>OX596073.1:51717616-52112814 GCA_951394005.1 Protophormia terraenovae
TTCTGTGCTTCTGAATAAATGTTTAAGAAGTGTTAAGAACCAAGGAAAATTTTGATCAAATAAGTAATTTAATACCGTAATTTTTATAACGATATTAAAAATAACTACTAGAATAGTTGAAAAAAAATCATTAGATACTTTGGATGTGATTTAGATATCATTTGTAAAGAATTACTTTCATAATTTTTTGCTGGGATACTACAACTACAATATTTTCTTCGATCTAGAGTCTTTGAGCGTGTGCCAAACAGTAGCAAAGTTCTGTGGAAAATTTAAATTTTTCTTTGGTGAAAAAATTGTATAGTTTTGCTGTGCCAAATGAAAACATTTTCCCGTAATAAATTTTGACAAAATCGTTAACAAAATTTCACAAAATTTTGAAAAAATTTAAATATTTTTAAAAAACTATTTGTTTTAAAGAGAAAAACTACAATTTTATAAAAGAAACATTAAAAATCTCAAACAACTTCAAATTATTTAAATATATTATTTATTTTACGACTTTCAAATTTTTCTATCCTATTGTCAAAAATGTATGTAGCCCTATGAGCTAGTGAAATTTTATTCACCTCATATACTTCAAAATTTTATTTTTCTACATACCAAAGAATACTAAGAATAGAAGGCTTGTGACATAGAGTAGCATATAGAGACGAAATTCTCGATTAACATTTAAACAAAATTGTTGTTTTGTAAACAAAAATATGTTTTTATTTTCTTTTGGCAACAACAAAATGTATTTGATTACATGTATTTTGTTGTTGCATGAGTTAGGTTTTTGACAAACCGACTTAGGTTTTTGACAATTAGTTTCGTCTCTTGTTACTCTTTGGCTTGTGAGTATTAAAAAATTATTAAATATAATTCATCATAATTCGCAGATTTTCATCTTTTATTGAGGATACATCCACAAAATAATAATATAACTAAATTTTTTACTTTTTGTTGATGAATATGAAAATAATTTAAAATTATTTTAAATCCTTTTTTATTTTTAATACCAAAAGTAGCAGCATTGTTCGTTCAATTAAAATTTCAACATACAAAAATGGAATGTCAAAAATAAAATAAAAAAATATTTTTTCAGTTTGTGGAAAATAATAGTTTAACGGGAGTCAAAATACATTAAACATGCGTGAAAAAATAATAAAAATATCGTGTGCTAGTGGAAAAATGTGTCGCGTGTATAATTATTTTTAAATTTTAAGGAAAATATTTTTTTATTTTGTGTTGTTTCTCTCTCTCACAAGTGTGTTGAATTCACACAGAACTTGTATGTGAGGAGGGAGAAATGTTGTTGTACGATTTTGACAAGCCTTCCATTCTTAGTATACTTTGCTACATACTTTGCTACCGTTTGGCACACACTCTTTGTATCTAAATTTCATAAAATTTATCCCAATTTATAGTTGTTAACAGGAGTCATTACACTCTCAGAAGAATATTAAAATTTTCAAAATATAAAGGTTTTTTTTTCTTAAAATATTAGGAAATAATTAAAATTTTGCAATTTTCTTGTAAATGATTTGTATTACCGCAGAAGTTTAATGAACATGGATGTATTAAATACATAACACTTATATTTTTAACTAAAGAAGTTTGAATGAAGTGACCGATTTTATAATTTATGTACTGTTCCAATACATTTTTCGGCCTGTGTACATCGAAAAACATCCACAACATATTGTCAAGTAATACAGGAAAAAATAAAAATAAATTAAAAAATGCCTCTGATGTCGCAATATGAGAAAGATAATGACACTAGTAAAAGATTAGTTTAAATTTCGCTTTTGTTTTCTTAACAGCCACAATTTTAAAATTAAAGCTTTAGCACTAGAATTGATCTTGTGAGTTCAAATCAAAGGTTCGAAAGGCTTTTCATTCATCAATTATACAATTCAAGCTTAAAAAATATACTAAATCATTCAAATTTTCTTCCATTCAAATCTATTACAAATTAGCTTTAGAAAATATTTTTTAATTCATTTTGTAAAAGAGTGATTCCATGTCAAAATGGAAAGCAATCGGATTTGACATCTCCGATTTCAATGAAATTCACTACAAGCATTAACCATTGGAAGATTTTTCGAAGCATCAAATTTCAGACCCATGTTTCTTTTCGGTCCGGAAAAATGACGGTTTAAACAACAAAAAATGATAAAAACTTTACAAATGAATACATACATAACTTTTTAAATATACATGGTAGATCTCTAGTTGTTGCTTCATTCAAGATAAAGATATCACCTTCATAACGATATATACAAAGATTTTTACATTAAAAGTTCAAAGGTCAAAGTTGGAGATAAAAAAATTCAAACTATTATATCTCAAAAACCGGAATTTTTAAAATTCTTAAAAAATTATATATTGTTGACATAAGCTTTCTCCATTTGGATATAAAATTTCAAGTTGGGGCCTTATTTAGTTTAGGAGTTATGGGCAAAAATAAAATCCAATTATTAATAACTCCTAAGCTATAGAAAATAAAATTAAAATTTTCATGTAATTTTAAAAACAAGGACATGACCTTAAAAATTATATATAGATAGTTACTTTAGATCGAAAGTTCAAAGGTCAAAATAAGACTTACAAAAAATAAGCCATTATACCTCAGAAAACGATGTTTTTAAAATGCTGAAAAAATTATATAATATTAATACAACTCCACTTTATACCTGTGCAAAATTTCATGTTGGACACTCATTTAGTTCAGAAGTTATGTAAAAAAATATAAACTGAAGTAAAATTTTGTATACAAAATTTAATTTTTTTAAATATGTGCTGATAGTTTGGCACAAATGCAGAGAAGGGTTTCATTAATAATATATGTATTTTTTAAGAAATTTAAAATACCTTTTTTTGACCTTTGAACTTTCAAAGAATATAAATGTTTTACTTGTCGTTTTAAAGTCAATGTGTTGCTCTATTAAATGAAATAAAAATAAGAATTGTACAATGTATATTTTAGAAGTTATTAGCAATAAAGTGAGATTACTTTTGGAAAAAATTCAAGCCTTTTTTAATTTTTTAAACGTCATATTTTTGGACCGGGAGGATTCTTTACTCAGAAAAATTGTGATTTGAGCAACATTTGCAATCTATATCTGTAGCGAATTTCATTGAAATCGGAGATATCAAATCTGAAAATGTCTGTTTTTTGTCCGTTTTGATATGGAATCACTCAAAAGATTAAAATTTAATGAAAGAAAAATATTTTCATTCAATTTGAATTAACAAAAATTTAATGAATTTTTTATGAATTAATTCAATAAGGAATTAATTCTATTAAAACAAAAGCTATTTAATTATTTTTTTGAGAATGGTATTATTTAAGGGAATTAAGCTAACATTTAATTTATTCTTTCGAAGCTCTGGTTCAAATCTATAAACCGTTTACTTAAAATAATTATACTAACAAAGATATTAAGCATATCAATATCAAACGAATTAAACAATTTTGAAGACCCATTATATAAGTATTTAAGAAATAAACATACATACATTATATAAGTATTTAAGAAATAAACATACATAAATACTTGTTTGTAGATATTTTTTCTCTTTTTATTTCATTTTATTATTTGGATTTAAAAATTGTTTCTAATAGTTATACTTACTTTGTATTTGCGGGAAATTTAATTTTATGTGACCTTGAATATAAGTTTTATGTCGATGTAAATATGAGGATGAACTTAATTGAATTTAAAATTATTTTAAAGAGAATTAAATTAATATTTTGCTTGTTTGTAATCAGGTTCATCAGAAGATGTTTTAGATTTACGTTTTTGTATAATGCCCTAAAAAGACAAATAATCGATTAAAAGCGTTAAAATAATAGAATAAAAAAATAATCAAATTAGCTTAGAGACTATACCTGAATTTTTTGCCATTCTCTATCCAATTCAGCCTTTTCACTTTTCTCAGTTTTATTTTTACGCGTTTTACGACCATCTTGCATTTTAACACCATACTGAAAGGCCGCTTTGGGTAAAGCTTCTTTGGTACTCATATAATCCGAATATTCTTCTTGGGTATCGAAATCCCAACGACCTATAGGACCCTTTTTATTACCCAAATCCATTTTTGTGTAGTCCACTTCATCATCGGAATCATCAATGGCATCGTTCATTTCCTCAAGACCAGGATAACATTCAGCATAACCTTCAGGTTCATTGGCAAATCGTGACGCTATAGATTTATTAATTTTAGGTGGCGGAGGTATATTAATAGGTTCAATCTCATCCGTTTGTTTGTTTGAGTCACCGAAGTAAGAAGAGGTTGTTGGTTTAGATGAGGATGAAGACGAATGACCATATTTATCTGACTTCGATTTCGAATCATTTTTACTGGGTGGCTGATAGTCACCAATGTCATCATATATGGAGTCACCGGCTGCTTGTTTATGAGCGGATTTTGAAGACGACGATGATAATGTTGAAGAATTTAATTGATCTATATCACGTTCATGGAATAATGGCTTATCTTTGTCACGTTTCTTATTTTTCTTATTACGTCCACCTGCCCTCAAATATGACAATATTTGAGATAATTTATTGATTACAATGTCATTGGTGGTCAATGTTGCCGCATCTTCTCTATTTAGAGGTACCTCATATTTAGAGCGTATTAATGTTGTTGGAATATCCGTTTCTCCAGCATCTTCTTCTAAATCAATAACATAAGCCATTCTGCCAGGGGCAAATAATTCAATACGTTGTATTTCTTTTGAACGCCTGGCTTGTATTAAATTATAGATATTTCGAGCCATAGGACCTTTTATAGCCATATTATCTTCAGCTTCTCTACGTTCCTGTTCTAATCTTTCAGCTGCAGCCTGAGCTTCAGCCATTTTCTCAGATGCGGCTGCCGCTGCTGCCATTTCTCGTTCTTCCTGTTCTTTAACAGTTAATTCCGAACGAACCTTTTGCAAAAGTGCATAATCCAAACCCTTTACCAAATGGGTATGTTCCATGTCACCACCCAAAAATTTAGATTCTTGTATAATACGCCTTCTTCTCTCAGCAGCATCAATCCCGGACTTCATGTCCGGGGCAACGGCACGATAGGCATTCGTATTGCCATGACCAGGTGTACTAACATTTTGATAATCAGGATTAGCACCATCTCTTCTTTCGCGCGCACGATCTCTGTACTTTTCCGACAACTCTTGCAGCTTGTTGTCCTCTTGTTTCTTTAGAGCAGCATAATAATTTTTCTTCTTACGCCTTAAGTCACCACGTTCACTACTGCTTCCAGCTGCAGCATTTGGAGTTTTCTTCTTTTCAACAGATGCTGGTGTACCAGGTGTTGCAAAAGTTGCTGTGGCCAATGATGCAGCAGATCCAGTAGGTGGTGCCCTAGGTGTAGCAAGCAGCTTTCGAAAATCATCATTAGTTAAACGCACCGAAGGAGGTGCTTCCATGTGAGTTGACTCTGACATATTTAATGTTTTTTAATGCACAATTTAGTTCTTCTTAAATAAATTATGAAAACTTTTCACCGTTCAATAATAAATTTTTTCACCAAAAAAAAAAAATTTACTACAAAATGTTGCCAGATAGTTTAAAATATAATAAAAAATAATTGACAAACAGATGTCGCCATTGCAATGTTATTCATCATTTCCCAGCAAACTTGTATAATTACAATAAAAAAGTAGATAAAAAAAATAAAAACAAAATGCGGTTGGGGTAATTAAATGATGTTTATCTAAAATGAACTATCCAAATTATGCTGATATCGATAATTGACAATAATTTTTTATTGCACAGGAAATAGCTAATATTACAAAGTCAAATTATAAAAGTATACGAAGTCAAATTATAAAAGTATACTATGTTACCGTAGAAAACAACTAGAAGTCCAACTTGGTCTCAAAAAACCTAACTCAGCTGTCAAAAAACCTTACTCTTTGTACGTTAGTAGAATTTTCTGCAGAACTAATTTATAAGTGTAATTTTTTTCTGCTGATCGATTGAAAAGAGTTGCAGTTCTAGTTATTTTCTACGTTTGTTACAACGAATAACACCCTGACAGATTTTTCTACACACGAAAAAAATCGATATATGAATTTAACTAGAGAGCATGAGATCAGAGTTTTTTTCATCAAGTCAAATGAACTTTCCAATGCATACATATATACGTACGATGATTATATCATCTCAATATTAGTGATTAATGAAAGCCAAAAATCTCTGTCATATACGATTTTTCTTTGAACAAAATATTTTTTGCAAAATTGTATCCTTTAGTATTTATCATTAAATATTAAATGTTTTGAATATTTAAAAAAATGCAACATTTGAATACAACAATCTTATTATATTGCATGGATATTATTGTAGAAGCAGAGATGAAAAAGTTGATACTACAGTACTTTTTTTGATACTATTTAACATTCAAAAGTACAGAAGTACTCCCTCGAGTCATTTGATACTGTCTATGGTACAATAAAGCCCAAATTACAATAGCGCGTAGTCAGCAGCAGTGTGTGCTGCCATAATCAGCTGATAATTTAGAACACACTGTTTGTTATGGAATTGATTACATTTGGTCAGCAGCAGTTTGCAGCGCTGTTTTATTTAGCCCTGTTTCTAAATTTACTGTGCTGCATTCAGATTGAGAGCGAGACATAGAGTGAGAAAATAAATGAGAGGCTAAAATACACAAGTAGAATAAAGCAAGACGATGGTTGTAAATAGTCGCTACAAAATTTAAGCGTATTAAATGTAATTATAACGGCAGCAACATGTTATTCTGGCAGTGATCAGCTGATAATTTTTATTGATACTGTTGCTGACTACGCGCTAATGTAATTTGGGCTTAATACCAGGTAACAGTATAAAAACAGCTGATAATTTTTTGCTGCTTTCAATTTTGTAATATTTCTGTCAATATTTGTTTACATTTATGCTTTGTTTATATTTATGTTTTGTTTACATTTAAGCCCAAATTGCACTGCGCTGCATTCAGATTGAGAGCGAGACAAAGAGAGTGAGCAAATAAATGAGAGGCTAAAATACACAAGTAGGACAAAGCTAGATGGTGGTTGTAAATTGTGGCTGTCTACGCTGAATTGTAATTATAACGGCAGCAACATGTTGTGCTGACGCGTTATTGTAATTTGGGCTTTACAGTTTATTTATATTAAATACAGTGAGGCCTCGATTATCCGTAATGTTCGGGACTGGAAGCATTCTGGATAATCAATTTTCCCAGTTAATTGAGTAACATTTTTTATTTATATAATTCAGTTATTCAAGGATTTAATATAAATGTTTAAATAACATAAGAAAAAAACAAGCGCAAATATTCGGCCCGGCCGAATCTATATACCCACCATCAACTTTTTCACATTTTAAGTTATATGAGAGAAGGAGGTAAAGTGGGCAGTATAGTGGGCGGGCCACGCCCATTTTTTGTTTCCGAGTTTGAATTAGTCCTTGAACTATTTGAACAAAATTTCATTGATATTCACCTTATATGGGAGGTGGGCGGTAAAGTGGGCGGACCACGCCCATTTTTGGCTTCCGAGTTGATATCGATCCCCAAACTATATGTACAAAATTTCGCAATCGTACATGCTTTTGTTGCAGAAATATCAGCAGAAAAGTGTAAAACGGACACCCTGTGTTTCTAGTTTTTAGGAGGTAAAGTGGGCAGTAAAGTGGGCGGGCCACGCCCATTTTTTGTTTCCGAGTTTGCATTAGTCCTTGAACTATTTGAACACAATTTCATTGATTTTCACCTTATATGGGAGGTGGGCGGTAAAGTGGGCGGACCACGCCCATTTTTGGCTTCCGAGTTGATATCGGTCCCCAAACTATATGTACAAAATTTCGCTATAGTACATGCTTTTGTTGCAGAAATATCAGCAGAAAAGTATAAAACGGACACCCTGTGTTTCTAGTCTTTAGCCCATAACTTTTTTGTTTGAACCGATGTTGCCCATTTTCAATCCCAAACAAACCTTATATAAGACAAATATTTGTGCCAAATTTCGTCTCCCTACGTTGCTCCGTTCGAGCGCTATCCTGCTTTCAACAGACGGACAGACGGACGGACATAGCTAGATCGACTCAGAATCGAACCAGGACCCAGAATATATATACTTTGTGGGGTCTTAGATGATTCCTTCAACATGTTACACACGGAATGACAAAATCAATATACCCCCATCTTTTTGATGGTGGGTATAACAATTTTGAAAAAAAAAACATTGAACAATGCATAAGAACTTCATTTTACGTATAATGTCTTTTCAAATTCATATTTTTCTTAACTAGCATTTCATGAATGCAGCAAACTTGGATTTTACCTTTTTCTGACTCATCTTATTCAAACGAGGGAACACCCTAATTTTGTTTTATTCAAGATGTGTTTGATTGTTCAAAAACAATCGAAAAAATTATGCTTGGAAACCCGGATAATAGAGGTAAACACGGTTAATCGATGCAAAAATAAATGGATGAAAAAACAATTATAAATTTTCTCTCCCGCATAATCGACTTTTCTGGTTAATTGAGGCCTCACTGTAATATACACGTGATTTGTTTGTTTATATATTTTGTTTTCCTTTTTGTTTTTTTCTTTTTGACATTAATTTGCGGTCCACACGAGCTTTTTTCATACTCGCACATTGAACAAAATGTTGTGCGCACATGCTTTTGGATAGTGTGGACCCAAGTTGTTCATGTTTTGTTTTTGTTCGCACAATTGTTCGAGCAACCATGTCTGCCACCAAACGTCATTTTGTATGCGGAAGAAGAGGCGCTGCATGTAAAAGTATCGAAGTGTCACTGACGGCAAACAAAAAATTATGATTTGTTCGACAAATGTTCTGCCCACTGAAAACAAAAGGAAAAAAATTGTGTGTGTTGCTCTGCCGACGTTTTTTTCTTGTCCGAACAAGAAAAAGGCTAGTATAGACGGTACGTAAGGGAACAAATTAACCAACAAAAATGACTGTTGTTGTTGCCTTGTTGTATTTGTTGTAGCGATACTGTTACCTAGTATTATTGTGCCATGATACTGTCAAACAATTAGCTTAACATTCGACAATTCGAATTAAATATACAATTTTCAAATGAGTGAAAAATTAATTAATTTTTTTTGGTCCATCTAAAGTAATAATTATTAATCAGAAAGCAATAAAAATTCATTTCGTGATACAAAATTTCTATAAAATTTAAATTATTTTTTATTTTATTAAGTTATAATTAAAATTATAAAAAAAGAGCTCTAGCATTTAACATTTTTGGCTTTTGTTTATTATAATTAAATATAAATATTTTAGAAAAATTTTAATGTATTTGGAATGCATAAGCAGTGGTGTTAGGTGTGACGATTTTACGTCATTTTGACGATTTTTTTCAATGAATTTTGTAATTTGACGATTGACGATTTTTTATAGTAAGTCGCTAATATTTTGACGATTTTCTTAAATGAAATACTTTTTAATATATATTTGTGTCAACGATTATATAAATTTCAGAAAAATTGTGTAAGAATCTATATTTTTGTAATTTTAATATAGGGAAATATTTAATTTTGGGAATTCATTCATAATTAACACACATAATTAGAATGACTTTTTGAGTCATAAATAGGAAATACCTTACTTTCTTATATACTGCGTCAAATTTTTTTCAAAACTCGAACAATTATTTCAGGAAATATTATTAATAATCATTATAAACTACTATATTTTTGTAAATAATCTTTCTGTGGACTTTTGACAACTAAAAAAAAAAAATCTGAAAAGATAAAAGTGTTTTAGAATTAAAAATTTACATGGAAATAATAATTATTCAACTGCATATATTTCCAAAAATAATAGTAGTAAGAAAATACCTATTAGTCTTAACGATGCGACTTTAGCATGTTAATTTAATCTTTAAACAATCTGCACTTAAGAAATTCTGTCAAAAGTTCACTGATATAATTCAAATTTTCATTTTAATTGTATAAACTATTTTAAATATTATCTTTTTTAACAAAATTTTAACTTTAATTATGAAAAAAAAACTTATTAAAGTTTTTGATAGTGACGTTTTTTGACGATTTTTTTAAATTTTTGTGACGATTTTGACGATATTTTTTCTTATTTTTGACGATTTTTTAAGAAAAAAGCCTAACACCACTGTGCATAAGCTTAAAGTATTAAAAAATTAAAATACATAAAATATACATCAAATAAAAATTTCACGTTAAAAAACAAAGTATATACAAGTAGTCCGACTCTTTGGCAGTAGTACTTAACTCTAAGAGTGTGTTAGTGAAAAAGTACCTAACTCTAAGTATGTGTTAGTAAAAAAATGTAAATGTATTAATGCTTTTTTATTTTCCCCATACACACAGAGTTCTATAAAAATGTTTTAAAATTCAATTTCTTCGAATTTTCAATACCAAAAATTGTAACTCTGTTGTACAATTTAATTTGTAAAACAAATTGTCAAAAATGTATAAAAAAAATATATTGTGTTTAGTGCAAATTGGACCCATTTTCAAAATAAAAATGTGCTAAAAGTGTTACAAAAAATTATTAAAGTGTGTGTAATTGTGTAAAAAGGTGCAAAAATGTTTCATAATTCCAAGATTTAAAGGTAAAATTTCCATGTGTTTTCTTTGTATTAGTTCTCTCACAATTCACACGACACCCGTATATGAGAGAGAGAAATTTTACCAAAAGAGAGTCGGACTACTTTGTATACTTTGTTAAAAAACATCAAGTATTAAAAAAAAAAATATAAAGAAAAAATATTAAAAAAAAAGACGAAATTACTTTTCATAGGCCCCAACAATTTTTAAAAATTTAAACATCACATACAGATGTCGCTGCTTTAATAAGTCAGAAATTTAAAAGAATGAAAAAGTTGTCAAGTCTGCTGTCATTTCCAGGAAATAAAACAGCTGATAATTTCATAAATGCAAAACATTTTTTCGTAATAATTTAAAAATATTCCATACTGATTTCTCATATCAAAAACTATGAATGATATAAAACGTTTAAAGGACCAACAAAGAGAAAAACATCCAGGTTTCGATAGTTACATGGACTGTATGACAAGAGCTTTATTTACCGGTTTAGCATCATTTTGTTTGGGTATGTAGCATTCTAACAACATACATTTAGAACATCAGCATTCATATGTAAAATAAATCGTTATTAACAAATTGCATAATTTATTTAAAGGTTTTTCTGGTCTCTATTTTACACAAAAAATTATACAAACGAAAATTCGTTATCCTTTGCAATACAATATTCTAACATCTACGGTGGCCGCTACAATTATTGCTTATCAGGTGACAAGTACGCGAACCAAATCATGTCAGGCCGCATGGATGGCAGCAGAAGATAAACACACCATACTTAAAGAAGCTGAATTTTAACTTAAAAATTGTAGTGTAAAGTACAAAATGTTTTTTAATTTATTTGCTAAAAGGACCTCGTTTTTTACTGCTATACGATGTTTAAGTTATAATAGATTCTTTACTAAAAAAATTTATAATTATTATCATGCACTAACATCGAATTTTGTGCTCCAGCAGCAACAACAGCGTTTTAAATATACACAAAATAAAGGTGTTAAAGGTATACGAAACCGTAAACATCAATATGAAGCCAAGGAAAGATTAGAAAATGCCGAGGAAGATGAAGTCGGAGAGGATTTTCAACAAACATTAAATTTAGAAGATAGGTAATGAATGGGGTGGTGAAACAGAAAATTATAAAAATTATAAAAGCACTTTACCCATAATTAAAAGAATTTGAACTTATTAAAGAAAAAAAATATAATAAACTAAAACTGATTCTTATTTACAGTGAATATGATTTGGTTGCCAATGGTGCTATGAATATTACACGTAAATCTACACAGCCTCAAAATGTTCTCGTCATACAACCCTATGTCAAATGGGGACCTAAACGTGACACAATCACCACACCAGATGATCAATTGGAAGAAGCTAAAGCTCTTATACACTCCATTACCAATTGGAGTGTGGCATTAGCAATTAAAGTACCCTTGGAGACGTTAGAACGTAAAGCACTCTTTGGAAAAGGTAAAATGGAAGAAATACGAAATTTGGTTCAAGACCTAAGAAAATCTAAAAGTCACAACCAGCAGCCACTTACATGCATCTTTGTTAGTAAAGGTTCTTTAAGTTTTGCTCAAAAAGCTTTGTTGGAATCAATTTTTTATTTACCAGTTATGGATCGTTATTCGGTGGTTATACAAATTTTACGTTTACATGCTACAAGTGCTGAGGCTCGTCTACAGGTAGCTATGGCAGAAATTCCATATATTTGGTCACAGGCCAAAGAGGCTAATACATCGAGGTCCACCAAATTGGGCTATTCGTTGACGGATACACAAAAGGAAATCTTGAAGACAAGAGAAAGAAAGTTAAAAATGGAATTGGAACGGATAAGAAATCATAGGTTAATTTTTTTTCTTTAAGTTTGTATTTAAATTGATTATTTAAATATTGTTTTTTTCTTTTTTCCTTAGAAAACTTTTACGCAATAAACGTAAACAACACAATTATCCCATTGTGGCTGTGGTGGGTTATACCAATGCTGGTAAAACTTCCATAATAAAAGCTCTTACCCAAGAACAAACTATACAACCTAAAGATCAATTATTTGCTACTTTAGATGTTACAGCTCATGCTGGCAGATTACCATGTAATCTTGAAGTTATTTACATGGACACTGTTGGTTTCATGTCTGATCTACCCACCGGACTCATAGAGTGTTTTGTAGCCACTCTGGAAGATGCAATGTTAGCCGATGTTATTTTACATGTACAAGATTTATCACATAACTGCTGTGAAGCCCAAAAGCAACATGTAGAAACGACTTTAAAATCTTTAACACGTAACATGTTTGTGGAAAATGAGATTAAAATGGAATTACCACCAATTATCAGTGTTGGCAATAAAGTAGATTTACTAGAACAGCCAGAGGCCACTAATAATTTTACGGGTCTCAAAGTATCGGCTAAAAAACAACAAGGTCTTACAGAATTACTAAACGAAATTGAAAATCATATACTTAAAACTACAAATAGAAAAAAACTTACCATACGCGTTCCAAATGGGGGCATTGAAATGTCTTGGCTTTATAAAAATGCTGCTGTAGTCAATGTGAAAGCTGACCATGAAGATTCTCAAAATTTATTAATGGATATTGTTATAAAAGAAAGTGTTTTGCAGCAGTTTAAAAAACAATTTTGTCAAAAATAAATTAAGAAATATTTTTGCACGAGTACGTTATTTATTTATATTTTATAATTCTTTGCGTTTTGTGTATTATATTCTTTATAATAAAATTATATAAGTTACATAAAATTATAGATTAAATATTTTTATTTTCTTTAATTAATAACTATAAGTTAAGGAAAATTGGCTTTGCTTAAAAATGTTTTTTTTTTTTTTTTTTTGTATTGCATTTTGATTTTGGGTTTTAGTCAAAGAAAACAATGAAAAAAATTGTTTTTAATATTAAGGAATGAAGAAATTTTGTAAAGATTTTTAGCTTAAGGAATTGATCTTAAAGAAAATTTTCAATCAAACGAAAAATTCGTTGGACATCATGGGTCAGGTCGTGAGTCTCTTTTATATTTTAAGACTTTTTCGAAATATTTAAAAAAGTCATTTTTATAACATATTTTTGACAATTTAACTTAATTACAAAAGTTGGGAGATTTTAATCAAGCTTGAATTTTCGAACATAGTTAACATCAAGGCGAATTCTGAATTCGCATTGGTTAACATCATAGAAAAAAACTAGAATTCCAACTTTCTCACAAAAAACATAACTCAACTGTCATAAAAACCTAACTATGTGTTAGTAGAATTTTCTACAGAAAAAATGTATACGTGTGAAGAGAGTAATTTTTTGTTGCTGAGCGAATGAAAAGAGTTAAAGTTCTAGTTGTTTTCTATGGTTAACATTTTTAAAAAACACATTTTTATTTTATCTGTATTATTTTTATATAAATTACAAATCTAATCTATTTTCAAACTTTTTGGTTATATTCGGAATTTAGTTTGAATTTTTTAAACATGTTTTAATAACACTGGTCGACAAAAAAATATTGTTTTCGTCCTCCTAAAAAAATATGTGGACTAGGTGGAATTCCGAATGCTAAACTCGAATCTGCCTTCAGTTTTTTCCCCATCAGGTCGATATTTTTTGTTATGGGCGTGTCTAATATTGCGCCCTAAATAAACCGATAACTCGAGTATATTTTACTATAACTCGAGAACGGTATGCATGATTTATATTAATGATACACCAAAATATGGGCAAAATTGGCTTTAAATCAAATTTTTATCCGCTCAATAGTTTATGAGATATTTCGAAATAAGTGTGCGAAAAATTTTGTTCATGTTAAATTGAAGATTTTTTTTACTAAAATTTATTTTTAAAAGTTTATTTATTTTCAAAGCTGGTAAAATTACGAGTAAATAAAGACATGTTTCATCAAAACTGATGCACAAATCCTGATTTCATTCACAGTTAAGTTAAAATACCCATGCATACCTTCAGTTAAGTGGAGATACACTCGAGAATGGTTTGTCCAATTAAGAAATAGAATGCGATTTAAATTATATTTGAGCTGAATTAACATAATTTTTTGTTTTTTTTTAATATAATAATTAGTAACGAAAACACTATTTTTTTTAATCGAGAAAATCGTTCAACTCGTCAAAATCCATCTAGTCCACCTATTTTTGTTTAAAGAAAAAATATATATATATATATATATTTTTTTTTTTTTTTGCCTACCACTGTATTTCTACTCAATTGTATGTATTCTTAGGTATTTTTACTGAACTGTGAATAAAATCTAGATTTGTACAGGATTTTGAAGATATATGCCTTATTTTATTCGCAGCATTACCATCTTTAAGATAAAGATGATGAACTAAAAACATTTTTGATGTTTTCATTTATTAAAAGAAATTTTAGTAAGAAAAAACTTTTAAATTTTTTAAAATTTTTTAAATTTTTTCGGACACTTATTTCAAAATAACTCCGAAACTATTGAGCACATAAAAAAATTGAGTTAGGTGACTTGACCGTACTTTTGGTTTATCACTTATGTTAATCGTACACACAGTTCATGAGTTATGAGGAAATATACTAGAGTAATGTCCTTGCTATGGGCGGAATATTAGACACGCCCATAAAAAATTCAGACCTGATGGAAAACAACTGAAAGCAGATTCGTGTTTAGCACAAAACAGAAATTTAGTTCGAATTATTTGAACGCAACCAAAAATTCTTGCCATTAAAATCGATTATATTTTAAATTTTCTTTAGTAAAAAAAATAAAATACAATAATTTTTATTAATGTTCTCATTCCCTAAAAACCCAAAACCATACTTAATTGGTTTTGTTATAAATTTTAAAACAACTGACCAATAAAAAAGTGTTTCATTAAAATTTTAACTAGGGAATGCTGGCTAATCTTAAAAAAATAAAATACCCACACACAATTTGTATATGCTATCTTATAAAAAATCTATACACTAAAAATTATGGCAAAAATAATGCTTAAAATACCTTAAAGTTAATTCAAACCATGAAACATAATAAATTAAAATAACCAACAAAATATTAAAATAAATAGAAAAACCTTCTTATAACTAATTATAAATTTAAATATCTTAAAATTAATTGTATCATGGGCATTACCACAACAATGACTATTAATGTTCCTAGAATTCGTGTATATGTGAGCAATGTATGTAATTTCTTTTTAACATTGTGTTTAAAAGTATTTGTATTAATGGTTTTCTCTTCCCTAACAACATCCATTGAACGTAGTTATAACTTTGAGCTCAAACTTTTACAGTAATAGTATTGTTTGAAAGGCATTAAATTACAATAGCTCAACAGTAGATTTTCCAAATTGAAAAGTTTATTTGAATTTCTAATTATATTACCTGTTACACGATTGCGTTCTATATAGAAACCTTGTACGAGAGCATGTATTGCTATATTCAAATTATCCAAGGCTAAACAATACGGATGGACATGAAGTAGTTGACTAGTGTCCGATGTAGTTAAAATGTTTTCGATACGTTGTTGCACAGTTTTTAAAATCTGTTTAATTGTAACGTCTTGGAGGCTATCGGCGGGTAACTGTACAGTAAGAATAATATTTTAATTATAAATAATTTAATAGTAATTGGCATACAGTTTGCATTAATTCTCCCAATATATGTATGTAAATCTTACCATTTCATTTAGTGTGACTGCTAATTGATAGTAAACACAAAAAAATGGTGCTATGGCTGATAATATAACACGACTAACGTTATTATGATTTACTAATATTTTGCCATTTTTCAAAGAGATAACATCACGGCTTTCCAAGAATGTTAAATTTCTTTGAAATTCCTAAAGGAAATATAAAATTGCATAAACACCAATTACATAATATTAAAAATATTAAGCGTAACATACCTCCTTTTCCCGATTTGATTCTATAATAAATTCATGCTTAAAAATATCATCTAGTTCATTTACACGTTCTGTCAATTTAGCTATTAATTCATCTTGTATGTAAGTAACATTATTTTCCTGTTCTTTTTGTAATTGTAAAGCTGCTACAATTAAATAACCAGGACGTGCTAACCAAAATAAACAAGGATTAATATAGAGTTGCAAAGTCATGCTAGGTAACGCCACTGCCATGGTACGTGGTGATAGCGAATGAGCTTTTAAACGCTTTAAATCGATTTCTTGGGCCAACTGTTCTGCCGGTGCCTGAGTCACTTCGAGACGGCCCTGTTTAAAATGTAAAATATTAGAATGAATCTCTACGGTTTCTATTATTTCAGGCTTAATGCAATTAATATCAGTGGCGACATGTGCACCCAATTCTTCAAACATTTCTTTTAGTAATAGTAGACCACGTGATAGTTCATCCAAGTTTACAGATATGGCATTGTAATATTGACTGGCGTAATATAAACAAACTAAATTAAATGTTGTTATAACAATGCGTCGTTGTTGCTGATAAATAATCTAGAATAGTAAAATAATTATATTTCTTAAATTTCATAAAAGTTCAACTTTATGTATTAACCTCTGTAGCTAGACCCTTTACTAAGTCAATTTCCTTTTTATTTAACTTTTGTAAATGAGCACCCAATACAGCTCTTTTCATACGATCTCCACCGCAAGTGTCGCCCATAAAATCCTTTACAGATATGGGATCGCCAAAATCTAAATACATTTTACCAAATCTTTCATCGATAATTTTTAAAGCTTTAAAGAATCCTTTAGTGGATTCTTTAGGTTTGGGCACACCCAACAGTTCATAGACAAATAATTGTTCCTCTAAAACACGTTCATAGGATACGCTTACAGGTACAATGGTGATATCAGATACTTCGCCTGTAAAATATGGCAACAAAGCCATCGATAATAAACCAATTTTTGGTACTAAAGCTTTAAAGTTACGACTACGTGTTCCTTCAATAAAAAACTCAACGCCAATATGATAGGCCGCCACCAAAGCATACATATATTCACGAAACACATCCCAATAAAGTTCATCATTTGAAAATGAGCGACGCATAAAAAAGGCGCCAGTTTTGCGCAACATAGTACCCATGGCGAACATTGAATGGAAATCTATAAAGAAAACAAAAATGTTATAAAAATCGAAAAATTATTTTAAAAATATGCTTTTCCTACCCATTCCCGCTGCAATGCCTGGTATTTCAATATCATAATGAAAACATATATAAGACATTAAAATAAAATCCATATAACTTCGATGACTGGGTAAATAGAGAACAGGATTCTTTCCCAAACCCTGCTTGACCTTATCCATACTAGCCTTATTAACATATATGCCTTTGCAAATACGTTTACCAATAGCCGTTATGGCTATGCCACACCAACGTATAATCGCCATATTACGATCCAATCCAATCTCATTCAAAATATCGTGAACTTGTTGTTCAATTTCTTTAATGGAAACATTTTGTTTCTGGGCATAATATTCAATTAGCTGTTGAATTTTTTCACTCTTTAATACATGCTTCTTAAGCTGTGAAGGATTTAAATATTTTTCCAATTTATAGGCTACTAAAGGATTGTATTCTTTGGTCATATTTGGTTCATTTCCAGGAGCTAAAATATTTTCAAAATCTTTTATATAATTTGGAGTTGTGTTGGCCATTTTGCTAGATTATGCTGGCGTTCAAGCCTAACTAAAATTATGGAAAAAGAAAAAATTCATATTAAGTTGAGAATGATTTGAAGTCAAAAAGTCTTAGTCCATAAATGTAGTATTTTAACCATTTGAAAATAATACAATTTTAAGGAAAGATTTTTATAAAGGCCCGACCTTACTTAATCTATATATAAATTTAGCATACAGTAGTTTAATATGTATTTTTTATACCCTTCACCACAGGTGTAAAGGGTATATATAAGTTTGTCATTCCGTTTGTAATTTCTACAATATTCGTCTAAGACCCCAAAAAGTATATATATTCTGGATCCTTATTGATAGGGGAGTCGATATAAAGATGTCCGTCTGTCTGTTGAAATCAGTTTTTAGAAAGCCCCAGTTATCGGATATATATGTTTTATATATAAAATTGTTAGAAATATTCCTTAGAAAATCGCTAATAAAAATGAGCAAAATCGGTTGATAAATAACTGAGATATCGGCAAAAAACCGAAGATACTCCCGAAAAATCGTGTTTGCTGTCGGCTTTTCTCGGTTCCTATAAAATATATAGCAATTTCGTTTTTGCACAAAAAATTCAAAACCTTTTTTAGTTTTTTTTTTTTTTGTGAAAAAAAAAATAGGTCCACTATATTCCAGATATCGGCCAAAACGTGTTTTATTGACTTTTTGAAGCTCCTATATAAGCTACGGCTTTCGCTTTTAAACGGGTTGGTCATAAATATTTTTATAAAATTTCAATTTTTTACAGAAAGCCAATTCGTTCATAAACAACAGAGTTATGGACCAAAAACTAAAAAAAATTTAATAATTAAATACACAGAAAAATGTTTATATTAAGCATACATACATACAAAAATAAAAATATATAACTATTCAATTGTTGTTGTTTATATTTTTAAATCAATGCTTGCTATGACTTTCTTTTTCGTATTCAAATGTTCGTAGTTAAAAAAAATTAGGCGTTAAGGCGAAAATTTTATTTTTTGCGGGTAAGATGGTAATATGGTATTAAGTAACATGGTGAAGGGTATCAAATATTCGGCACGGCCGAATCTTTTTTCAATTTCATTATATTTTAATTGTTTATACACTCAGATAAGCTTAAGTGCATTATAAGACCACTTAGCAAGTACCTCTAATTAACTTTCAAATTATGGGGTGAGATATTTTTATGACTATTAGCTATGAGACAAATTTGTTAAAAAAATTTATATTTTGATAATGATTAATTATTCAAACACAGTAATGAACATAAATATTTTTTAAAATATGTATGATGTTCATTAGGGTTTTACACTATAATACTTTGTATTAATATCAAAAATATTTTCAAATGTATTACAGTGTAAATATCTTCAATACCTTGTATGTTGAAATCTTGAAATGTTTGAAACGTAATTGCATCTTTTGAAGCAAAATTCCTCACACTTTTTTATTTGTAGTTTGATTTGCAATCAATTCTGTTTAATTTTTTTTTTTTTTTTTTTTTAAGTATTTTTATAAAGAAAATAAAAATGTGACATTTAATAACACTTTCCTTAATACATTTTTTGATATGTATTATAGAAAATGAAACTCTGGTATTAATACAAAGTATTATAGTGTAAAACCACCTTTAGTAAACAAATATATTTTTAATTTTTCTTTACGAAATATACATACAAACATGTTTTTAAGTGCACTAAAACCAAATAATTAATTTAATCACAACAAACAAAATAATGAGCTGATAATGAAAATATTGTAAGATACTGAGATTTTTGACCCTGTTTTATTAATTTTTCAACATTTTTGTTAAAATTTTTAATATACATACATAATAACATTTATAAATGCTTAAAAATAAATTCATTACAAAAAACTAAATAATTGTGATCGATTGTGGCCAAAAGGCTAGGTTATAGAATATTATTCAAAAATAAAAATAAAATAAATAAAAAGTAGAATGTAGAATGCTATGTTCGATAGTATTAATTTTATCAAATATTGTTTACATATAGTTTTGCTAAAATATGATTAACTATTTTCGAAAAATTGCATATTAATAGGCTTATTTTTTAGTTTATTTATTTATTTTTTTGGTTTTGTATTTGTTTAAAAATATAAAAAAAATATTTCTTGAAAAAAAGTTATTTTTCTTAATCCAACTTGTATAATTATGTAGAATAATTTAGAAGTATGTGGTGCAAAAGCAAATTCAATTAATCGAAAAATTTCCGGCGAAGCCTAATGTAAATAATATTTAAAATAAAGGTTTACAAAAAAAGTAAAAAACTATTTTCAGCTGTAACAAATTTTATATACCGTTCATTTTTACCTCGTCTAGTTTAAAATTGTTTTTAACATATATTTTTTTTATAAGTGTAACATCAGAAAATTGGTACATTTTGAAATTAGTATTTTTTTTTTTCGAAAATATCTATATTACTTTGAAATTTGGTTATTTCAATAGTTCCAAATTTTTACTATTTTTTTAGATGAATTATTTTTCAATAACTTCAATAATTAATTATTTTTTATAACCAGTACTTTTTTGAAAATAATTTATAACAATTTATTGAAAATTTATAAAATTTTTTAAGTTGGTATTTTATTATTATTTTTTTTTTTTTTTTTTTTTAATTTTCGGATCATGTATATTTATTTAAAATTTTTTTACTTTTCGACAAAATTTAATGCAAAACAACAAAACTTTTAGTGCTTTATCATTGCGAATATATTGAATTATAAATATATACAAGAATAATATCCTTTATCCCAATAACGGGGTACATCGTTTTAAGCGCAAAAAGTACTTTTTCAGTGCGGAAAAAAATAATTTAATTTTATGAAACTTTATTTTTTGTTTTAATTTACTTTTTTTAAATATTGGTAAAATCGAAGGTTCCATCAAAAATAAGTACCGAAATCGATCATTATAGTTAAATAATTTTATTTTCAATTAAAAGGCAGAACTTGAAAGCAGTTTAAAAAGATTTAGTGTAAAAAAAGTTATTCGGGAACAGAAAATCACCAAAAAATTTTACTAAGTTTTAATTCTGTTAAACTGGTTAAAAATCTACCTTAGACATAAGTTCTTCTAGGATCATAAGAAAACAATTGGAGGAACCATTATTTCTTTCAAAAACCATTCTGAAGTTCAATGATTCCGAGATATTGACTTGGAAATTTGAAGTAGAAGTAACTCACACCATTATATTAATAACACCATTATGCTTAATTGTATAGACGGTTTTTAATGTTTCCAAGTCTGTATTTCTTGAGTCCATTTTCTGTATTATAAGACTGGAGCCTTTATATTGTATTGGCCTTGAAAGGCTTTTTATATTACAATGAATAAAAATAAATAAATAAATTTGGACTTATGGTTTAAAATTTTTTATATTGTACTTTTTTAATTGTTGGTAAATTTGTCGAATAATCGAGTTTTTTTGTTGCCACAAGGCAAAAAGACGAAAATAAATGAAATTGTCAACAAATTTAGTTTACTTAAAGAAATTAGTTTCTTAGCAGGGCTCTTTAAATCTACTTTCGAATAATCGAAAAATCGATTTTTTTGTTGAAAAAAGTCGAAATCGAATTTTTGGTTTGAAAATTGTCGATAGGGTTTTATAGTTGGAGCAAAAAGTCGACTATTCGACTTTTTTAAATAGTCGATTTTCGATTTTTTCAATTCTTAAATAGTCGATTTTTAGACATCGATCTTTTCCTATTTTTTCCGACTATTTTAGACATTTTCCGACTTCGATTATTTTCGGACTATTTTCGACGTATTTCTGACTTTTCGATTATTTTCGATGTTTTCCGACTTTTTTTCGACTCTTTTGGCTATTTTTTGTTATTTGCCTTATAAAAACATAAAAAATATAAAATGAATACAACGCAATCAAATATATTGATCAACGGATTTAATGATGTATAAATATATATGCAATTAAAAGCTGCTAAGAAACTATTAATTTTAAATAAAATATTTTTTTTTACAATTTTTCTGATTATTTTCCGATTATTATCGACTTTTTGGCGTTAAGAAAGTCAATTTATCGACAACTTTCAAACCAAAAAGTCGATTTCGACTTTTCTACTTTTTGCAACAAAATGTCTATTGTTCGATTATTCGAAAGTTGATATGATAAACCCCATTGTCGAGAAAACGATTTTCAATCAAAAAATCGAATGAAGTTGAAAAATCAGAAAGGCGAAAATACTTTATATGAAGGGAATAATTTTTTTGCATTTTTTATTTCCACAAAATCATCTATCTATGGTATCGTAAAAATATATTATTGTGTGTAACCAAGTCGCAAGTAGACTACATACCACAGTGGTTCCAAAACCCTTTTTTTTTTTTTTTTGGAAATAATTCAGTAACTTTTGAACCGTTAGAGGTATCTCAGAGCTGAGGTATTTTCGAGTTGATTTGGAGAAGTACAGGTTCCTAGCGGGTTAAAATAGAATTAGTTTTTGGAAATAGAATTATATCAAAAAAAGTTTTGGAACTAAAATTAAAAAAAGTCGAACCGGACTTTTTGTTCCAACTTAGAACCCGAATCATCAATTTTCAGAGGTAACACTTTATCTGGACCGTCAAAGCATATAAATAGAATGTATGTAAGTATATCCAGTGGGTCAAAGTATGATATTTTGTAATAGTTACATACATATGTAAAAAATAACGTAATTTTTCCACTGATCACTAAAAAGATTCTTATCAAAATATACTAGACCCACAATTTTCAATCAGTGATAAAGAACTAGAATTTTATTAATACGCATCGTTAAATTATCCCCTATATATTTTTTTTTAATGGGATACTAAAGTAAATAAATATTATCTTATTAAAATATATAGTTTATAATTTAATAATTGTTATCTCTGATACACAATCATATTCATATAACAGCTTTAAAGTAATTCAATTTCTGGAATGGAACCAAATTGTCTTAAACATGGAATATTAATGAATATTAGTCATATTAAAATTAAAAGCTTAATTTAATTACTAAAACAGGTAAGCACACAAGTGTAAACATGTTGTATATTTAAGTCCATTTTGTTGACTTCATTAATTCATAAAACAATTTTAAAATATTTTTTTTTATCAAATCAATACAATATTGTAAATATGTACAACAATAATACCACTAAATCACACCACTATACGGTCAAACGTATATAAACAAAATATTAATTCACTGTTGTAAATTTATTATTTACTTTTAGCAACTTGAGATTTTCGTTAACAAAATAATAGTAAAAAAGAAAATTATTAAACTCTAAAGTAGAGGGGGTAGTAAGTAGTATTTAAGTAAATCCATCCATAACGGCCATGCTTTTAATTTTGAATAGAAACAACTTCAGAATTTTCCCAATATATTTTAATTTATTATAATTTGTCAGAGGTTATAAAAATCTTAATTAAATCAATTTGTTTTTAATTAATTCTGTATATTTTTCATTCGTGTCCATAAACAAATAGCACACTATAGAATATAAAAAAAAACTATTCAAAAGGTAGAGATAAAAATTCATTACGACTTTCTTTTTTTCATACAATTTGCAAATTGATTTTTCTCACCGGTTACAATTACACAAGTTTTATTTATTAAAATAGAATTATTTTCTTATTATAACGAAATAAAAGTAATTCTAATTAATATTTTATTAGTTTACAATAGAAATTTTATATCTCAAGTTTTTTATTATTGTTAATTTTGCAAAAAAATATTTTTTGCAATTATGATCAATTTTTTACTGTAATATACAGCGGCACCACACACAACTGCACATTATAAACAACAAGAAAACAAAAAAAAAAACTACTCAAAATTATTTAGAAAAGTGTTGCCTACTGTATATCTTTATAGTGTTTTTATAAACATAGATCATAGTGTAATTGGAAAGTGACGGCACATCTACAAAAAACAATTGCTTGTATTTGGTTATACTGGGTCTACACATATCATAATATGTAACAGAGAGTGTCAAATCCGCTCTCTGAGAGAATTATCTCACGTGTAGACTAAAATATTAGTTCTATAAGAAATATTATGAGACTGTTGTGATAAGATTTTTCTACACAACTATCTTATTAGATTTACTCTCAAAAAATACACATTTACGAAAGTTTGTTTGTGTGTGTGTGAATGTATATTTTTAAAAGTACTTAAAAACATTCTGCATTCAGAAAGATATTTTCATTAAAATTGTGCTAAAAAATTTAGAATTTCTTAAATAAAAAGTACATGTTTACTCTGTGACTGAATTTAAATAATGAAATATTATGAGATTTATTAAAATACATTTACCACTTGTTAAAGATTTAACATAATATTAACAAAATGTTTAATTTCTTCTGCCGGCGTTATCTTACATATTATATCAACGTGGAGACAGTATGTTAGTGTAACCAAAGACTCTATATTTATATTTATAGAGTCTTTGGTGTAAAGCCCAAATTACAATAGCGCGTAGTCAGCAACAGTATCAGCAAAAATTATCAGCTGTTCACTGTCAGTACAACATGTTGCTGCCGTTATAACTACAATTCAGCGTAGGCAGCCACAATTTACAACCACCATCTTACTTTATTCTACTTGTGTGTTTTTGCCTCTCATAAAGTACTCGCACATCTACAAAAACAACAATTGCTTGTATTTTGTTAGTGTAAAACTACTGCCCACAATGTCAAAATGCTTTGAACGGAAAAATGAGAGAATGAAGGAGAGCAAGAGTAAAAAAACTCTAAAAAAATTTTACATATGAATACAAAAACAATTTGACAGTTCCGCGAGGTTTGACAATGAAAAAATTGTAAAACAGCTGTTCTTACGAGTATACTTTATAATTATACTATGGGCTCAACCATAGTATAATAATAAAGTACTCGCACATCTACAAAAACAACAATTGCTTGTATTTTGTTAGTGTAAAACTACTGCCACAATGTCAAAATGCTTTGAACGGAAAAATGAGAGAATGAAGGAGAGCAAGAGTAAAAAAACTGGAAAAAAATTTTACATATGAATACAAAAACAATTTGACAGTACCGCGAGGTTAACCAATGAAAAATAAGAATAAAGCAACCGACAAAATATATTTACGTACTTCGGCACTTCAAAGTTGAAAATTTTTCATCTTTGAAGTACTTCACGCAGAAGTTTGGCGTACTGATTTGGTTCCGCTCAATATAAATACATGTATTTAACTTAGCTGTCAGTCGCAGTTGAAGCGAAAGTATTCTATGTAGTTGAGCCTTTATTGTTTGAAGTTCCGCTAAATTTTGCTGTAAAAAAATAATTTTTATTTAATATATAACTTAAAATATTTTTTTTCTACGAAAATTTTCAATTTATTTTTATTTTCATGAACATTTTTGAAGTATTTTTCTAAGGAAAAAATATTTCGATATTTTATTATATAATTTTAAAATTATGATATCATTAATGATACTGTGTCGTTTCTTGGTTTGTTGGGATAGTAGATACTCAACCTTTTTATGAAATCCTCCACGGAATTTGATTGAAAACGAAATTCAAATCTAATTTCTTGAAATGAGTTTATGAAAACGTTACGAAAACAATATGTTAAAGAATTAAATTCTTAACCGTGAATTAGTTGGTTGTTTATGTGACGTTTCCTCCCGCAAAGTAAACAGTTGATCGTTTATATTGCATGTATTGTAATGCTAACAATTATAAAAACTTCACGTTGATGTGATGTCTGATTCTGTTGAAAACAGAATTTTCTTGCGTTGTTCCGTGACAGCTGTTAGCAGTGTTGCCAAACAATAACTTTTTTCTTACAAATAAACAAATGCTTAACGAAATAAAAAGGAAAAACCACTAAATAAACAAAGAAATAAATGAACAAAAATAATTAAATGCTCAAACAATTAAGTAGATAAATATTTGGCATGTTTAATTTTAAACAGAGTTGCATTTTTAGGATTTTTCTAGTAAATAATTTATGGTAACTCTGTGTTTTTGCTAACAAATGTCACAAACATATGTCACGTTATTTATCTATATATATAAAAGAGTAACGTGACTGACTGACTGATTCATCATCCCACAGCCCAAACGGCTGAAGCTAGAGAGACGAAATTTGGAACGTAGGTAGGTCTCCCACCATATAGATCCACTAAGACGGGATTTTTGGAAATTCGAATGTTTAGGGGGTAAAAATGGGTGAAATCGGTAACTTTATATCTCCCAAACTAATAAAGATACAAAAAAAGTTGAATAGTTATCGTTATTCATTTAAAAAATAATTGGACAGGTGTCTGGTACTTTTTTGAAAATCGGCCGCTTTAGGGAGAAAACGGGTAAAAACTGTATTTTGGTACTTTTTTGGCACCATATGTATCTTTGAAACCAATCAACATACAGATAAAATTTATATCGCATTCATAACTTATCAAAAAATGAGAAATACAAATTTGGTACTTTTTAGAAATTCAAACGCTTAAGGGGTAAAAATCGTACCCATTTTTGGTACTTTTTTCATAAAACCTTTTTTTATATTTATTTAGTATTTTAATATGGGATACCACTACAATTTAGAAATTTATTGGAATACAATTTTTGATACTTCGATGGGTGAAAAAAAAGTACGGCGGGAAATTACATTTTATTCAAACTTAATAATGAATTTTCAATTACATTAAACATAGAAACATGAAATTAAGAAAATGTAAATAGGAATTCACAGGAGTGGAATTTGTGGTACTTAAAGATACGTGGTCCTGTAGGTAAAAATTAAAGAGGATGGACTTTGTGGTACTTTTTTCTTCTTCTATTGGTACTTTTTTTCATTTTCTGTAATATTTAACCTAGAAACATGAAAATAAATACGCATGGTCCGATGCTGTAAAGAATTAACAATGGGGGACTTTGTGGTACTTTTTCGTTCTTCTAATGGTACTTTTTGAATTTTCTATAATATTTAAAGTAGAAACATGAAGTTAAATATGCATGGTCCTATGTGAGAAAGAATTCACAAGAGGGGTCTTTGTGGTACTTTTTTGTTCTTCCAATGGTACTTTTTTAATTTTCGGTAATATTTAACCTAGAAACATGAAATATGGATATGTGGTCCTAAATGAATGGGAATTTATAAGAAGGGACTTTGTGGTACTTTTTTGTTCTTCTAATGGTACTTTTTGAATTTTCTATAATATTTAACCCAGAAACATGAAATTAAAGATATGTGGTCCTAAATGAATGAGAATTCATTAGAGGGGACTTTGTGGTACTTTTTTGTTCTTCTAATGGTACTTTTTGAATTTTCTATAATTATGAACCTAGGAACCTGAAATTAAGGATATGTGGTCCTAAATGAATGAGAATTCATTAGAGGGGACTTTGTGGTACTTTTTTGTTCTTCTAATGGTACTTTTTGAAGCTTCTGTTCCAAATCCAAAAAACTGATTGAATTTTATAATCCGATAAATATTAATATTTGTCCAAAAAATGATTATAACTCGTTAGCTATCTCCATTGCATATTAAAATGTTAGAGGTATGAACACAAAGTTAAAATCCTTTTATTTAGAGAGCTTCGGTATGGAGCATAATATTATTGTACTCACTGAAACATGGCTCCGAAATAAATCTGATAAGGTAATTCATAATTCTGAGATAATGTGCAGTAAATTTCAAATTTATAGACGTGATAGAGTGGATAAAGAAGGTGGGGGAGTCTTGATTTCGGTCTCAACTCTTTTACCTTCGGAAGAAATAATCCTTAATAATGATCAAAATATTGAATTTATCGCTGTATGTGTTAACATCAAATTTAGAAAAATTTTTGTAACTTGCTCCTATATTCCTCCTGCGTCAAACATTCAAATTTACGAACAACATGCAAATGCGATAAAATTTATAGCAAATCAATCCAAACCCGGTGACTCTATTATTGTTCTTGGTGATTTTAACATTCCAAATATAAAATGGTGCAAAACTCCTGATTCATGCTTTTTAAGCCCATCAGTAAGATCAGAAACATCTGTTGAGTTAATAGATGCTATTGCAGATTTAGGACTCTTCCAAATAAACAACGTAGTAAACAAATTTGGGAAATTACTTGATCTTGTATTTGTTGATCAACCAGAGGAATTTAATATTTTTCGCATTAATCCATTATTAAAACCTGAAGATGTTTATCACCCCACTCTAGAAATAAGCTTAGACGTCGAAACGAAACCATCAGTACGATCCAGTGTAAATCAAGAGATGGTTTTTGATTTTGCCAAAGCTGACTATTCCAAACTAAATCACCTACTTTGTTCTGAAAATTGGTTTGAATACATTCCTTATAATAACATATGCCCTCGAAATATTGATACCATTCTGAATAAATTTTATGATGGCTTATTTAAATGTTTTAAGAAATCCATTCCAATGACGAGAAAAAAAACTGCACATGGACCACCCTGGAATACAAAGCAACTCAATAGCTTGAAAAATTTGAAAAACAAACAATACAGAAAATTTAAAAAGTCAGGTTTATCTATAGATTATATGAAATATTCAATATTAAGATCAGTTTACAATTCCGAAAACATCCGATGTTACAATAATTACCTCTTTAAGGTGAAAAGAAACTTTAAAAATAATCCAAAATCTTTCTACCAGTTTGTAAATTCAAAGCGCCGAGTCTCTGGTTATCCGTCCATGATGAAATTTGGAGACAAAGTATCCTCAAATGATGCAGATATTTGTGATATGTTTGCCGCTTTCTTTTCATCTGCCTACTCCGATAAAAAATTACACCAACATTCCAATTATCCATATCCAATTCCTGATGCATCCCTAATAAATTGTCCAACTTTAGATAAGTCCATGATAATGACAGCCATACAGAATCTTAAATATTCTGTTAATAGTGGACCTGATGGTGTTCCAAGTTGCGTTCTCATAAATTGTTTAAATTCTCTTTTATCTCCAATAACCTACTTATTCAACATATCAATAGTAAATGGTTATTTTCCTGCAGTTTGGAGGGAATCCTATTTTTTTTGTTCTTCCAATGGCACTTTTTTAATTTTCGGTAATATTTAACCTAGAAACATGAAATATGGATATGTGGTCCTAAATGAATGGGAATTTATAAGAAGGGACTTTGTGGTACTTTTTTGTTCTTATAATGGTACTTTTTGAATTTTCTATAATATTTAACCCAGAAACATGAAATTAAAGATATGTGGTCCTAAATGAATGAGAATTCATTAGAGGGGACTTTGTGGTACTTTTTTGTTCTTTTAATGGTACATTTTGAATTTTCTATAATTATGAACTTAGAAACATGAAATTAAGGATATGTGGTCCTAAATGATTGAGAATTAATTAGAGGGGACTTTGTGGTACTTTTTTGTTCTTCTAATGGTACTTTTTGAATTTTCTATAAACTTAGAAACACGAAATTAAGGATATTTGGTCCTAAATGAATGAGAATTCATTAGAGGGAACTTTGTCATACTTTTTTGTTCTTCTAATGGTACTTTTGAATTTTCTATAATATTTAAAGTAGAAAAATGAAATTAAATATGCATGGTCCTATGTGAGAAAGAATTCACAAGAGGGGTCTTTGTGGTACTTTTTTGTTCTTCCAATGGTACTTTTTTAATTTTCGGTAATATTTAACCTAGAAACATGAAATAAGGATATGAGGTCCTAAACGAATGGGAATACATAAGAAGGGACTTTGTGGTACTTTTTTGTTCTTCCTACGGTACTTTTTTAATTTTCTATAATTCTGAATCTAGAAACATGAAATTAAAGATATGTGGTCCTAAATCAACGGTTCTCAAATGGGGGTCCGCGACCCTCAAGGGGTCCGTAAGAACATTCGTGGGGGGTCGCGAAGAGTTCTTGAAAAATATTCTTAAGCACACAATATAAATATTATTTAGAAGTTCAAATGAAAATTCCAATAAAAGCATGAAACTATTTAAAAATGGAAATACATCTTTTTACAAAATATATCCAAATTAAGGACAAGCGTAAAGTTTTTTTTTTTCTAAAATGAGTTCTTTTTAGAAAGTGCTAATGAAGGGACCTTTGATGAAAATACTATGCTTGATAAAGACAACAATGATCCAACGTATAAAGTAATGCTGTCCAATAGAGTATCCCGATATAGAAAGACCCCTCAAACGATGCGTAAAAATTTGCTTGGGTCATGGGTCCCATACATTTTGGTAAAAAAGGTTTAGATTTTTTAATAGAAATGGGTATAAAAAAATTCGTAATTTTATGCTGGTTATGGAAAAAATATTTTAAACATTTTTTCCGTGGGATTTTCTTTCGCTAGAAGACCTTTTAAGGCATTTTGATGAACAATTTCTTTGAAAAATTTAGAAAATCATATATTGTCAACAGTACCTATTACTACAATGCAAATTTTTAATATTTTATATAAAGGGAACAAAATTATAAAATTCTTATCCATTTTTTAAGAAAAACATCGGATTTTTTTTGCATTATGTACTAAATTTACGGTTTATAGACCAAAATGTTTGCTAAAATTTTTTAATATATTTTTTTTATAATTGGCTAAAAATTACGAATTTTTTGATCCCTTTTCAAGACACAAATCAATACTATTTTTTGGACGAAATGTTCTAGACCCGTGACTTTCAATCGTGACTTTTTAATTTTATTTTTTAAATATTTTTCCCATATTAAGCTAATTTTTACGAACGTTTGAGGGGTCTTCCTACAAAATTTTTCTCTATGGGACACTACTGATACAGTATAAAGAAAACTTTTCGATTTGGCAGGGAAAACAATTAATTAAAAAGATAAATATGTAGTTCACATAAATTTGATGAAACTATAGTTTTTTCACATGAATTTCCAATTTTATTTTATAAAAATATAAATAAAAATATTTGTAATAAATTATCAATTAAATGAAAAAAGAATGAAAATTCTAAGATCAACCGTTTCTAAGTTATTTAATATTATATATGTTAAGATTTTTTCGAACGCACTCCTTATTATGCCAAGAACTTTTTATAAGTAAAATCGTTTTCAGTACACAAAACTTTTATTTCATCGATAAGTTTCCCGGCTTTATAAAGAAAATTTGCTTAAGCAACTTTATTATTTAAAGACAGAAAGTCCTTTCAATGTTAATATTAAGAAAGTACCAGGTTCATTTCAAAAAGAGTTGAAATTCGTTGAATTTAATTTTGAATCAACAGATTTAAAAGCATTTTAAATAGTTGAAATACAGCAAAGTTTATCCGTTTATTGGCTCCGAAGCCCTAAAACTATTAAAACATTTTTCTTCAACATATGTAAAAATTATTTTTTCACTCTTTTGTCCCTCAAAACAGAGATTCGATCTTTTGTGGATACAGAGAATAATATTGGATTTATTAAGGAAAACAATGTCGAAATTATTAATATTATTTTTTAAAATTACTTTATCTTTACATTTTTTCTGATTTTTAAATTAGTCAGAGTAGTGGGTCGCGCAACCATTGCAATGTCAAAAGGGGGTCGCGAAGCGAGATCTTGTGAGAACCACTGTCCTAAATGAATGAGAATCCATAAGAAGGGACTTTGTGGTATCATTTTTCGTTCGTCTAATAGTACTTCTTGAATGTTCTGCAATTTTCATCCTTAGAAACATAAAATTGAAAATGTAATGAATCAGAAACCTTTAAATGGATTTTGTGGTCCTTTTTCTTTATTCTAATATACTTTTTCGTAATTCTGATATTTATTTTTCATTATTCTAAGATTATAAACCTGAAATTAAAGAGATATTGTTATTTATGGATGACAATACCATTATTAAAAATGTTACCAAGGGAGTTAAGAATCTTAGTTTAAATTTATTATATAGTATAGTTTTTATAAAAAAATTCCGCTGACGAAGTAGCGGGTTTACAGCTCGTTTTGGATAATTGCACAAAATTCTCCCCGTAAATAAACGGAACATCAACATCACATAAACAACCAACTAACCCGGCCTTTAGAATTGATATTCTTAAATAAATAATAAACGATTTTAAGCGTTTTTTTTTGTTGTTGTTGTTGTTGATGATCAAGATGGCGTCTTTTACTAAGCATTATCAAGACAAATTTGTCAGAGCTCGAGCGCTGACAATTTTCTTTTAACGCTACAATAACACTGAAAATTCAGTCTACATTAGACAAATCTTTATCTTGATAAAATTTTGACGTTTGTCTTGATAAAAATTTGTCTAATGTATATTCAAAGTTATGACAGTGAACAGCTGATAATTTTTGTTGATACGTTGCTGACTACGCGTTAAGCCCAAATTACAATAGCGCGTAGTCTGCAACACTATCAGCTGATCACTGTCAGCACAACATGTTGCTGCTGTTATAATTACAATTCAGCGTAGGAAGCCACAATTTACAACCACCATCTAGCTTTGTTCTACTTGTGTATTTTAGCCTCTCATTTATTTGCTCACTCTCTTTGTCTCGCTCTCATTTAGAAACAGGGCTAAATGAAACAGCACTGCAAACTGCTGCTGACCAAATGTAATCAACACCATAACAAACAGTGCATTCTAAATAATCAGCTGATTATGGCAGCACACACTGCTGCTGACTACGCGCTATTGTAATTTGGGCTTTAATGCAACGGGTAGTCTCCACTAGCGTTAATGTAACGGGTAGTCTCCACTAGAGAGATGATGTTAAAATTATATACTCAAATTTCAATGTTTTTAATATGGCGTACATGCATTTATGTTAATTTCTTGTTTTCTCACTGTTTTGTTGTTGCATTCTACGCACATGCAATAATTTAATTGTGTGTGTTAGTAAAAAACATTGTGTGTGATGTTTGGTGTTTAAACATGGTTCTTTTAACGATTGCTTTAACAACCGTGTTTAAATAACGTCAAGTTGAACGGTCTACATTTACCATTAACATGATGTTAGTGTTAATGTTAAATACTTTATGTTAGGTGAGAACCACGGGTAATTTGGGCTTAACATAGGTGCTACACATGAGTTTTTTGTATCATAACATTGGATCTACACATGAGTTTTTTTCATAATATGTAACAAAGAGTGTAAAATTCGTTCTCAAAAGAGAGTAAACTTTTTGTTTATATTATGTTAAATCTTAAACAAGGGGTAAACGTATTCTAATAAATCTTATAATATTTCATTATTTTCACTCATTCACAGAGTAAACATGTATTTTTTATTTAAGAAATTCGAAATTTTTTAGCACAATTTTAATGAAAATATGTTTTTGAATGTAGAGTAACCATTAACCATTGTTTTTAAGTACTTTTCATAATACACATTCACATATTTTTTGACAGTAAATCTTATAAGATAGTTGTGTAGAAAAATCTTATCACAACAGTTTCATAATATTTCTTATAATACTAATATTTTACAGTCGTATTCACAAAAAAATAATGTATGCTTGATAAGTACTTTTCATAATACACATTCACACGCACAAACTTTCGTTTCGTTTATGTGTATTTTTTGACAGTAAATCTTATAAGACAGTTGTGTAGAAAAATCTTATCACAACAGTTTCATAATATTTCTTATAATACTAATATTTTACAGTCGTATTCACAAAAAAATAATGTATACTTGATAACGAGTTACTAACTTTTTGTATGTAAATTTCCATAAGAAAAAGTTAGTAACATAGAGTAGCATATAGAGACGAAATTCTCGATTGACATTTAAACAAAATTGTTGTTTTGTAAACAAAAATGTGTTTTTATTTTCTTTTGGCAACAACAAAATGTATTTGATTACATGTATTTTGTTGTTGCATGAGTTAGGTTTTTGACAACCGACTTAGGTTTTTGACAATTAGTTTCGTCTCTTGTTACTCTTTGGTTAGTAACTCGTTATCAAACCTACATTAATTTTTTTGAATACGGCTGTTAGTCCAAAAGTGAGATAATTCTCTCAGAGAGCGAATTTGACACTATCTTATTACGTTTATACGCACGGTTATTGCAAATAATAATAACTTGCAAATAATTAACTCACTGTTTATACGCAAATTGCACAAAGAGATATAATTTCCTTTTTATTGTGCCAGATGGGAAAAATACTACTCTGGTACATAGTATAATAAAGTACTCGCACATCTACAAAAACAACAATTGCTTGTATTTTGTTCGTTCTCTCATTTTTCCGTTCAAAGCATTCTGACATTGTGGGCAGTAGTTTTACACTAACAAAATACAAGCAATTTTTGTTTTTGTAGATGTGCGAGTACTTTATTATTTTACTATGATTTTAATCATGTATTCTTAATTTTTTACCTACGAAGAAGTAGTTATTGTAAATTTTTCTGAATTTTAAAGACAAACAAGTAGAAACTTTGTTGTTTTGATGCAAAATATAAAAAACAAGGAAAATACAGATTTTATTTATTTTTTCAAAAACATGTCTCTTAAAAAATTGAGTGTGATATGACTGCAAAATAATGAATTTATAAACATTTAAAAAGGCCTAAAGGCCCAACCAGTCAACTTTGCAACGCAACGCAGAATGAAGAAAGGTAGCGTGAAACATTTTGTACAACTAGTCAACAAAAGTAAACGTATCATATGTTTATGAACATTCATTGTGTAAACAACTCTGTTTTCGGTTATTTTGTGAACAAAATAAACTACAGGGTTGTTAAAAACTTACGCAGCTACGTAAAAATCTATTTTCTGTAGATTTCTGCGATACGCTACCTAGAATTTTTGTGTCAATAGCTACATACACACATTTGCATAAATCTGGTAAAACAGCTGATTGCGATACGATGATTTTTAGTTGAGTGGTTGGGGCTTAAAGGCCCAACCAGTCAACTTTGCAACGCAACGCAGATTGTAGAAAGGTAGCGTGAAACATTTTGTACAACTAGTCAACAAAAGTAAACGTATCATATGTTTTTGAACATTCATTGTGTGAACAACTCTGTTTTCGGCTATTTTGTGAACAAAATAAACTACAGGGTTGTTAAAAACTTACGCAGCTACGTAAAAATCTATTTTCTGTAGATTTCTGCGATACGCTACCTAGAATTTTTGTGTCAATAGCTACATACACACATTTGCATAAAGCTGGTTGAAACAGCTGATTGCGATACGATGATTTTTAGTTGAGTGGTTGGGGCATAGTAAAATAATAAAGTACTCGCACATCTACAAAAACAAAAATTGCTTGTATTTTGTTAGTGTAAAACTACTGCCCACAATGTCAGAATGCTTTGAACGGAAAAATGAGAGAACGAAAGAGAGCAAGAGAAAAAAACTCAAAAAATATTTTACATGTGAATACAAAAACAATTTGACAGTACCGAGAGGTTTGCCAATGAAAAAATTGTAAAACAGCTGGTCTTACGAGTATACTTTATTATTATACTATGGGTTGGGGCTTAACCCAAGGCAAATTTATTTATCATCAGCTGATTTTTTTTTTATTTTGTTTTGGATATTGCATCTACCAAACTTTGTTTACGTTTACCAAAGAACAAAGCGGACCGGCAGCCAGTCGCCGCATAATTTTTCTAGCCGTCGCTGACTCATACCGGCTAGAAAGGCTGAACAAAATACAAATAAAAATTTACTTAAAATTGCATATGTTAAACGAAAATATTAGTTTTTAGTAATAAACATAAGAAATTTACTTAATTTATGTAATATAATATAAAAAACATTTTGAGCTGACAAATAAGCTGCCTCCAATATGACCTTGTGAAAGTCGCCGCCGCCGACCAAGATAGGATACGCAGCCGCCGACAATTTTGTGTCGGCTTGGTTCTCTGATGCTTACTTTATTATACCCTACACCACCATAGGTGGTTGGGGTATTATGTGTTTGTGCTGATGTTTGTAACATATAGAATGAGTTATTCAACACCCACCTTAAATTATACCAATCGACTCAGAATCACATTTTAAATCAATCTGAATGAAATTTGGCAGGTGGTACTTTTATGATACAAGGACGAAACCTATTGAAATTGGCTATGATCGGTCCATTATTTCACCTACCCCCCATACAAATGTCCCCCCGGAATGGAGTTTTCACACTTAAAAATGCATATATATTAGGAATATTTTAATGAAATTCGGTACAAAGAAGTTTTGTATTAGTATCAATCATTGTACCAAATTTTATGAAGATCGGTTCACGATTAACCATAGCTCCCATACAAACCCCTGTTCCGAAAATCACTTTAACGTGTATAAATCTCATACTAATTTTAGTATCAAGTTAATATTCGACACAAATAAGTTTTATATAAGTAGAAACAACATTGCCAAATTTTATTAGAATCGGTCCATAATTTACCATAGCTCCCATATAAACCCACTTCCGAGAATCATCCTAAAGTGCATAAAATCAAGTAGATGTTAGTATCAACGAATTATTCTATATTTGTATATTTAGTAAAAGTGTTGATCTAATATAGGTCTCCTTCCCGAATTTTTATGATCATACATAATGGTGAAGGGTATTATATGGTCGGTCTTGACCGACTACACCTTTTTTTCTCGTTTTCCTTTTGTTTTCAGTGGGCAGAACATTTGTCGAACAAATCATAATTTTTTGTTTGCCGCCAGCGTCGCTTCGATACTTTTATATGCAGCGCCTCTTCTTCCGCATACAAAATGACGTTTGATGGCAGACATGGTTGCTCGAACAATTGTGCGAACAAAAACGAAACATGAACAACTTGGGTCCACACTATCCAAAAGCATGTGCGCACAACATTTTGTTCAATGTGCGAGTATGAAAAAAGCTCGTGTGGACGGCAAATAAGACAATGCGAAAAATAGGAAATAAAAAGCTATTACTTTGAGTCTACATTAGACAAATTTTTATCAAGACAAACGTCAAAATGAACTCGAATTTATGGAAGGTGGCAACAATTGTGCAAAAACAACAATATGGCGAATTCATTAATGTTTTTTATGTATACAGTTTGACAGCTGTAACAACCAAAAATAATAATCAGCAGTTTAACTGAGGCTACGTTGTATAGATTTGCACCGATTTTGACGTTTGTCTTGATAAAAATTTGTCTAATGTAGACTCAAAGTTATGTTAACCCAAGGTAGATTAAGAAGGTAACGACAACTCTACAACAACTACAACACCAAAAAAAACCCCATGTATTTTGTTTTTGCATTGTCATCTCTTATGTCAACTTTAATTTTGTCATTTCACATGTTTCTTTACAAAAAACAAAAACAATTCATGTAGTAAAAAGAGAGGAGAAAGACGCAATAACAGAAAAGTAAGCAAAAAAAATGTAAACATAAACAAAAATTTTACACTTCAAATTACAAAACACAGGCAGCCATATTGATTTCAAAAATAAAAAAAATTCTCAGCTGTTTTAATGTCGTTACCTTCTTAACACTGGGGCTACACACAGAGACCAGAAATTACGAACAAAAAACATAAAATTTTAAGTTTTCATTGAAAAAATAAAAAACACTTTCGTTCAAAATATAATATTTTTCTTAACTGTTCAAAAACAAAATAATAAAATTATTAAAACAAACATTTTAAGTAAAGTACAAAATAATTTTGTACTTTAAAAAAATGTTTTTAAAAAAAAGTTTTTTTTTTTTTATGTACGAAAAAACTTTTTCTTTGTATAATTTAAAAATATCAATTTAGAAATGAATTTATTTTAAACAACTGGAAATTTGATAGTTACTTAGTAATCATATTGGACTTTAAATATAATAAATAAATGACCAAAGTCGCTGCGGATTATCGAAAAAAAGCAACGTTTTAAATGGTATACATTAGGGTGGCCGCGAAATGATCCAAATAAGTCCAAAATTTTGCTTCGGCCTTGTGTTAAAGAAAGCATATGTACCAAATTTCATCAAATTATCTTCAAATTGCGCCCTGTACTTTGCGCATAAGCTTTATATGGACTGCCAGCAAGAAAGCCGACCAGACGGACATCGTTAAATCGACTCAGAAAGTGATTATGAGTCGAACTGTGTACTTTAAGGTGTGGGTCCAAAGATTCTTTCTCTGCGTTACAATTTCTGCACAAACAAATAATACCGCAACCACCTATGGTGGTGTAGTGTATAAAAACAGAAAAACTCGTTTCGGTATAACTGCTATAGGATTATATTGTATTATTTTGGTCCCAATTTTTTAAGTATTTGTGTAAAAAATTCAAATTTTTAAATTTTTGGTGAAAAATTGCAAAATTTTGGACTTATTTGGACCTGGTCCTAAATTTTTGTTACGTCATTAAATGCGAGCCTCAAAGTCCTTTCTTGCGATACCATATTTTTATATTGTTCCTTTGGCAGAAATAAGAACCAAACTTTTGAGAAGCGGTACCTTAGAATGAAATAAATTTTCATTTGAGTTGAGAACATCGTTATCAGATAAAATACTCCATACAAACATTCATAGGAATTTATCTTAGTTTGTGATGAAAACATTTGATAAAGATGAAAAACATCATTTGAATAATAAATTTTTCATTATTTGTCTTAAAAATTTACATTTATTATCGATATTTAATTTTCAATTCCATAAATGTTTGACTTTGAAATGAAAAATTATTGTACAAAAAAAAGTTTTTTTTGTGTTTTGTTTTCTTTGGAAAATTTTTTTTGAGAACTTTATTATTTTGTATTTGAAGAAAAACATTTTTTTTTAAAACCTTTTTTTATATTTTTTGTTTAAGTATGTTATAAAATAATTTTTAACTTCAATGAAAATATTTTTTTGTAAAAAACAAAATAAAAAATGTTTCCGGTCCTTGGCTACACATGATTTTTTATATCATAATATGTAACAGAGAGTGTCAAATCCGCTCTCTGAGAGAATTATCTCACGTGTAGACTAAAGTATTAGTATTATAAGAAATATTATCAGACCAGTGTTGCCAGAACTTCTCTGAGAAAAAGTGCTAAATGGCTATTAAAAAAGTGCAATTTAGTAAAAATAAGTGCTAAATGATTGTTAAAAAGTGCAATTCGTTAGAAGAAAGTGCTAAGTTTTAAATAAAGTAATTAGAATAAACACTTTTGTTATGTATGCGTATATTCACTATTTTAATATATATTTTTTTAATTTGTATAGTTTACGCACATTATATTGGTCATATTCTTAATTCTAAAGGAACAAATCAATTCAGAGTAACTTCCCACCTTCATACTTATTAACGTATTCACATTATATTTTGGACCACAGTAAATTTCATACATAAGTATGTCTTATTGAAAATTGTATAAAATAATTTTAAATAATGTTGTTAAAATAAGAACATTAAGGGTTTTCATTCAACCGGATAAATCTACACAACTCGTAAATTTATACGTATTACTTACATGTTGCATAAACGCCCCTTGTAAATAATTGGTATTCTCTTATTTTTCGGACATTTTAGCAAATAAAATAAGTTTCCATCCAACCTTTTTTATTTTTATGCTTTGTTTTTTTTTTTTATCCATTTGAATATAAAAAATTTAAAATTAATAAAATTTTCTTTTTTTTTTATCTGCCTTTTCAAATATAAAAGTTTATGAATTCGTTTACACATTGAAATTGAAGCGTTAAAATTTATAAGTTGTGTAAATAATTTTTCAAACAAAGTTTGACAAATTTTTTACGAGCTTGTATATTTATCATATTTATGAGCTGCGCATGAAGAACTGGAATATAAAATTTAGCTTATAAAAATATTGGATTCATCTCCCAGATTTTTTAGGTTAAAAGGCTTTCTTAATTCGTGTATTGGATAAAATATTTGATTCCCTATGTAAGAGCTTTTATTGCATTTCGTAGGCTGTCCTAATAATCGGTATTTTCCTAAAACTATGTTCACATTTGTCAAATATTTTACCAAAATTGTGCAACCACTACTTTTACAAATAATTGTTCACAGTTGTTTGATATTGCAAATGTTTTGTAAAAGAAATCAGCATCGTTCTAAATTTGGTAAAATGTCAGCAATGAAGAATAACTATTAAAAAATATAGTTTTTTATAGTAGTTACGTCATTTTAACTATTAGTTTTGGAGTTGTCAAAAAAAAAAAAATGATATTTTTAACTATTTTGTGCTTTATTTATCCAAAATTAAAATTAAAGTGCAAAAACTAAAAATAAATGCTACAAATGCACTTTTAATGCTAAAAAATTCATTTTATTTATAAAAAAGTATAAAAAGGTGCTAAAAAGCATCTAGCACCTTTTTTTCGCAAAAAGGTGCAGTACCCGAAAAATAAGTGCTAGAATTGCACTTTAAATGCCGTTATGGCAACGCTGTATCAGACTGTTGTGATAAGATTTTTCTACACAACTATCTTATAAGATTTACTCTCAAAAAAATACACATATAAGAAAGTTTGTTTGTGTGTGTGAATGTGTATTTTTAAAAGTACTTAGAAACAATGTTTTTTCTAAAATTGTTTTATTTTGATGGTTATTCTACATTCAGAAACATATTTTCAATAAAATTGTGCTAAAAAATTTCGAATTTCTTCAATAAAAAGTACATGTTTACTCTGTGACTGAATGAAAATAATGAAATATTATGAGATTTATTAGAATACATTTACCCCTTGTTTAAGATTTAACATAATATAAACAAAATGTTTACTCTCTTCTGCCGGCGTTATCTTACATATTATTTCAACGTGGAGACAGTATGTAATCTACCTTGATGTTAACCTTTCAGCCGGCTAACAGCCGATTTTGAGCCGCCGCCGTTAAAATTGTTTGGCGCAGGTCCCTGATTACTTGTTTAAGAAATTTAGCCACCGCAAGAAGTGCAAAGTTCCGTCTGGTTTACCAAAAATAAACAATAGCACATCAAGAAGATTAAGCCAATACAACTTATGCAAGATCAGCATTTGTAACCAGTTTAAAGGTGACGTTGGCAGTTGTTATTATAAGTGGGGGAAAATAATGGCTAGCAAGAAATGTAGAAATTTTTTGGACGCTTTGTGGGTGTTTTTTCATGTGATACTCGATTATATACTGGAATTTGTTTTGGGCTTATATTTGGGTGCCCATCAGAGATGTAGTCCACCGGTTGACAAAAAACAAGATCAAATTGTAAGAAAAAGCGCCGTGGAGTTAGCTTTATTAATAAAACAACGTAAATTAAAGGCGCATGAGGTGGTCAAAGCTTACTACGATCGTATTAAGTCTGTAAATTCAGAAATAAATGCTGTTGTCGATGGCCCTTTTGCTGAAGCTTTAGAGGAGGCCAAGGAAATCGATCGTAAACTTGAAAACGGTGAAATAACTGAAGAAGATTTAAAGCAGAAACCATTTTTGGGTGTACCGTTTACAACTAAAGATAGTACAGCTGTGGCCGGGAAGTTGCACACTTTAGGCTTGGTTGCACGAAAAAACGAAAGAGCCACTGAAGATGCTGAATGTGTGCGTTTAATGAAGGAGAGTGGAGCCATTATTATAGCCACTAGTAATGTACCCGAAGTTAACAAATGGATAGAATCTCGCAATCTACTGATAGGAAAAACAAATAACCCTTATGACTTGAGGCGTTCAGTTGGAGGTTCTTCTGGTGGAGAAGCTGCATTAATTAGTGCTTGTTGTACCGGTTTTGGTTTAGGTACCGATATAGGAGGCTCCATACGTATACCTGCCTTTAATTGTGGTATTTTTGGGCATAAACCTTCAAGAAATATGGTTAATATGCGTGGTTGTACATTCCGCACGGGAAAAGAAGAAAAAACTATGGTAGCTGCAGGACCCATGAGTCGTTACGCCACTGATTTAATGCCTATTCTAAAAGTTTTAACCGGTCCCAAAATGGCCGATTCCCTTAAACTCTGTGAGAGTGTAGACTTGAAAAAATTACGCTACTTTTACATTCCTTCTAACAAGATGAGACAATGTAATCCTGTTAATCGTGAAACCCAAAGGCGCATGTATCAAGTACGAAAACATTTTGAAAATCTAACAGGAGAAGAAGTTAAATTAGCAAAACTGCCGAAATTGGAATTGACTGGAAAAATGTGGCGTTATTGGATGACTCAGGAGCCAGCTAATTTCAACAAACTCTTAGGTAATGGCGTTGATCTCAATCCGTTTGTAGAATTATTTAAAAAAATTTTGGGTAGAAGTGAATTTACCATGGCAGCAATATACTCGTTAATTGACTCACTTTTGCCAAAAGAGAAAGAACGTTTAATATGTGAGGCCACAACCCAATGCAAACAAGCTTTACAAGAACTTTTGGGTGATGACGGTGTTTTATTTTTCCATAGTTCACCACGCACAGCACCATTCCACTATTATCCCTTAGTCAAAATAATGGATTTCAGTTACTTTTCAATATTCAATGTTCTGCAAGTGCCAGTAACACAAGTGCCCTTAGGTTTGGATGCTAACGGTTTGCCGCTGGGGGTTCAAGTAGTGGCCAACGAAATGAATGATCGTTTGTGTTTGGCAGTGGCTGAAGAATTGGAGCGAGGTTTTGGGGGTTGGGTACCACCCTATGGTCCTTTACAGAATTAAATTGTTTTGTTATATTTACTCAAATTTTAAACTATGTTATAAATTAGGGTTTAAGTATCACGTAAGTTTTTTGAAATGTAGTTAAGATGAACTTATTCATTCCTATAGGCGGTAAAAGGTATAAAAATAAAATATATACGGTATACAATATAATTTTGATATTAATATCTATAAAAACCGAACATGATTTTTTTCTAATTTAAACTGCATGTACATATTTATGTTGCAAACATAGCATATACATATGTATGTATGTTAATAAGTTAAGTTACCAGAAGATTGTGTAAAAAAGGTTGTATACATTTTACTTTTTAGCATAGTATAATAATAAAGTATACTCGTAAGACCAGCTGTTTTACAATTTTTTCATTGGCAAACCTCGCGGTACTGTCAAATTGTTTTTGTATTCACATGTAAAATATTTTTTGAGTTTTTTTCTCTTGCTCTCTTTCGTTCTCTCATTTTTCCGTTCAAAGCATTCTGACATTGTGGGCAGTAGTTTTACACTAACAAAATACAAGCAATTTTTGTTTTTGTAGATGTGCGAGTACTTTGTTATTTTACTATGCTTTTTAGCAAAAAAAAAAAAAAAAAAAAGTGGCATCACTTTCGGCTTCACTTTTTCTTTTTTCCCACTCATAAAAAATAGTATTTCACAACTTATTTTATTCAGATAATCTGTGGAATTAATATGAGCTCTTGGAGTCCAGAATTTGAAATATCCATATCAGACTCGGAAGATGAGGGCGACAATTTGACAAAGAAGTTTAATGGCCGAGAATGTTATATATTTTTAATCGATTCCAATTTGTACAATACACCAGAATTGTTGGAAAATTCCTTGGTCATACTACGGAGTGCATTTTTATCGGGTCTTTTGGTCAATGATAGGGATTTAATAGGACTTGTATTTGCTAATACAAATGAATCTCCAGAGCCCTATGAGCCCAATTGTTTGGAAAATATTATACTTCCAGACAAATGTGCCGTGTTTTTGCCGCCACGCCAGCTAAATACATCTATAGTTCAAGTATTTTTACGTTTTGTAGAAACGGCTGCAGTACAATTCGGAGAATTATATGGAACAACAGCTAAAGATAATGGTTGCAATTTTTCACATATGCTCAGGTTGTGTATGGATTTGGTACAACATTCTAATTATTTGGTAGATAATACTACTGTAGTTTTTTTAACGGACCAGGAGCTACCACATCCCCAAAATTCTGATCTTTATAGACAAGCCTTACAAAAGGCAGCCGATTTGAAAGGCAAAGATGTTGAATTTCAACTGATTCCTATGATAGATAATTTCAATTATGATTTATTTTATAAAGAATTCATTTGTTTAATACAGGATATGGATATTGAATGCTTTGAACCATCTAATCCAAAACATCTGCGAGAAATGTTGGCAAATCGTAAGTTTAAACAACATTATGTGCGCCGGTCTTTGGGGCATTTTAAGTTTTCATTGGGACCTAATTTGGAGCTCTCTGCTCAATATTTTAATTATTATCAAAAGCATAAAAGACCACAAAAGGTATTATTGCAACGCGAGGATAGTGCTGTAGTACGCAGGCATCGTATCACGCAAGTACGTAAGCAGGATCTGGACACTCATAATCTGCACGAAGTTAAAGATGTAAATATTAAAGACGCTTGGTACGAAATCAACTTGGGATCTGAAAATTTGCGTCTTTCCTACGAGCAGGTAAACAGAGTACGTAATATCCATCCACCTGGCATGGCCTTATTGGGCTTTAAGCCAAAATCCTGTTTGAAAGACGCAATATACACCAAAACTGCAAACTTTATGTATCCTAATGACATTCATATCGAAGGATCTAAACGCCTATTTCGAGCACTCTGGCAAAAGTGCATAGAAAAAGAAAAAGTTGCCATATGCCTCTTTATGAGTAAAAGAAAATCAATGCCTCGTTATGTAGCCTTAATACCCATAGACAAAGATGTTGATTGTTTTATCTCCAATGATGGTTTTAAGATTGTGTATTTGTCGTGTTCCTCTTATATACGCAATTTTAATCTACATGACTGGAATTCAGTAGAAAATCAAGCAAGTGATTCACAACTAATGGTATGTGAAAAGTTGATGAAAAAATTCCGTTTAGATTACAAACCCGATATTTTATGTGATCCGGATTTGGATCAATTACAATCGAAACTTCTAAGTTTAGCATTTAATGTTAATTATGAAACTATGGGTAGTCAGTATTTTCCTAATCCAGAAAACCAAAATCAACGTATAAAAAATGTTTTACCAACATTTATTGAAGAATTTGGAGGAGATGTTGAAGAGGTACCAAAACGTTCAGCGGATAAAACTTTAGGAAATGCTTCGAAAAAACCGAAAATTACAACAGATATTAATAATAAAGATTGTGTTATGGAAATGATTAAAGATAAAACATTAAATTCTTGCTCAAAAGATCAGTTGCTAGAGATTTTAAATATACATTTTAATAAAAAAGCGCCAAAGGCTACTAAAAAACAAGATCTAATGGATATTATATATAGTTTATAATTTGTTTTTAATTCAAATAAAATTTGTCTTTTTTAACTTGAAATTAGTTGATTGTTATTTTTTGAAGGAAATATTCGGCTGTGGCGATTTCATGTTACCTCCATCTTAACTCACTATGAAAGAACAGTAGAAGAACTAAATGTTATAGTTATGAAATCGACAAAATTTTTTTGTATTTAGTTGTTTTCGTGATTTTTTTTATATTTTTTTTTTTTTTTGCAATTTGAAATACTTTTCTAAGAAACTCATTTTAACAGATCTGTTGTTTTCAAAAAATTGGGTAAAAAATAGAGTTGTGCCGTTCATGAACGAATCGATTCAATTGAACGAATCAATAAAATGAACGATGTTGATTTGTTCTTTATTTTTGATTCATATCGTTAATTTTTACATTATTTTTATATTTCTTTAGACACAATTTTGAAACATTAAATTATGTATTTATTTTCTTAATTAATAAGGTATATTTTTAGTATACTTTCATATATAATTGTTAAAAGTAATTTAAATTTATTATCCATTAATTTTTCTAATATAGTATTCTAAGAAACAAATGAAACAATTGTTTCAGTTTAATCTGTTTAATCTCATCATTTAAACATGAATCGATCAGACTCAGTTTAATTTGTTGTCTATAAACTAGGGATGTCAATTTCATTGCACAATTGTGCTGGCTGAGTTCACACGTATTCTTACGCACTTTCATTTAATCGTTGCTGAGAGTGCAAAGAGTACAAAATGCAATGAAAAGAATTATGGAAATTAATTGTTTGGTAATCAATTTCTTTAATAATAATATTTTAAGATATTTCGAAAAAAGTGTCGGAAAAAAATTTTGTCATGCTAAATTCAAGATTTCTTTTTTTTTACTAAAACTTTTTTTTTTAAGTGAAAACATCAAAAATATTTAAGCTTATCACCTTTATCTCAAAGATGGCAAAACTACGATTAAATAAAGCCACGTATCATAAAAATTGATGCACAAATCTTGATTGGATTCACAGTTAAGTTTGGATACCCATGCATACCTATTGCAAAGCGGAAATACACTAGTGGACAAAAATAAAAAATAGGTGGATTAGGTGGAATTCAACGTGCTAAATAAGAATCAGCTTTTACTTTTTTCTATCACGCATTGATTTTTTTTATGGGTATAACTACCTTTAGGCGGGGTCATAGTCCAATTAAGACATATTGAACTTTAATATATAGCGACCTAAATTGTCTTTGAGCTGAATTTATATAATTTTTTATCCGGTTAATATTTCCGTAGTTATTAGATAATTAGTACCGAAAATTTTAAAATTTATTTTTTTGAAAAGTGGTAACAATTTTATCCATAACTCTGAAATTCTTGAGCGAATGAAAAATATTGTTGACACACCTTGAAGACAATTTTCGTATGCATCTTTTGATGTATCACTTATCAAAATCGTGTAAAGGGTTCTTGAGTTATAGCCTAAGTTTGACAAACCATTCTCGAATTTTATAGTGTGACCGCCGAATAAGTCATGCACATAAAAAAAATCAGTACCCGATAGATAAAAAGTGAATGCAGATTCTTGTTTAACTCGTCAAAATCCAACTAGTCCACCTATTTTTGTTTCAAGAAAAAATATATATATATATTTTTTTTTTTGGCCACCATGGGTATTTTTACTTAACTGTGAATAAAATTTAGATTTCTGCATCAATTTTGAAGATACATGCCTTATTTTATTTGTAGCATTTCCAGCTTTAAGATAAAGATGATAAACTGTAACATTTTAAATGTTTTCATTTATTAAAAAAAAATTTAGTAACAAAAAATCTAAAATTTTGCATGAAAATTATTTTTTTGACACTTATTTCAAAATAACTCCGAAACTATTGAGCACATAAGAAAATTAAGTTTAGATGATTTGAAGATATTTGTAGTAAGCATAGCTGTAACTTACGAATGAAATAAAAAATAAAAATACTTTTTATTTCATTTCTATTTCTTATTTCTAATTAAAAATATTTGTTAATCAATCTATTATCTTTTGAATAAAAATATTAAGTATTTTTATTTATACTAAAACGATTGAATTTATTATAAATTTGTATCTGATTGAACAAAATAAATTAAAAATTAAAATATTTTATTTAACCAAAAGAAAAACAAATATATTTTTATAAGAAGATAATCAAAAGTTTTTTATTTGATTATTTTAGTTTAATAATATTCATATGTATTTTATTTAAATAAAAAAAGTTCAACAAATCTTTCTGAATTTTTATTCAAAAACTTTATATTCAAATAGAAACATTTAAAATAAATATTTTTATTATTTTATTCAACAAAAACTCCAAAAAATAAAAATATTCAGCCTCAAAAGGCTTGAATAACAAAAAATTATAAAATTTTTTCTAATATTCAAGTATAAAAAAATATTTTACTTATTTTTCTTTTTCAAAGTAAATTTAAAACTATTCAAACAAATTCATGTTGAATAAAAATATTCAAAAGTTTTCTATGAATAAAAAAAATTGAATGTTTTAAAACAGATATTATTTTATTTTTAAAATGGAAAATAAAATAAAGAACAATTGTATTCAAACTAAAGAAATAAAATATATTTTAAAATTAGTTTAAGACTTAGCAATTTGATTTATATTTTATAAATTCATATTCGAATACTTTTGTGGAAATTTTATTTTATCTAACTTGTTAACAAATGGAATAATATTTAAATAATTTTTATTCAAATTAATTTCAAGTAACTGAAAATCATATTACAAAGAGTATAAAATAATTTTAAAGAAATTTATTTCTAAAAATATAAATAAAATATTAAAATAATTTATTTTTAACAAATATTTTGATTGAAAATATTCACAATGAATAGCTATGGTAGTAAAACCTGATGGAAAAAAACTGAAAGTAGATTCGTGTTTAGCACATCAAAATACATCAAGTGCAACTATTCGTCTATGGGGAAGGATTTTTTTTGTTGACCAGTGTTATTAGCAAAAAATAGAATTTTTAGTGTATAATCGAATTTTAAGAAAATTAATAATTTTAATGAACAATCGGATTTTTAGTGAATAAACGAATTTTTATTGAAAAATCGGGTTTTTGTGAAAATTTTATTTCTTTTGGCAAAAAATCGGATTTTTAATATAAATTCAAATTTTAGTGAACAATTGCATTTTTGGTAAACAATTAAAATTTGTAATATTAATTTTTAATTGATTTTGCTCCAATCATCAAAATGATATTAATAACTAGAATAATTGATATTATTATTACTTCCTTTCCTTAAATAGATGCAATGGCTGAAAATTGTTGAAAATTTATTTTATTTCTGTACTTTTATAGACAAATATTCAATTTTTCTTTATATTTTATTAACAGCTGTCAATTTTTTAAAAAACAAAACTGTAAACCAATTAGAAAATTAATTATATTAATAAATCATATAATTAAATTCCAATATAAAGTTAATTAATAATTTTATTAAAAAATTATTTGAAATATTTTTTTTTGTGAAAAATTATAAACATAGGTTTCACAATGTTATAATAAATTTTCAACAAATTTTAAATAATCCCAGCAAAAACTTGGTAATGGCATGTAGTTACGGATGTAGTTTCTTTTCAATGACAACAACATACCGTTTACATATATTACATATAAGTAGTTTAGTCACTACTTATTTAAAACCCGAAATGTAATTACTTATTTGTGATCAATGTTTTCGAAAATATACTTTTTATTGGCTTTCATTCAGTTTACCAATTAACATATTTAACGAATACGTAATGAGTAGGGTGATCGATTATTCGACTTTATTGAGAAACCGGTTTTCGAATAGTTGGTATTTAAAAAAAACCGTTTGCACTTTTTGAAATTCAGAAAAAACCGGTTAACCGGTTTTTTGCAGAAGTTAATATTTATATCAAAAGGCTACATTTCTTTAAAAAAAATCAATAATTCTTATAATATTCAAGTTAAAATTTATTAAATGCAAGCGTATAAGCCTGACAATGCCAGGAAAAAATAATATTATATGCACAAACAAATCCGAAAATTAAAAAAAAAAAAATATGAACATCATATGGACACCTTCCTCTCACTAATCGAAGTCAATTATTTGAAGCCGTTAGAATTTATTGGGATAATATTGATTGAAGTTTTAAATTCGTAAACCTTTCAAAATAAAAAAATCGTCGTAATGCGCTCCCTGACCGAAATGCAGAATCAGTTTTTGAAAGGATTTGGAGAGCAAATAATAAGTATAGCAGCTCAAAACTTCTTAATACAGAAAAACAGACTTTTCAGTCCCTGATAGAAACATCTGGCTCCGTTAGAATTTGTAGAATGAATAGTTTTATAAGTAAGCCGACTTTTAGTTTCTTATATCGTCTGGGAGCTTCAGAAAGCTCTGGAGAGAAAACAACGCTTAGGAATGATATATATAAATCCATATATATAGATCCAAATGTTTTCGCTCCCTGATAGAGATTTCAAAATCTGGCTCCGTTAGGATTTGTAGGACGAATAGGGTTATAAGTAAGCCGAATTTTAATTTTCTATGTCTTCTGGGAGCTTTAGAAAGCTCTAGAAAGAGAAAAAACTTTTAGAAAAAGACACATAAATCCTCTTATATCCGCTTCCTGATAAAAAATTTCAAAATATGGCTCCGTTAGGATTTGTTGAACGAAAAGTTTTATAATTAAGGCAAATTTTAATTTTCTTCGTCGTTTGGGAGCTTTAGAAAGCTTTGGAAGAAGAAAAAATGCTAAGCAAATTATATATCTAGATGACTAGATGATAATTATGTTTCTAAATTGTACAAAAAAAATCATCAAAAATTAGACTAAATTTTAGTTAGCAATAACAGAAACCATGGCTTAATATGGAAGCCTGTCTCAATTGAAATTATTCAGCAGGTGAAACTTTTTTAACACAACACCTTTAAAAAATAAAGGAAATATTGGATCATAAAATATTAAATTGGGTGTAAAAATATTACAGATATTACAATAGATTAAAAAATTCATGCAAGATAATTGCTACTTATTTATTTGTTTAATATTACAGAATAAATTCCATTTTAGATTTGAACTATATTATTAAAACATAAGAAATCAGTCTTTATGAATATTTAAAAAATTATTCCTAAATTTCGATTCAAATATCACCATTTAGTACATGTTTTCTGAAATAAAATGCTATTTTTAAAACCGGTTTTTTGTGTTTAAAAAAAACGGTCTATTCGACATTCGAAAAATGAACATTTTGAAAAAACCGACAGCACATGGACAGAAAAAACCGGTTGGAAAACCGCGTCGATCACCCTAGTAATGAGACAAAGTTTAAATTAATTTTTAGTTTTTAAAATTTTAAATTTTTAAATTTTGTTAAATTTTTTAAGTAAAAATTTATAAAATATTTTGATCCCAGCTGAAAGGTGTTAAATAATTATCTTATTTCAATAATCTTATACAAATATGATATAATTAATAAATTTGCATATTTTAACAATATTTCGTATAAAAGGTTTGAATACTGGATAAATTGTTGTCTTTGATAAAAAGTGTTTATTAATTTATTCTTTTACAAACAAAAAAAGAAAAAAAAAATAAATAACATTCAAAAACTAAATATTTGATAAAATTTTAAAAATAAAAATTCTTTACTTTTAAAAATAAATCAAATAAATTAGATATGAAAACATTTTTACAATTCTAAATAATTTGTTGTGAATCCTTGTTAAATTATGGTAAGTGTCAAAATATTATTTCAAAATATCGTAAAAATTGTATTGCTCTTTTTTTATAATAGGCACAAATTTGTTAAATGCAGAGGAGAAAAGTCTATTCCCTGATTTTCCATGTTTTACATAATGTAAGAATATTTCATTCGTTATATTGAGATAACACTTAAAACGGATTGAATTCTTAAACATTTTAAGTTTGGGGCTTCTGCGTGGAGATTAATTCTCATTCCGTGCGTAACATGTCGAAAAAATCATTTAAGACCCCATTAAGTATATTTTTTCTAGATCCTGATTAGATTCTGAGTCGATCTAGCTATGTCCATCCATCTGTCTGTTTGTTGAAAGCAGGATAGAGCTCGAACGAGAGGGTTAGAGGGTCGATATAAACTCGGTAACCAAAAACGGGCGTGGTCCGCCCACCTCCCATATAACGTAAAATTTTAAAAAGATGATATATATAGATTCGACCAAGTCGAATATAACATTCTCGCTTGTTTCTGTATGGTTTTACATTTAGCACCAAAATTTATTTATTTTAAGAATCCAAAATCTTCAGATTCAATGTCTTCAAACTTTATACTAATAAAATTTTTAGAGTGCGAAGTTGAGATGAATACGTGTTGGGTTCACTAATGGCAAGCGTTAAGTAAACGATACGCGGATATAGATCATTACAGTGAGAGTTTTGAAACTCTATGAAATTATCAAATAAGTTATTAGTTGAGATAGAAATTAATTTAAAGTAGGAAATGACCGCCCATTTACGGTTCATTAAAATACCCATTACAGATCCTAAAATATCATTCAAATGCAAAGTTTCTGTGAATGCATATTTAAAATAATGCAGAAAAAAAAAATATTGGATTGATAGAAATTTTTTAATTTGCTAGTTGTATGCATCTAATGCCGACTATTAAAAATTATAAAAAATATTGATGCCGGCATTAGGCATCCGCTAAAATTAGATGAAATATTATTAATTTCTAAATTTAGTGTATACAAAGCAATATTTAAATTGATATTTACCATTGGACATTGTCATCAGTCAAACATAATTTAAATTAATTTTAAATAATTATTAAACGTTAGCTATTCTTAATTATTTCCATTTAAATTAAAAAAATGCCGAATACTGGTACATGCTGAACTTAGGTCACTTACCCTATTAAACTTATAATTCACGTACGGACACTATTTAAAAAATTATATTTAAAAAGGGATAGAAAGTCCATTTTCAAATACATTCATTCCACGAGAGATTTATAAAAAATGGCATTTTTTACGACATATAATCTATAGTAATTTTAATTTTTTTTAAATTTTGAAAAATTTTCGTACTTTTCGAAAAGTGAAAAAAAAAATAAAAAATAAAAAATAAAAAATCGCCTAATATTAGCAAAATCGGAAAACATAAAAAAAATTTGGGCGTTCTCTTGTGGAATGAACGATATATTACATATACATCATAGTATAATTATAAAGTATACTCGTAAGAACAGCTGTTTTACAATTTTTTCATTGACATACCTCGCGGAACTGTCAAATTGTTTTTGTATTCCTATGCAAAAAATTTTTTGAGTTTTTTTTACTCTTTCTCTCCTTCATTCTCTCATTTTCCGTTCAAAGTATTTTGACATTATGTGCAGTAGTTTTACACTAACAAAATACAAGCAATTGTTGTTTTTGTAGATGTGCGAGCACTTTCTAATTACGCTATGATATACGCTATAATATTCAAGTATAAAAAAATATTTTACTTATTTTTCTTTTTCAAAGTAAATTTAAAACTATTCAAACAAATTCATGTTGAATAAAAATATTCAAAAGTTTTCTATGAATAAAAAAAATTGAATGTTTTAAAACAGATATTATTTTATTTTTAAAATGGAAAATAAAATAAAGAACAATTGTATTCAAACTAAAGAAATAAAATATATTTTAAAATTAGTTTAAGACTTAGCAATTTGATTTATATTTTATAAATTCATATTCGAATACTTTTGTGGAAATTTTATTTTATCTAACTTGTTAACAAATGGAATAATATTTAAATAATTTTTATTCAAATTAATTTCAAGTAACTGAAAATCATATTACAAAGAGTATAAAATAATTTTAAAGAAATTTATTTCTAAAAATATAAATAAAATATTAAAATAATTTATTTTTAACAAATATTTTGATTGAAAATATTCACAATGAATAGCTATGGTAGTAAAACCTGATGGAAAAAAACTGAAAGTAGATTCGTGTTTAGCACATCAAAATACATCAAGTGCAACTATTCGTCTATGGGGAAGGATTTTTTTTGTTGACCAGTGTTATTAGCAAAAAATAGAATTTTTAGTGTATAATCGAATTTTAAGAAAATTAATAATTTTAATGAACAATCGGATTTTTAGTGAATAAACGAATTTTTATTGAAAAATCGGGTTTTTGTGAAAATTTTATTTCTTTTGGCAAAAAATCGGATTTTTAATATAAATTCAAATTTTAGTGAACAATTGCATTTTTGGTAAACAATTAAAATTTGTAATATTAATTTTTAATTGATTTTGCTCCAATCATCAAAATGATATTAATAACTAGAATAATTGATATTATTATTACTTCCTTTCCTTAAATAGATGCAATGGCTGAAAATTGTTGAAAATTTATTTTATTTCTGTACTTTTATAGACAAATATTCAATTTTTCTTTATATTTTATTAACAGCTGTCAATTTTTTAAAAAACAAAACTGTAAACCAATTAGAAAATTATTTATATTAATAAATCATATAATTAAATTCCAATATAAAGTTAATTAATAATTTTATTAAAAAATTATTTGAAATATTTTTTTTTTGTGAAAAATTATAAACATAGGTTTCACAATGTTATAATAAATTTTCAACAAATTTTAAATAATCCCAGCAAAAACTTGGTAATGGCATGTAGTTACGGATGTAGTTTCTTTTCAATGACAACCACATACCGTTTACATATATTACTTATTTAAAACCCGAAATGTAATTACTTATTTGTGATCAATGTTTTCGAAAATATACTTTTTATTGGCTTTCATTCAGTTTACCAATTAACATATTTAACGAATACGTAATGAGACAAAGTTTAAATTAATTTTTAGTTTTTAAAATTTTAAATTTTTAAATTTTGTTAAATTTTTTAAGTAAAAATTTATAAAATATTTTGATCCCAGCTGAAAGGTGTTAAATAATTATCTTATTTCAATAATCTTATACAAATATGATATAATTAATAAATTTGCATATTTTAACAATATTTCGTATAAAAGGTTTGAATACTGGATAAATTGTTGTCTTTGATAAAAAGTGTTTATTAATTTATTCTTTTACAAACAAAAAAAGAAAAAAAAATAAATAACATTCAAAAACAAAATATTTGATAAAATTTTAAAAATAAAAATTCTTTACTTTTAAAAATAAATCAAATAAATTAGATATGAAAACATTTTTACAATTCTAAATAATTTGTTGTGAATCCTTGTTAAATTATGGTAAGTGTCAAAATATTATTTCAAAATATCGTAAAAATTGTATTGCTCTTTTTTTATAATAGGCACAAATTTGTTAAATGCAGAGGAGAAAAGTCTATTCCCTGATTTTCCATGTTTTACATAATGTAAGAATATTTCATTCGTTATATTGAGATAACACTTAAAACGGATTGAATTCTTAAACATTTTAAGTTTGGGGCTTCTGCGTGGAGATTAATTCTCATTCCGTGCGTAACATGTCGAAAAAATCATTTAAGACCCCATTAAGTATATTTTTTCTAGATCCTGATTAGATTCTGAGTCGATCTAGCTATGTCCATCCATCTGTCTGTTTGTTGAAAGCAGGATAGAGCTCGAACGAGAGGGTTAGAGGGTCGATATAAACTCGGTAACCAAAAACGGGCGTGGTCCGCCCACCTCCCATATAACGTAAAATTTTAAAAAGATGATATATATAGATTCGACCAAGTCGAATATAACATTCTCGCTTGTTTCTGTATGGTTTTACATTTAGCACCAAAATTTATTTATTTTAAGAATCCAAAATCTTCAGATTCAATGTCTTCAAACTTTATACTAATAAAATTTTTAGAGTGCGAAGTTGAGATGAATACGTGTTGGGTTCACTAATGGCAAGCGTTAAGTAAACGATACGCGGATATAGATCATTACAGTGAGAGTTTTGAAACTCTATGAAATTATCAAATAAGTTATTAGCTGAGATAGAAATTAATTTAAAGTAGGAAATGACCGCCCATTTACGGTTCATTAAAATACCCATTACAGATCCTAAAATATCATTCAAATGCAAAGTTTCTGTGAATGCATATTTAAAATAATGCAGAAAAAAAAATATTGGATTTATAGAAATTTTTTAATTTGCTAGTTGTATGCATCTAATGCCGACTATTAAAAATTATAAAAAATATTGATGCCGGCATTAGGCATCCGCTAAAATTAGATGAAATATTATTAATTTCTAAATTTAGTGTATACAAAGCAATATTTAAATTGATATTTACCATTGGACATTGTCATCAGTCAAACATAATTTAAATTAATTTTAAATAATTATTAAACGTTAGCTATTCTTAATTATTTCCATTTAAATTAAAAAAATGCCGAATACTGGTACATGCTGAACTTAGGTCACTTACCCTATTAAACTTATAATTCACGTACGGACACTATTTAAAAAATTATATTTAAAAAGGGATAGAAAGTCCATTTTCAAATACATTCATTCCACGAGAGATTTATAAAAAATGGCATTTTTTACGACATATAATCTATAGTAATTTTAATTTTTTTTAAATTTTGAAAAATTTTCGTACTTTTCGAAAAGTGAAAAAAAAAAAAAAAAATAAAAAATCGCCTAATATTAGCAAAATCGGAAAACATAAAAAAAAATTTGGGCGTTCTCTTGTGGAATGAACGATATATTACATATACATCATAGTATAATTATAAAGTATACTCGTAAGAACAGCTGTTTTACATTTTTTTCATTGACATACCTCGCGGAACTGTCAAATTGTTTTTGTATTCCTATGCAAAAAATTTTTTGAGTTTTTTTTACTCTTTCTCTCCTTCATTCTCTCATTTTCCGTTCAAAGTATTTTGACATTATGTGCAGTAGTTTTACACTAACAAAATACAAGCAATTGTTGTTTTTGTAGATGTGCGAGCACTTTCTAATTACGCTATAATATACATACTATCTGAAAAATGCATTTTTAAAATTTAAAAATGTTAATTTTGCACATATGAAGGTTTTTTGCCACACACAGCAACTACGTATTACGTCGAGTCTATATTACTTTGAGTCTACATTAGACAAATTTTTATCAAGACAAACGTCAAAATTTTATCAAGATAAAGATTTGTCTAATGTAGACTGAATTTGTCAGTATTATTGCAGCGTTAAAAGAAAATTGTCAGCGCTCGAGCTCTGACAACTTTGTCTTGATAATGCTTGATAAAAGACGCCATCTTGATTGTTGTTGGTACTTTTTGTATGGTTTATTATGATATACGTTTTCCCCTATAACTTTGAGTCTACATTAGAGAAATTTGTATCAAGACAAACGTCAAATTTCTGTTTGAGTTGCAGATAATTTTTTATCACTGTCAATTATAGGGGAAAACGTATATCATAATAAACCATGCAAAAAGTACCAACAACAATCAAGATGGCGTCTTTTATCAAGCATTATCAAGACAAAGTTGTCAGAGCTCGAGCGCTGACAATTTTCTTTTAACGCTGCAATAATACTGACAAATTCAGTCTACATTAGACAAATCTTTATCATGATAAAATTTTGACGTTTGTCTTGATAAAAATTTGTCTAATGTAGACTCAAAGTAATTGACAGAGATAAAAAATTATCTGCAACTCAAACAAAAATTTGACGTTTGTCTTGATACAAATTTCTCTAACTTTGAGTCTATATTAGACAAATTTTTATTATGACAAACGTCAAAATGAACTCGAATTTGTGGAAGGTGGCAACAATTGTGCAAAAACAACAATATGGCGAATTCATTAGTGTTTTTTATGTATGCAGTTTGACAGCTGTAATAACCAAAAATAATAATCAGCTGTTTAACTGAGGCTACCTTGTATAGATTCGCATCGATTTTGACGTTTGTCTTGATAAAAATTTCTCTAATGTAGACTCAAAGTAATGTAGACTCAAAGTCATAATTTTTTGTTTGCCGTCAGCACTGTTGCCAGATTTGACGATTTATCGTCATTTTGACGATTTTTGGGTCTAAAAGTGGCCTGTTGACGATTTGACGACTTCTACCCCTAATTCAGAGCTTTTTTACAAATTTTTATACATTATTCTTTAAAAGTAAATTAGTTGGTACAAAAATATTAACAATTTAAATAATTCTTCTTAAATTTTGCTAATGTAAATGGTTCATTTATTAGGAAGGATTTATGGGAACCGATATAATATTTTATTACGAAGTGGCGAATAAACCCTACAAATGGCCTAAATACATAAATAGTAGAAAAGAATCCAGACATTTTTGATGAGTTCATTCAAATTTAAATTTTGGTTATATTATAGATAGGTTTACAAAGAAGCCTATGGGTTTTTTATAACAAGGTAAGATAAATAACTTATTTTGGTTTGAAAGACATACAAAATTACATACAGGTAACCCTCGATTTATGCGATACTTAATTTACGCAATATCTTTATAATTTTGAGTCTACATTAGAGAAATTTCTATCAAGACAAACGTCAAATTTTTGTTTGAGTTGCAGATAATTTTTTATCTCTGTCAATTATAGGGGAAAACGTATGTCATAATAAGCCATGCAAAAAGTACCAACAACAATCAAGATGGCGTCTTTTACCAAGCATTATCAAGACAACGTTGTCAGAGCTCGAGCGCTGACAATTTTCTTTTAACGCTGCAATAATACTGACAAAGTCAGTCTACATTAGACAAATCTTTATCTTGATAAAATTTTGACGTTTGTCTTGATAAAAATTTGTCTAATGTAGACTCAAAGTAACCATTGACCATTTTTTGAAATGCGAACGTGGTATAACGCGAACTTGGTATAACGCGAACTTGGTATAACGCGAACTTGGTATAACGCGTATAAACAATAGTGACAAACTTTGAATTGCGCAAATTACGGTAGCGTATTGGAAAGAATTTATTGAAAAAATAGATTATTTAATGAAATAATGGCTACAAAATAAAAAAAATTAAATTATAAGCGAATTGTTGAAAAAGCATAAAAACTTTAACATTAACATATAAAATACGTAGTTTTTCATATTGACGATTTCAAATAGTTGATTTGATGATTTTAACGATTTTTTTCTCCAAATTTGACGATTTTTCACCCAATTTATCTGGCCGTCAGTGTCGCATCGATACTTTTACATGCAGCGCCTCTTCTTCCGCATACAAAGTGACATTTGATGTCAGACATGGTTGCTCGAACAATTGTGCTAACAACGGTGTGCGAACAAGAACAAAACATGAACAACTTGGGTCCACACCATGGCACAAGTATTATAAGGTATATGCAAAACGGCAACAACTACAACAACTACAACAATGTAACTCTGCCAGTGTAACACAACGTCAAAAACAACTGATTTTTGTTTGTAAACATTTTATTGCGCTTCTTGCTTTATTATATTTTTCGTTCTAAAAATTAAAATATATTTGAGAAAAGTAAATAAAAACTTGTGTATTTTACAACTTATATTCGTCTTTTTAAGTGGCAGTTTATATTTGTAACGCAATTTTAATCATTAAACACTTCAAGTTACTTCGAATTATTAAAGCTCTCAAATGCACAATTATATAAAATATTAATGTGTTTGTATACAACATGTATATTATCTTTTATTTCTTTTTGCTTTTTATAACACAAAACACACGAAATGTAACAAAAAATAGTTTATTAATAACAACACAAATATATTTTAGTATTATAACACAGGAATTGTATTGTAAAATTATTTACTTTTCTTGGAAACAAACAAATGTAAACAAATTTTGACAAGATACTCTGCTTTGAAACAACGAACAAAAAATAATCAGCTGATCTTATAAGGTTACCTTATTTAAAATGGTTGTGCCATGGGTCCACACTATCCAAATGCATGTGCGCACAGCATTTTGCTCAATGTGCGAACAAGAAAAAGGCTCGTGTGGACCGCAAATTATGGTGTGTGTTGCTCTGCCGACGTTTTGTTCTTGTGCGAACAAGAAAAAGGCTAGTCTGGATGTAGCGTAACACACGCATGATTTGTTCATAACGTACCGTCTATACTAGCCTTTTTCTTGTTCGCACAAGAACAAAACTTCGGCAGAGCAACACACACAATTTTTTCCTTTTTGTTTTCAGTGGGCAGAACATTTGTCGAACAAATCATAATTTTTTGATTGCCGTCAGTGTCGCTTCGATACTTTTACATGCAGCGCCTCTTCTTCCGCATACAAAATGACGTTTGATGGCAGGCATAGGTTAGGTTAGGTTAATTGGGCAGCTGTCAGAACAGTTACAAGACAGCTCACGTGGGTCCAATTTGGTCCCGTTGTGATACCCTAAGGGATCATGTGATATTATCTCACATGTCCGAAACTACGTTCGAATCGAACCAACCTGACGCATGTATGAAGGAATTGATCGCTCTGATGTCAATATCCGAGAGTTCCGACAATACATGCATATTCGGACTACCGAACTTGGCGGTCCTTATTCCATTGAGGGTCGGACAGTGACATAGGAAGTGTTCCACTGTCTCCTCCTCTTCCTCATCAAAGCAACTTCGACAAAAGTCATTAAAAGGGAGCCCTAGTCTCCTAGCATGCGCACCAGCAGTCCAGTGCCCTGTGACAACGGATATTAGAATACGTAACCGATGTCTTGGTAGTCCCAAGATGAGGCTTGACCGAAGTCCATCATAATGGGGCCATATTTGTCTCGAGGTTGAGCATGTTGTCAGGTTCGACCACCTGTCTTGTGCAATCCTCGATAGATTTCGCAGTATCATGGATCTGCAAGAGGAGAGCGGGACGCCGACCAATTGATCTACTTCTTCATGTCGAAGAAGCGAACCAATTTTGGCCAGTTCGTCCGCAGTGATATTACCCGGGGTATTTGAGTGACCCCTAACCCAGACTAGCTCTAGGTTTGAATGTCTCGCCATCTCGTTTAGAGATGTCCGGCATTCATGTACCAGTCTGGATGTCGAAAAGACACCCGAGAGCGATTTAATTGCAGCCTGACTGTCCGTACAGATTTGGATATCCGCACCGAATACCCTATAGTACATCAACCAGTTTACCGCTCTTTTTATGGCCGAAATCTCTGCCTGAAGAATGCTGCAGTGATCCGGCAATCTAAAGGAAATACTTTTCCTATATTCGGGAATAAAGACACCCCCCCAACCCCATCAACAGATTTGGATCCATCAGTGTAAACCTCCACAGAGCTGTCTCTTAGTACAGGATCAGCCGAAGTCGACACCGAGAATCCTCTGTCAAGAAAGGGTATAGGGGTGCAAAATTAATATTGCTTGGGATGTCATCAAGTAACCCTAAAATGGTCGCATGGCCGTATACTTTGCTGGTCCACGCACCTATAGTACCGAGCCTAGTCGCTGACATGATGGCGATCTGTTTGGCCATAAGGTCCACCGGTAGCCAGTTCATTAGAACGAACAGGGCTTTGGATGGAGTTGTACGTAGCGCGCCCGTAATGAGCAACGCCGAACTACGCAGAATCCTCTCAAAGATTCCGACAAAGGTGGATTTCTCCATAGCTTTCCACCATACTAACGCTCCATACATAAGTATGGGCTTAATCACCATGTCGAAAAGCCATTTTGCATTCTTGGGATTTATTCCCCAAGATTTACCAATGGCTTTCCTACACATATATAGGGCAATTCCAGCCTTTGAAGCTCGGGCCCTTGTATTCTGGAGCCAGGATAGTTTGGAGTCTAGTATGACCCCTAGATACTTTGCACTATCTGACACCTTTAATTCAACACCATTTAGGCGTGGTAATGGGAAAGATGGAATCTTGTATCTTCTAGAGAAGAGAACCAGTTCCGTTTTTCCTGGATTCACACTGAGGCCACTGTTTGTGCTCCATACACTAAGTAGGCCCAGAGCAGTTTGCAGGCGTTGTGACATAGTATCCAGATATTTTCCATATACAGCCACCGCAACATCGTCCGCATAAGCGATAGTCTTGAACTTCAGAGAATCTAGTTCCCTGAGTAGTGGGTTCACGGCGATATTCCAAAGAAGAGGAGATAAAACCCCTCCTTGCGGAGTACCCCTATTAGCTACCCTGTATATGGTAGATGCTCCCATGCTGGATATTATAACCCTGTTGGTTAGAAGTCTCCATATGAGGCTGATTAGCGACTGATTGACATTCAGTCTTTCAAGAGACAATTTAATAGCCTCCGGAGTCACATTATTAAAAGCTCCCTCTATGTCGAGGAAGGCAACTAATGCAAACTCCTTATGCTCAAGAGCATGTTCTATATGCCCCACAAGCGAGTGTAATGCAGTCTCGACAGACCTACCTTTCATATAGGCATGTTGAGACGCTGATAATAGGTTAGGGTTGATTGCATTACGTAGATGAAGATCAATCAACCTTTCCAATGTTTTCAGGAGGAAGGACGACAGACTAATAGGTCTGAAGTCTTTCGGTCCCGTGTGAGAGGTCCTCCCCCCCTTAGGAATGAAGACCACTGTGCATCTAGTCCATGACTCAGGGATATAAGAGCACGATAGACATGCTGAGTATATCTGAATTAGCCACGGGACTATTATATCCGCATTATATTGCAAATCAGCAGGTATAATGCCATCTGGCCCCGGGGATTTAAATGGGGCAAAACTTTTCAGAGCCCATCTCAGTTCACTATCCCTTATAGGAAACGGAACGTCATGTGGGGCTGCCGAAGGTGTCGCAGAATACTCCGTAAAGGAGAGACTGCCAGGAAAATGCGCATCCGTCAAGACATCCAAGGTCTCTTGGCCGCTAGTTGTCCAACTGCCACAGGGTTTCTGAATGAAACTTGGGACAGCAGGTGATGATGCCAGAATTTTACGAAGACGACTAGTCTCGGAGTGACCTTCCACGCCGCTACAGAAAGCCCTCCAGGATTTGCGTTTCGCATTTCTTATCTGGTTCTTAAACTTATTTACTGAGGACTTATAGGTAGACCTAGCCTTTTTGCCTCATTAAATAAACGGCGACATTCTTTTCGAGTTTCGCCAATCTCGGAGTTCCACCAGTGTGGTTTACTCCTACCCTTACAGATCTTAGGTCTGCACGCAACGGAAGTCGCTGTATCAAAAGCATTTGTTAGCGTTTCAACACAGGATTCTATATCCTCGCAACCATTGATGGTTGGGGATTAGGGAGGAGCTGGGACAGAATGTTGTATTGTTCAGTCCAATTTGTCTTCCTCCTATTCTGAAAGGGTTTAACCCTGGGTAAACCGACTTCAATGTTGAAATCAATATATAAGTGATCAGAGAATGAACAGTCATTGGAGACTCTCCAATCCCTAATCATATGAGAGTGCCTAGTACTAACTAGCGTAATATCGAGAACTTCCCTTCTATTAGCTACTACAAAGGTCGGTTCCTTACCAATGTTTAGAATATCTGAACTACTACAAAGAATAAAATCGTATAAAGACTCACCCCTTGTATTAGTGTCGGAGCTTCCCCAAACTGCATGATGGGCGTTGGCATCAGCTCCAATTACGAGCAGTATGTTGTTCCTCTTAGCCGCCTTGGTTATCTCGCGAACCTTATTGTTTGGTGGTAGGTCGCTGTGGTCATGGGTCATATAGCTGGAGACAATATAAATGACACCAGCACTTTTCTCTAAGGCCGCCACTACAGTATCCTCATCACTGAAATCAGAAAGAATGAAGATACTGAGTTTCTTGCTTGCTACTATACAAGATCGAATCCTACCTGACCCCGTAGCGTGTAGCAGCTTAAAATTATCCGCACGTAGTCCGCAAATTCTGTCTCCAACGATCCATGGTTCTTGGACTAGTGCTAGCTCCTCTCCTTTTTCTACCATTCGGAGGAGCAACGCAGCCGAAGCTGCTTTTGAATGGTGAAGATTAACTTGCGTTATCTTCACCATGTGTGTCTTTTGGGATGATTGTGACGTTGACGTCATCTTGGTCTGATTCCAAGAGGGCGTCCTCGTCAACTACTTCGTCCACTCGCTCAAAAAATTCACCCACAAACTCAGAGTTTGAGTGAGTGTCCTCTTGAGCAAGAGAATTAGTAGTCTCTTCACAAGACATTGGTTCCGGAGATAGATTATCATCGTTTTGTACCGGTCTGTCTCTGTCATCACCTCGGTAGACCTGTAGGAAGATTGACTCGAAACCGTAGTAAATCTTCCCACTTTTCTCACGAAGGGGTGGCAGTGACTCCTTGTTCATGACGATGACAATCTTTCTAGATGCACCGTCGGATTCGGAAACTCTGGTAACCTTCCAATCACTTGTAGGGATTTCAGGGTTTCCGAAACGAATGAGTTCTAGTATCTCCTCTGGTTTGGATGGTTCATCCGGTATACGGGCCATGGCTCTAGGCCGACGTGGAATCTCATCAATAGATACCACGTCGAGTCTAGCACCTTCCCATAGGCCGTCCAAAAGAGCGATCGCTTGCTTCAAGAGCATAGCTGATCTCTCATTTGAGCAGGCCATTAGTTTCACTCGGCTACGATACCATCCTGCGTCATCACACTGAGGGGAGGGACCGGGGTTCTCTTTCAGAACTTTCCAGAAGACTCGCATCAGCTTCCTCCGCACAATATCCCAATTCGCATGGGATATAGCGCAATCTGGATCGCTCCTATCGATGACGGCTCGTATTAAGTGACCTTTGGCCACTTCACTATACGATTTGTCCATCGGATTGTAGGACTTTGGACGTTTGGCCCCGGGCTGTTGGCTTTGCGGCTGTGCCTCCTCCTCAGAACGTTGCCGTTTAGGACCGTCTTTCGACGTGGGGAGGGGGTTACGCTGCAATTCAGCCAATAATGATTTTGCCCAATTTAGAGAAACGAGTTCCTCTGAAGTAAGGGATTCGGCGGGCTTTTTTCCCAACCGATCCAGAAATCGTTCGGCGGCGCGCCGTCTTAAGAAGGCCCTCCTGGCGGGTGTTACGTGCCTTTGGGTCGGTTTATTGCCCTGTTGGGCTGGAGGCTCAGTTCCGGAAACCGAAAGCTGGTTCGCATTTCCTTCTCTGGCGGGGGGAGGTAACACTGGGGAGCCCGAAAACTTGTTCGCAGCTCCTTTGGTTACATTAGGCACTGGGGTTGCTGCCGTCCGAGTTGGTTTCGGACAGGCAGTCCCCGAAGCAGGGGTTTCGCCGGTCTAGTGCCGGCGCGGGCCTGTGCAGCTTTTGAGGTGCTTGGATTGAAGCACAGAGGCACCTCGCTGCCTTTTTGTTTGCTTCCCTGTTTGGGAGCTATTTTGACGCAGTCGGAAGCTTTGGGTTTCCCCTTACCTCCTCCTGCTTGTTGTTGTTGGACGCCAGTAGCTCGCAGATTAGTCTGGCCCGGTGCCTCCACCAGACTAACCTGAACCTCTGTAGCTCTCGATTCACCACGGCCAGAGGTTGGCACCGTGGGAATAGGGTCTCCGGAGATTATAAGGCCCCCGACCGGATACATGGGGCACGGTTTCTTTTGTGACATTCAGACGACAAATTGACTTTTGCATTTTATACTTGCTGCCAAGTTTATATAACTGCCGCCCCACAGGGGTCAAAGCAGACCACCAAGCCGCCCAAATTATGGAAACAGACGCTGGTGAATTTGACGTACACAGGATGTGTGGACGGTGTGGATACAAATATCCAACGGACATGTTCTCTCTAGATGTCCATTCATGGCAAGAATGGAAGAACATTCAGAGAGAACGTCTGATAGCCGCCCCTACTAGGGATAACAGACGCTAACAGACAGGGGGGGTAGTTCTTTGTTTGTGTTCACCATGAGCCCCTCTGGCATGGGTGGCCCTGCCAGTACGGCCTCATGGGTCATTACACTTAAGCCCTCGCATCGCTTCAAGATGACTACCCTTCGCGAGGGATGGCAGCCTTTTTCTTGTTCGCACATTGAACAAAATGTTGTGCGCACATGCATTTGGATAGTGTGGACTCAAATTGTTCATGTTTTGTTCTTGTTCGCACACCGTTGTTCGCACAATTGTTCGAGCAACCATGTCTGCCATAAAACGTCATTTTGTATGAGGAAGAAGAGGCGCTGCATGTAAAAGTATCGAAGCGACACTGACGGCAAACAAAAAATTATGATTTGTTCGACAAATGTTCTGCCCACTGAAAACAAAATGAAAAAAATTGTGTGTGTTGCTCTGCCGACGTTTTGTTCTTGTGCGAACAAGAAAAATGCTAGTATAGACGGTACGTAATTTACATTGGCGGATATGAACTATTATGTTATTCAACAAGGCTAAAAATTATACATGTCATTAGTATAATTCTATAAGAAAATATGTGAAGTTATCTGCGAAGGAACATATGCCAGTATTTTTGACATATTTCCATTTAACAAAAATAAAAAATTATATAGACATTTTATTTTTTATTGACACTAAAATTTATTTTACTATTTTCCGTTTTCTTACTTTTTCAAGTAAAAGTTTATTTTTGAGCATTATTTTTAAATTTCTCTTTTTCTCTAGTTTTGCTAGAATTTCAACCAAACAAACCTTATATGTTTGTGTGTGTGTATTTATGTTCTTAACAGATTTGTTTTTGAGCCATAACTCTGTTGATTATGAACGAATTTGGTTTATTAAAAAAAAAACCAAAATTTTATAAAAATATTTATGACTGATCTATATAAAAATAAAAATCTGTAGCTTGAACAAGGGCTTCAAAAATAAAAAATGCGTTTTCCCTGATATCTCAGTTATTACTGAACCAATTTATTTCATTTTTTCAGAACAAAAATTCAGAAAATAACCTTATATGTTTGTGTGTGTGTATTTATGTTCTTAACAGATTTGTTTTTGAGCCATAAAAAAACCAAAATTTTATAAAAATATTTATGACTGATCTATATAAAAATAAAAATCTGTAGCTTGAACAAGGGCTTCAAAAATAAAAAATGCGTTTTCCCTGATATCTCAGTTATTACTGAACCAATTTATTTCATTTTTTCAGAACAAAAATTCAGAAAATAATTTCCGAGCCCCCTTTAAAAAACCGAAGTCCCTGGTTATGCAGGGACTTCGGAGATATACTTTAAAACCCGGTTTTTAAAGCCCAAATTACAACAGCGCGTAGTCAGCAACATTATTAGCAAAAATTATCAGCTGATCACTGTCAGCACAACATGTTGCTGCCGTTATAATTACAATTCAGCGTAGGCAGCCACAATTTACAACCACCATCTAGCTTTATTATACTTGTGTATTTTAGCCTCTCATTTATTAGCTCACTCTCTTTGTCTCGCTCTCAATCTGAATGCAGCGCAGTGAATTTAGAAACAGGGCTAAATGAAACCACTGCAAACTGCTGCTGACCAAATGTAATCAACACCATAACAAACAGTGCTTTCTAAATTATCAGATATTATGTCAGCACACACTGCTGCTGACTACGCGCTATTGTAATTTGGGCTTAAAGCATATCTCCGAAATTTTGTAAAAATATTTATGACCGATAAAAATCTGTAGCTTAAACCAGGGCTTCAAAAAATAAAACAATGTGTTTTGTCCGATATCTCAGTTATTATTGAACCGATTTATTTCAATTTTTCAGAACAAAAATTCAAAAAAAATGTCCGAGCTTTCTTTGCAAAAACGAAGTCCGTAGTATATACAGAGGTTTCAGTACTAGAAAACCGGTTCTAAAAACCGGTTAAGTATGCAGGAATAATTTATTTATATTGAGTGGTGTATAAAAGGTAAGTGGTGTTAAATGTGTGCATTGTAGGGATCTCTGTTGCATTTAAGGATAATAGAGATTAAAGGTTGGGAATGGGCTACTGGAGCAAACATCTAGCTCCCACTTCTTTGGTGTTCTGTTGTGTTAGTTTATGTAATAATGTTAATAAGTGTTTCCCCTTTTTGTTTATTGGTGCGGTGCTAGGCACAATAACTCGACATGATGCCCTTTTGGTCACGTAACATTGGTTAAAAAACAAAATTATCTATCGAACAAAGTAAATTTTGAGTCGTTATCTTTATTGAGTCAAAAGTTAAACGATTTTGAATTGGAAAGTTTGCAAAAATTCACAAACAGACGGACAGATGGACGTACATTAGAATTCTCTAAAAAATCTTAAAATTCGAAAAATACTTTATTTTACTTCTCGTTCAATATGAAAACCAAATATAGGTATTGAAATTTTGATATCGCCTTTCCCTGAATTAAAGTTTTCGACCCATTTAACCCAAATGTATAGACGGACGGACATTATCATTCAGCCTAAAAACATCTTATAATTCTAAAGATACATTTTTTACTTACTAATAAATAGAAAAATTAAACGTGATCATTAAAGTGTTGATATCTGAATTATGCATAATTTTCGACACATTTAACTCTAATGTGTAGACGGATGGAAATTACCGTTCTGCTAAAAAAATCTTAAAATTCTAAAACAGATTTTTTTACCTAATAATCAATAAAAAAATAAAACATGAACATTCAAATATTGATATCACCTTTCCCTGAATTAATCGCCATTTTCGACCCCTTTTACCCCAAAGTGCAACTTTAAGACATACATATCATAGTATAATTAAAAAGTATACTCGTAAGAACAGCTGTTTTACAATTTTTTTATTGACATACCTCGCGGAACTGTCAAATTGTTTTTGTATTCATATGCAAAATTTTTTTCTAGTTTTACTCTCCTTCATTCTCTCATTATCCTTTCAAAGCTTTTTGACATTATGTGCAGTAGTTTTACACTAACAAAATACAAGCAATTGTTGTTTTTGCAGATGTGCGAGCACTTTCTTATTACGCTATGATACATAGCATAGTAAAATAATAAAGTACTCGCACATCTACAAAAACAAAAATTGCTTGTATTTTGTTAGTGTAAAACTACTGCCCACAATGTCAGAATGCTTTGAACGGAAAAATGAGAGCAAGAGAAAAAAACTCAAAAAATATTTTACATGTGAATACAAAAACAATTTGACAGTACCGCGAGGTTTGCCAATGAAAAAATTGTAAAACAGCTGGTCTTACGAGTATACTTTATCATTATACTATGATGTTTACAACAATTATATTTCTGCATTTTACTTATCCAACAAAATTAGTAAATAAAAGTACATAATCTAACAGAAAAATTATGTTTCATAAATATTAAAAAATGTTCCGACAACATCCCCATCAACTTCAATACTTTGTGCGTCAAATAGTTGCTTCAATACCAAGATATTATGCCACAAAGAAGGCCAATCAACCAAAGTCAACCAACAAAAATTCTAAAGATGAGGAAGTAGTATGCTCACCAGAGTTAGGTGCTAGTTTTTTTGCCAAAAATATAGGTAATTTTTTATATTAAAAGTATTTGGTAAATAAAACTAATATTGGAATTATGATACCAAAGGTTCAACCTATTGGAAATGGCATGCCATTTTGGATAAACATCCCGAATTGAAATCGTTAAAATCTAAAGATGTTGTTAACACTTTAAACACTTTGCGGAAATTTAACTTTTCCATAGAAGATATTTTAACTAAACCCATGATCCTCTATACCAATGAGTTAACCTTGGAGAATCGTTATAGTGTTTTGAAAGAATGTGGTTTTCAAATGATTACAATATCATTGTTATCCAAGTATGTAGCGGTCATGAATAGAAATGTGGCTACGTTAAAGTCTTTGGGCCTTATACCCTATAATTTAAATGTAGTAGAGCAGCTGCAAAAAACTTTCACCGATATACAACTCAAACTTCAAACGAATTATGCCTGCAATGAGAGTCTTAGTTTAAAAGTCTTACGACAGCATATAGTTAATTATTATTTACAGCAACGTCTCGATTTGTCTATTGAAGAAATCGAAAAACTTTGGAAAGTATATGGACGTTTGAAACATAAAAGTTTCTATTCGCTTCAGCAAATGGTTAAAGTTCTTTTAGAGGACCTCAATTTTCCCAAAGAACGTATTGGTAAAAATGGTTTTATGTTGTACGGAGATGCAGATAATGTTCGCCGTATTATTAAGGAAATACCGACTATAGATGGTCAGGATATTAAAGAAATATTATTTAAAAGACCAAAAATAATGATGTCCTCCTGTGATGCTTTATTGACCACATTACAACATGTAAAGTCGTTTGGTATAGGCGAAGACGCTGTGCTAAGATGTTTAGAAGTCTTAACCCTAGGACCGGATACGGTATTGGAACGCCTTAAAGATTTAAATGAGATTGAAGAATTTCAAGTTTTAAGTACAAATCCTAGAGTCTTGCGGTTGGTGCATTATCAAAATAAGGCTAGATTGAGGTTGGATTATTTGAATCAATTGAAAGTACGATGTGCTTCTTTACATATATTATCCTGTGGTTCGGAAGCCTTTGCCAAGTAAGTATCACATTTGTTTAAAGCCTTTGAAATTCCTAAATAATTTTACCGCTTTTTCTCTTTAGATTTGCTCGTGACGGCTCCGATCGTACTAAAGGCCGTGATATTGTAGTATATTTGTCCAATATTATGGATAAACCTGAACACGATGTACGTAATCTACTCTCCAGACATCCTAATTGGTGTCATATACCTGCCTTACAAGTTAAACAATGTTATGAGTTTCTGTTAAATAAAAAATTTACCACAAAGGATGTTTATAAAAATATACATCTGTTATTATATCCAATGTAAGTGAAATCTCTAAATTTAAATACTTGAATTCACAAAAACATTTTTATTTTAGCAAGCGCATAGATGAAAAATTGCAACAATTGCAAACACCGGAATTCTTAGAAGAACTACAAATCAATAAGAGCATAAAAAATCTTAGCAACAATGAGATCCTCACTTTGGTGTTATATTTAATTGAAAGTGAATTTCATTTCACCGGCGATGGTATCTGGACTGAACAACATACCCAGCATGTGGAAAACTTTAATAATTTATTGCCTGATTTTCCTGAGAGCTTAAATAAAATCTATAAATATGGCATTAAACCAGCAGGAACATCGACAGTAACAAGTCCACCAGAAGGTACCGTTAGGGATTATATTGTAAATCCTTAATTGTAAATATGATTTCATTTAGTTTTATAAGTTTTTTTATTTTTTTTTTTTTTTATTTGAATTAAAAACGAAATTCATACGTTAATAATATATATTTTTAATAATATACAGTAGGCTCTTCTAATTTATTAGGGGAATCGGTTTTTTGATGTTGGATTGTTATAGCTGAATGTTTAATGGAACAATTTTTTAATTTTTCCAGAATTTCTTTATAGGCTGGGGAAATTGGTTTTTGTACCACATCACGATACGTGTATTCAGAATCTTCATTTAGCTAAAAATTCATTAAAAAAATGATAAATGGTTAACATGATTCAAATGTTTACTTACATTCAAACTATATGACATATCTGAGTCGAATCCCCTTAAATCTCCACACACCACAAATGGTATCAATTCCTTATTCACTTTTGATTCCGTAGCATTTTGTATAACTTGCACATCATCAACCATGGGATTGATCATTTGTGGTATATAGCCTTCGGGACACCGATAATTCTGACACACTACAAAAGCTTCAATGCTCGAATTTCTTGAACTAGCCGGTTTAGCAATGGAAACCTTTTCGAAAAAGATTCTTAATTGGGAATATAATAAACTTGTATCCTTGCCTCTAAATATTTTAGCTACGAAATTACCACCCGGCATTAAGACATGTGTGGTAATACTAAGTGCCGCCAATAACAATTGACTTTGTATGTATTCATCAATATCATGAAGACCGGTAACATCGGGGGCACCATCACATATAACCAATTGAGCTTTTTGATCTTCACCACCAAAATGTTCAATAATAGACTGAGCCGTACTGAGTTTAGTAATATCGCCCTGCAATTGTATGACTCCATTGAGGGGAGCCATAGCCTGCAGATCAACGGCAATAATTTTCACTTCTTCATTATCACTACGATTTTCATATAAACGTTTTGATAATACTTGGGACCAACTGCCAGGAGCTGCACACAAATCTACTGCACGGGTAACTCCTAAAAAATTAAATAAGTCTATGAATTCTAAAGAGAAAAAATCAATGTTTATGTGTCTTACCTTTCAATATGTGAAATTTTTCATCTATTTGCAACAATTTGAAAGCACTACGGGCACGCCAACCTTCCTCTTTGGCTAAACGATAATATATATCACGTTTATCTTTCGAAGTTTTACCCATCTTTTAAGAATTCTGTTGTTAAAAAAGTTTATTTGTAAATATATTTGTTTTATTTATAACACATCAGAGACCTGCGCCGACCAGCTGAAATTCGGCTAAGCCGAGCCGCCGAGGAAATTTTGGATTAACTCGGCTTAAAAACAGCCGCCGTTTTGTAATTATTTTTGAAAAATATGTTAAAAAGAACACACGTTTTTATTATTTGAAAGCGTCATTTCCCACTTAAGCCCAAATTACAATAGCGCGTAGTCAGCAGCAGTGTGTGTGCTGCCATAATCAGCTGATTATTTAGAATGCACTGTTTGTTAAGGCTCCATTACTCGACCGTAAATGTAAATGTAGCGAATCAGCTGACACGTTTTGCTTATGAGAGTTATGTGTGTATGTGTACTAAAAAACGTAAATGTTACGTAGCAACCTAATCAAATTAAGGCTCCATTACTCTACCGTAAATGTAAATGTAGCGAATCAGCTGACACGTTTTGCTTATGAGTGTTATGTGTGTATGTGTACTAAAAAACGTAAATGTTACGTAGCAACTTAATCAAATTAGGTCGCTCTACGTTTTTACGTGACAGCTGTAACAACAGTGTTGACAGCTTTTTATTTCATTATACTAAATCTGCGTAAAAAATCGCTGTAAAAGGTTTATCAATTGGACAATTAAATTTTTAAAATAATTTAAATAAAACGTAGAATCGAATATTTAATTTAAAGTTCAAAATTTTTGTCAAAAAAGCACAAATTTCGTTTTGTATACAAATCGCTGAAATACAAACCAATAAATTTAGCGATTTTCAATTTGAATTTGATCCACTGGAAATATGTGTAATTGACATCACCGATGTTCATGTGTACAAAACAACAACTACATTTACGTTTTTAGAGTAATCATCCACTTACGTTTCCCTTTACATTTACGTTTTTACATTTACATTTACGGTAGAGTAATGGAGCCTTTATGGTGTTGATTACATTTGGTCAGCAGCAGTTTGCAGTGCTGTTTCATTTAGCCCTGTTTCTAAATTCACTGCGCTGCATTCAGATTGAGAGTGAGACAAAGAGGGTGAGCAAATAAATGAGAGGCTAAAATACACAAGTAGAACAAAGCTAGATTGGTGGTTGTAAATTGTGGCTGCATTCGCTGAATTGTAATTATAACGGCAGCAACATGTTGTGCTGACAGTGATCAGCTGATAATTTTTGCTGATACTGTTGCTGACTACGCGCTATTGTAATTTGGGCTTTATGTATTATAGCTATTAACCCTACAATACTAATGTACGTAAATTTTACATATACCAATTTTTTTAAAAAACATTATTACTTAGGCGTCTAAAGATTTCATGCGATCAAAATTCAGAGAAATTTTCTGGAGGCGGTTTTTTATATATAGATGCAAAAATAAAGCATTTTTAGTCGTTCATATGCTTAGAATAGAATTAAATAAAAAAGTAGTCAAAATAACGTTAGTATTCTAGGGTTAAAAAAAGGGTTTTTTTCCGTTAAACTAGTTATTTTTTTCTGTTTTTTAACTTGTTCTTCATATAAATTTTTTGCTTTGTTAATCATTCACTTAAAGCATAAAATAATCTTCGAACCAAATTTGTCTTAAATGAAACAAGTTTGACAACGGCTTCGTTTATGAAATTGATGTTACAGCCTTTTGATTTTTGTTAATATTGATTAATATGAAGTTTTTTGTATAGATGCAGTTTGTATCAGTGCATTATAATACAGCAAAAAACCAACATTTGATATTTCAATGGTAACGGCCTTTTGCATTTTATGTGACGATAAAATAAAATCTTCCATTTCGCTAAAAAAATTTAAAGTCCTATTTTCATAATCAATGTTCAATAGGGAATGAAAATAAGATTTTTTAATTAGAAAATGTATGCTTAGTTTCAGCCGGCTAACAGCCGATTTTAAGCCGCCGCCGAAGCTTTTTTACACAAGCCGCCACCGCCAATAAAATTCCTCGGCGCAGGTCTCTGTAACACATGCCAGTTTTCATCAGAGACCTGCGCCGAAAGATTTTAACGGCGGCGGCGACTTTTCTAAAAATTTTGGGCGGCAGCTTAAAGTCGGCAGTTAGTCGGCTGAAAGGTGAACATAACATCTTTTTATTTCCTAGTTTTCGCATCGTCTTATAGAGCATATTGGTTCCCAAATGTGGGTCCACGTCCTCTTAGATGTAAAGGGAGACGAAGACCGCTTGTTTGAACATTATTTATAAGTATTTCCGGTACTCATTTACCTCCCTAACTCATTTAAAATCGTAAATATTTCTTATACTATTTATCCGATTGCAAAGATTAAGGTATCAATTAAAAGCTCTTAATGGCGCATTTATAAAAATAAAAAAATATAAAAGTTTTATAAATACAACTTTTTTAAAAATTTTGTAATTTTTAGTGCAAAAAAAAAATGTTTGTGGAAATATTTTTTCTTAATAGCCGGCCTTTGGCCGGGCGGAAGGATTTTTAACTCTGTGGTATGTCCAAAAGCGGCTTCGCTAACGTAATTCTTCCTTTTTTACTTTTTTTATAACAAAAATTTTTTTAATGCGATTTTCTTAGGGAAATTCGATTTTCAAAGCCCTATAACTTCCAAAATATTTAATTGCGCTGAAAAATACATTATTTTCACCGATAAAAGTACTATCAATGGCAAAAAAAATCAAATAAATCGGAGCTGAGTTAGGGAGGTTTACTTATGCCGTGTCAAAACGGATTTGATATCTCTGATTTCAATAAAATTCACTAAAACTATTGACCATTGGAAGTGTTTTTCAGATCATAAGGTTTTAGACCCATCTCTCTTTCCGGTTCAAAAATATTACGATTTAAAAATCAAAAAAATTTAAAAACTTGACAAAGTTGTATTTTAATTGGTAACAACTTCTAAAATACAGCGGGTGTTATAAATATGTAAACAAAGTAGTATCTTGAACTCAATTGGTTTTTTTTTAAGTTCTAGATCGAAGATATCAAAAGTAACATATAATTATAAATATATAATGTCTTGTTAGTAAAATAAGCAGCAAAATATTCAATTCATCTTTTTACTTCTTAGTGAATGTGACTGTTTTTATAGAAGTCTAAAAAATCAATGCTCCATAAATAAGTAAACATGGCTTCTGATAACCACGATGACCGCCTATATTTTGATACAATAGTGCCAAACGTGTTAGTATAGTGACTACATATATTTTGCATATCCCTGGACAAAATTAAGACGTTTTGGTAATAATTAAGTCCATCAGATTGGACAATTATTGGGACTCTATTTTTTGATTAAATTTCATGCAATTTCTATTGGTGACACATCTAGACTTTTAGTATGTCACTCTGAAATGTTAATTATTTCCTCAGCTATAAATTTTGACCCTAATTTATGGGTGAACTTTCCTACTATAAGAAATATCCACAAAAATTAAACAAAAACTTTTTGGAACTTTATACCTTTTAACATATTAAGGTTAATCTGGGATTTTATTTCTTTGAAAATTAAGCAGGACATCTATCATTTATACAGCGGGTGTCATAAATAAGTAAACAAACTTATCATTTCTGTTTCACTTTATCTTACCTTTGTGTATAACTTGTTTTCCTATTTTATAAATAGAAATGTATTTCCAAGCCATTAAGCACTTTCCGCCGTTAAAGTTTAAACATTTTAGAGTTATACTTACATGTAGCCTACATTATATTTCATGCGAATCATAGGTTATTCAATCCAGAGACTAATTTTCTAGATTTTTAGACATAATCTGCATAGAACGTCTTCAAATTTTGGAGATTTATTATAGTTATGTATAAAATTTTCCTTAAAGCTAGGCCATGTTTTCTGTCTTCATATATTCTTCTGTGTGTTGTAAATTCAGACCATAGTTTTCGGACTTCCGGAATAAGTTTTGATAAAAATTTTGGAGCAGAAAGCATAAAATTTTAAAGTTAAATTGATATCTGTTCTTTTTGTAGTGATTCTTAAGCGTTTACGAAAGTAATTGCGGTCAACGCGTTCATTGTGTTTGAAGCATTTAACCACCATGAGAATAAAATGGGCGTTTTATTAAAGATTTTATATATATATATCTGTATGTTTCACCTTTTGCGTATTGTATGATAGTTACTCTTAGTTCTAATACATTTAATTGTGCGCTATTTGCCATCCTTTAGGTTGAAGTTATGGTTAGATTCAAATTTTCTGGCTTTATCAAATTTTCTAATATAATCGAAAAAGCAATTTTTTATTTCTCCCATAATGTAACAAATAACTATCTCTGTTGTGCTAAAATCATTTTGCAACTATAAACTTCACATACTTTAACAAAAAATTAAGCCAAAAGTTGCTTGTTTACTTATTTATGACTCGCCCGTGAACGACTTCTTTTCAACTTTCTCTAGAAAGAAACTTAAAATGGAATATTTGAAAAATTTGTCATCAATGTAAAAGAAAACAAATTGACTTCATCAAAAACATGAAAATTTTTAAAAATGGACCGTTACATTTGCCGCTATTTAAAGTGAAACAGAAATGATAAGTTTGTTTACTTATTTATGACACCCGCTGTATAAATGGTAGATGTCCTGCTTAATTTTCAAAAAAAAAAAAAAAAAAAGATATTAACTATAACGACATATAAAAAGTTTTATTATACTAAAAGTTCAAAGATCAAAATTCAACATATAAAATTGAAATAAGCATATCTCAAAAAAACGGTATTTTTAAAATTATTAAAAAATATATGAAAATATATATGATCTTGACATAGCTCTTCTCCCTACGCATGTAAAATTTCAAGCTAGAGTCTTATTTAGTTTAGAAGTTATGGACCAAAATAAAATCTTGCTAGCAAAAAATTCTGAGCTATACAAAATAAAATGTTTACTTTAGTGTCATTTTAAAGGCAAAGATATTACTTTAAAAATGATATTTGTTCTGTTAATTTAGTTCAAAATTTCAAAGGTCAAAATAAGACTAAAAAAAATTAAACCATTATATCTCCGAAACTTATTAGCCGTATTCAAAAAAACTAATGTATGTTTGAGAACGAGTTACTAACTTAACAAATTTGGTCTATCAATTCGAACCAAATTTTATGTTAAAGGATGGTCCGAAGAGCTTTTTGTAACGCTATAAAATTAATAGTTTTTACGCTGTAAAATAAACTAATGATACCTAATTAAAGGTGATTATCAATACTTTTGATAAAAATAAAAATTAATGAGTTTTTATCCACTTTGCAATAATTAGCGATTTCTTCTTATAACCTCACTTTTTAATTTGGACACATACTAATCTATCTACTAAACCCAGATTTATTTTGAGCGTTAAATGTATTTAAATGTTTTAGTTATAGCGAAAACATATCTCAACATCTTAAGAATCAAAGCTACAGGATAAAAGATACTAGATTCTTAAATAATTTAAAAAAATATGTAAATTTATCTTGAGACTTGAATTGTTCTAAATAATAAACATAGTTAAGATATCTTAACAATTTTCGTCTGCATCTCGTAGTGATTTAACGGTTCTTGAGTTACTTTATTAGTAAGGAAATATTAATTTATTTAAAGTAGACTTATTATATTATCTTCGATTTAAGCACGACGTACAACTTTATTAAACATATAAAACATTCAAAAGGTGTTCCTTCTTTGATGTAAAAATTGATTACAAATTAAAAGAGATCTTTTATTTTGTATTTTTACATATTATGGATTAGTGCCCAAACAACATCTTCGACAAATATGTTATAAAGAGACTGTTAGAAGATCACAATATACTTTATTATCGACAGAAATTACATACCACTCAACGAAGAATAAATGACACCATTTACAGGCTACATAATTTATAAAGTATTTTGGAATATTTCGTAGGGAAAGGTATTTTAGCGGGAATGGTATTTAGAATTTTTTTGGTATCGGTAGTTTAAGGGTAACGGTAGTCAAGTTGAATTGTTTTTTTTTGCGACTATAACTCAATGAATATTGGACTTAGTTCAGTTTTTTAACACAAAAATATATGTATATTAGGGAAGAAAATTTTTTATATGGAAGAAAATAAAGGTTTTTAAATTTTCAGTCTCACCCCCTAGAAATGTTTGAATATTTCAAAGCGTTTGAAATATTCAAAATTTTAATTTTTTTTTATTCTGTTCAACCACAAATAAGTCATTATATCTTAAATTTACTTCGCTTTAATTTTAAATTCTTCAGTTTGTTACCTTTCTAAAATGACCAAAATGAGGAAAATTGAACAACTAATAATATCATAGTTATTAAAATAAATTCACGTAAAACGCGTACTTTTCGACCAAAAACACCCCAGTATAATAAGATTTCATCCAAAACTTTAGAGAGAGAAATGAAACTCAGCATATAGTTTTGTCTTGGTATCTTAAACATCATGTCAAAAATCTTCGGTAATCACTTGTGATATGCGAAAGATATTCACGATCGAAATTCACAAAAATCTCTTGTTTTGCATATAATTCACCTACGTGTTTTTTTTGGTATTACAACAATTTTTGATAATAAAATTATTTTCAGGATATATAAAACATCAATAGGAAACTACATGCCAAGTTTTCTTATTTTTCGGGGTCTATTTGCCCGAAAATGACGTGTTTTACGGTAGTTTTATTTTAATAACTATTATGTGATTAGTTATTCAATCTTACTGATTTTAGGCATTTCTAAAAGCTTATAATGTGTGGAACTCAACAAGATATAAACCAAGAAAATTGCATTTAAAATTAATTATTTATTATCGGTGAAAGGAAATAATTTTTTAAAAATCATCATTTTTAAGAATTTGATCGCTTTGAACCACCGCTAAATTTTCTTCAATCAGTTCAATACTTGGCATATCTTAGTTTTTCGACCAATCGAACATTTCCAGGGAGTGAGAACCAAAATCTGGACATCTTTTGTAGTGGGGGCCACCCTAATGTATATACAGTGAAAGCTCCCATAGGCGGACAGCGACCGTCACGCTGATTTTGTCCGTTATCGGGAGATGTCCGTCTATGGGATATGGTACATAATTTTTTTTATACAAGGGGTGATTCAGTATTATATCTTTTTATTTCAAGATCCAAGATTGATTATAATGAATTAACTGATAGATATTCCGTGGGAGTTTTTCTGCTACATTTACTCCTATCGGACGCGTCCGCAGGTGGCGGATCGGGGGGATTGGATATAAGGCACATGATATGAACACTCTATAATATGATGCATTTTGGCCCATTGCTTGAGGATTCGTATCATGGGTATTATATCCGGTCCTAGGACTTTTTCAGTCTCTCGCGGACCAAATAAATGTAGCGCACTTTAAGGTCAAGGTGGTAGGTAGCAGTGCTGAGGACCTGAATGGTTAGTTGGTGCCTAAACAAACTAACAGTTAACAGCTCCCCTCCAACGCCCATGGCACGGGTTGGTTGTAATCTCTTGCCTAGTCCGCGCACGCCGTCACTGCGCGAGATGGTCCTTCCCTATACTGGCATACTCGTGGGACGAAAATTGACTTTATAAATTTAAATCTAAATCGGACGAAAGATGACGAACGGTCGCAGGACGACAGAACGGAAACGGACACGCTAACGGACGACGATAATGTGATGATGGGGGTTCAACGAGACATTCTGTTACAGGAAAGTCAGTTGTTGGACCAGCTATCAGGGACGGATGATCTTCCAGATCATTCGACCGATTCCTTCGCTGAGATCGGTGCCTCGGAAAAACTCGGGGATCTTACCCTTGGCTCTGAAGATGAACTTGAGATCACTGTAATCTCAACTCGCGCTCAGGGTCAAGAGAAGAACCAGAGTATTGAGGTCAGGTCGGAGCGGAAGGATTGCTCTAGTGAACAGGAGGATCATACGCCCGGCAGTACTTTGGTTCGGCAAGATGCGGTAATGCTTGATGCGACAACCGCTGAGAATTGCCGAACCAAAGAGGAGAAAGCGCGAAGTGGCGCAAGAGCCTCTCTTATCTATCTGCAGAGGATAGCTAAGAGAGACCCTTCGACACTTTCAGGCAAGGATAAGCACCTTACCAAGAAGCACAGAAGGAACGTCAAAAGATTCGAACGGATCTACAGACCTATCTGCGACTCCTTGGGAATGTCTTATCCTGAGGTGTCCCGTGAGGGTACAGGAGGAAAGTCTACATGCTCATCGATCCCCGCCGGAGCTAGTAGGGACGGTAGAGGCGAACCTGCTAAACCTGCAACCCTTATGGAACAGCGGGTTACAGCAGGTAAACCAAAATCTACCACAGTTAAGGCTGATCATGTACCATCCAGCAAATCTGGCAAACCACAAAAGGTTGTCAGGGGTGCTAGGCCTGGGGATGATCAGCCCTCAGCCAGTAAGATGGCGACATGTAAGAAGCCTACCAACTCCACCGGTGTAACCCGTAAGGACAATACTGGTGTAGTTGCCAAAACTTCTGACATGAGGTCATCCTCATCGAAGAGTGTTGGCCAGAATCCATCCGGAAATCTTAAGGGCTCCCAAAAGGGAGTCATTAAGAGGGCCAGGTCTGGGGACGACCAACAAACTTCGATGGCAAAGAAGGCTGTCCATACGCCCTGTAGCTCTCTTAGGGGCCCCATAAGGAGGTAATTAGAAGAGCTGGTTCGGGAAATGAACAGCCATCCACATCTAAAAAGGCGAAGGAATCAGTGATGCAAGATTGTATTCAAGCTGCTGTCATTGACAAGGCTGATCCAGATGGGAGGATCAGCGTTGAGCAATGGCAGATTGAGCACAGGCTCATTGAGGAAATCGCTCTCGTGAAAGGAAGGCCGGATGAGGTAGCATTCAGAGGCGCAGACTGGATGAAGGGTGTCAAAACTATAAACTGCGGAAATAAGAAATCTTTTGAATTTCTTAGAAACGCAGTTGCTAAGTGCGACACACTTTATCCAGAGGCGAAACTCGAGGTGATACTAGCATCTGAGTTGCCCCTACGTCCAATAGTGACAGCATGGTTCCCACCTAGGGTTACCAGACGGGCTTGAATGAGCTTGATTGTCAAGATTTTTTCTGTCTTGTCAAGTTTCAAGTTAAAATACAATTTGCCAAGCTAAAAATATTCTATACTTCTTTAGAATATTAAATTTAAATTTCATTAAAAATATAATACATTTAGTCAGTTTTTCTTTGTTACAGATTGTATGCATTTTGCCCATCACTAACAATAAATCCAAGAAATAATTTTAAAAATTTATTTTATTGTGAAATTTTTATTTTTTTTTTTGTTCCATATTCAAAAGAATGTTTCTAATGACTTAAAAGAAAGTTTATTTTTTGGAATCTGCAGTGACGCATCAAATATTGGAAATATAAAGGCGTATCCATACGCAGTACAATATTTTAGTATTAAAAATGGTATTCGGAGACAAATTCTGATAAATATCCAAAATATTTTCAAATAAGGCCTGCGCACGAAAAAATCCGTGCATGCAAATCTGCTTATAGAAACCAAACCAGTGGGCGAATTTGTATAAAGTGATATTTTTATTAGTGACTGTTATGTTCAAGATCTAAAGATAAAAGAATAAATTAGTTCCTGTTGGTTTTTAAGGAAATATCTGGTCTTTTCCAGAGTTATTCTAATTAAAGGTTTTATTGTGTTTCGGCCAATTTTTTGCTCTAACCATTCCACTTATTTTAAAACTCCGTTTTATTTTATGCTGAGCTTTTAATGTTCTTTGAATTATTTTTTACTAGAGTCCAATATCTTTCAATTGCACGAAGTTTCGGACAATTTAATGGATTTACCTCTATCGATACAAACTCTTACAATTTCTTTGTTACAACTCCTTTGTTTTGTTTTTGTAATGTGATACTGAATTTTATTAGGAAAGGGAGAAGTCTTTTCCAAAGGAACTCGTTCATGTATATTTCTGTCTTAATGCAATCAGTTTTTAAGAATAAAGTGCTTCACTCCTGCGTATGCATATGACTTCCCAAATCGAAACCTTTGTTGGGAATTTTGATTTCTTTGATACACGACATTTTTCTGCCATAATCCCTCTAGCAACTGCGATATAGAATTTCTGGCTAGAAAATTGAAAAAGTGACCTTGTACGAACGTTTCATCATCTACTATACAGAAACAAAATTTGCGAAAAAATTCGTCCGAAGTACTTTAATACTTTAGTACTAAAGATAAAATGTTATTAATGTTATTTTTTTTCTTAATTTATAAGTCTTCAGGCTATACTTCCTTTCAAATTTTCTGATAAAGATTCAAAGTAATTAACTTTTTGTGACACTTTTCTTCCAGAGATGAGGTAAATTACTCTCAAAATCCTTTCTATTTTGCCTGACCAATGCAAGATTTCATAAAATTAGTGGTGCAAATTAATTTGCACCACTGTGAGGCAGCCTCAACCGAATTGATGAAACTCCTTATTGACTCCAATGTGGATGTAGCTCTTATCCAGGAACCTTGGATTAACAACACCAGGGTATGTGGATTAAGAGCTATAGGCTACAATATGTTCATACCATCCACATTGGAAAAGGTACGAACATGTATAATGGTTAGGAAAGATTTAAATGCTAATCTTCTTCATTCTTTCAGTAATGGGGACCTAACGGTTGTACAATGGGAAACTGGAAACAGGAAGCTTGTAATGGCATCAGTGTACATGCCATATGAGGCGGCCGATCCACCAGGCATCGCTCTGCAGCAGTTGGCGGAGCACTGCAGGAGGAGAGGATTGTACATGATTCTAGGATGTGATGCGAACGCTCACCATTATCAATGGGGTAGCAGGGACGTCAATAAAAGGGGTGAGTTAGTTTTTAATTTTATAACTGATTATGATCTCATATCTGTAATAGGGGGAGTGAACCCACATTCAGAACTATTCCTTTTCGGATCATAACATGATATCCTTCAGTTTGGATCTTGCAGGATCGAGGGGAAAGCCCTATAGGAACTCTAGGAAGACAGATTGGAAGTCTTTTAGTGAGTTAATGAGTAGGGATTTAAGGGATACTGAGACCTGGAGGAATTCGGCTGAGGGTATTGAGGCAGTAGTGGATAATTTCACGAATGTAGTTAGAAATAGTTTTGAGCTCAGTTGTCCGTTGGTATATCCGGGCAAACGCAAACAGCCGAGATGGTGGACCAGGGAACTTAGGGACCAGCGGTCTACTGTTAGGAGGTTGTTTAATAGGGCCAAGCTATCGGGTATCGAAAGTGATTGGGGCAGTTATAGGGATAGTTTTGCAAAGTATAAGAAGGATATAAGGAGAGCGAAACGGACATCATGGGTAAATTTCTGCGAGTCCGTGGACTCTGTGAACGAGTTGTCTAGATTCAGACGGGTATTATCCAAGGTCCCTGTGGCACCTGGATATATACAACGCGCGGACAATTCGTGGACAGAGTCTAGCTCAGAGTCCCTCAATTTACTTATGGAGACACACTTCCCAGGCTGTACTGATATTGAGTCTGAGCCGCGATTTGGTAGTGTCAGTGATAACCTACATTTATCCGGCTCGGACGAGAGGGATAACGACACAATTAGAGAGATGGTCACTAGAGACAAAGTAACATGGGCAGTGAGCACATTTGAGCCATATAAATCACCGGGCCCAGATGGAATCTTTCCGGCCATGTTGCAGAATGTCAATGATAGGGCCATCTCACTACTTGTGGATATATTTAGGGTGTCTTAGGCTAGGATACATTCCCAGGGGGTGGAGAGAGGTTAGAGTCACCTTCATACCCAAGGAGGGTAAACCAACTCACTCGAAACCCAAGGATTACAGGCCAATCAGCCTATCGTCTTTCTTACTGAAGACAATGGAGAGACTGATTGATCTGCATCTTAGGAATAGATTGGGGACTCACATAATCAGTGACGCTCAGCACGCCTACCTGAAGGATAAGTCTGTAGAGAGTGCTCTACATGATGTAGTGAGTTACATAGAGCGAGGCTTGTTGCATAGGGAATATACCATGGCAGCTTTCCTCGACATTGAAGGGGCCTTTAATAATATTAGGATTGAGGCGATCAAGGAGGCACTGGTTTCAATCAACGCAAGTGAATTCCTAATTGAGTGGATAACTCTAATGCTTAGCAGTAGAGTTATCAACTCGAGTATGGGAGACACTTGTTTGAGGAAGCTTGTGACGAGGGGCACACCGCAAGGAGGGGTTCTTTCTCCATTACTATGACTCTTGGCCGTGAACGTCATTCTGAGACAGTTCGATGCTAGGGGACGGAAAATTGTAGCCTACGCAGATGACGTGGTTATACTGGTCTCTGGTAAATTTCTGCCAACGATCAGTGTGGTCATGCAATCAGGTCTACGGGAGTTGTCTCTTTGGGCTGATAGTAAAGGATTGGGCTGATAGTAAAGGACAGGGAAGACAGAGTTAGTCTTGTTCACCAGGAGATATAAGGTCGAGCCTTTTAGCTTACCAGTATTGAATGGTTTGGAGCTTGAATTGTCAAGTGAGGCCAAATACCTGGGTGTTTACCTGGACAGCAAATTGTCTTGGAGGAGGAATACTCAGTAGAGGGTCAAAAGGGGACTTAATGCCTATTACACCTGCAGGAACTCTATAGGTAAGAATTGGGGACTTAGACCGCTAGTGGTATCTTGGATATATACTTCGGTAGTAAGACCGATTCTTACTTATGGCTGTTCAGTATGGTGGAAGGCTTTAAGTAAAATGACCTACAGGAACCTTCTATCTAAAGTTCAAAGGTGTGCTTCAACTGGCATCTCTGGCGCTATGAGAAGTACACCTCAGGCGGCTTTGGACATCATTCTCCACTTACTTCCAATTGAGGAGTTCGTGAAGGGAATGGCTGTTCGTAGTCTATTTAGATTGAAGGAGCTAGGATTATTGGAGAACTTCAGAGCGGGGCATGCTAGCATACTCGATATAGTTCAATTTAATGGTCGGACACTTTCCGTAGCTGAACCTACGGATCATGTCGGAACTATAATTGACTTCGGGGCTACTCCCACTATTGAAATACCTGACAGGGACCTCTGGGTTGGAGTAGAAAAGCTCCACGGAGGTTGTGCTGTCTTTACAGACGGATCGAAGATGGATGTAGGCACCGGAGCAGGTGTTTACTTTTTGGGAACTGACATCAGACGATCATATAAATTGTCTGATAGTTGTAGCGTTTTCCAAGCAGAAATTCTGGGCATTTATAAAGCCCTCGAGTTGCTGGAGGAAAATGTTGAACGCAATTCTGAGATCACCATATACGTTGACAGTCAGGCAGCATTATTGGCCCTGAAAAGTCACTACGTTAGGTCCAGATTGGTCCTTGAGTGTAAGAGGGAATTGAGAAGACAAATGAATGTTTATAAAATAAGACTCTGTTGGGTTCCAGGACACTGCGACATTCTCGGCAATGAAATAGCCGATGAGCTGGCTCGCATTGGCTCGGGACTGGACAGGTCTTTCGTGGAGACATTTGTTAGTATTCCAATTGGGTCCTACTTTAGGGCCATAAGGGAGTGGATTCTGGACAACACGAATCGAGCCTGGAGGAACAGAACGGACTGCAGGATATCTAGAGCATTATGGCCTAGTCTTAAACTGTCAGATTCGAAACACCTTTTGGGTATGAGTCGAAGTAGTATAAGAATCATAGTAGGAATTCTTACTGGTCATTTCTCACCAGGAAACATGATGAGTAAATGGGACATTGGCACGACAGATTTTTGCAGGTCGTGCGATGATGTAGAGGAGTTAGAGACAGTGGAGCACATTCTCTGTCACTGGGTAGGACTTCAGCGGCGTAAGCTGAAGTGGTTTGGAAGCCACACACTGCATGAACTAGATGAGGTTACGGGCAACGGGCTTATTAATCTCATAGGGTTTGTAATGGGGATAAGATGGCTTAGGGGCAATCACTAATTGCTAGGGTTTTTAGGTTCCACTCTTCTCTTTTTTCTCTATCTATGTTCTACTCTCTTTTTCTGTCTTCTATTTCTTAAAGGGATCACAATGGACCATTTTGGTCTCTGGGTGGAGGCGTGAATACGCCACCCTTTTTAACCTAACCTAACCTAACTGATAGATATACATATTCTTATTTATACATATATATCGTCAACTAAAATGCAAAAAGATGTAACCACTGAATTATCAAATGTTGGTTTTATTTACTGGATTATAATGTACTGACGCTAACTATATTTATACAAAAAATTTCATGCTCATATCTTCAAAAATTATATCAATACTGACAAAAGTCAAAAGATCGTTACATTAACTTCATAAACGAAACAGTTAAAATTTATTCCATTTACGAAAAATTTTATTTGAAAAGTGTTTTATGATTTATCTATTTTTGCATTAAGTTAACGTTTGAAAAATTTTTACTTAATAGCTCAATTTTAAAGCAAAAAAATAAAAAATAAATAATAAAAAATAAAATTTTTTTTTTCTTTTGCTTCTGCGGCAAACGACGTTTTACATTTTCATTTAGACATTATTTTCAATAAATTATAATTTCATGAAATTTATTTTATATAATTTATGGCTACAGTTTGCTTCTCCGTTTTCATTTTTCGTACGCGAAAGAAATCATCTCTTAATTGACTAAGGGTCAGACTTTTTTGAACAGCATTTTTACTAACGAATTTTCCACTAAATTTTAAAAATTAAAAGCATGTTGAGGACAAATTTGACAACAAAGTCATCTACATATGTTGGCATGTTGTTGGCATTTAAAAAGAACAGTATTAACTTGGGAAAATGATGTTGGTGGCGTGACCTCGATCTTAAGCAGCACCCAATTACTTTTTTTATATGACTGATGACGCCATGTCGCTCTGCACAACAAGAGCAGAATTTCTAGGCCTTTTGTTCAAAAAAGTTGTCAAGATTTTTAGGAATCTGCAGCCATTGTGTGGTACGAAAAATCATGGACCCATCATCGAGACTGTCTTTAGGACATAGATAACTGGGACAGCATCTATTTTTAGGGATCAAGTTTTCCTTTTTTTTTCTTTTATAATGTGGAGTTTTTTAAATGAAATATAAAAGTCAAAATTGAATAAAAAAAACTAGTTTTTGCCCAAAACCAGCAAAAAGTTAACTAAAAATCGAATAGTAAACTATTTAACTTCAAAAAATGTAAGTAAATATGTAATATGAATGGAAACACGGACAAAAATGATAAGTGGCATCTTATTATAAAATATTTGGTACATTTGTTTTACGGTTTATGATTTTTGTCCGCCTACGAGAGATGTTTTTTGTAAAGACAGGTATCCGCGTCCGCCTAAGAGAGCGTCCGCCTAGAGGAGGTTAATTTATTCTAAAAGTGCCACCTAAACCATGGGACCAAAAAAATTGTCCGCCTACTAGAGATGTCCGCCTATGAGAGCTGTCCATTAAGGGAGGTTTTACTGTATATACCCAGCAAAAACTTGGTAATGGCATGTAGTTACGAATGTGGTTACTTTTCAATGATAACAATATACTGTCTGCATTATATGAAAGTAGATTAGTAACTACTTACTTTTAACCTGATATGTAATCAAATACTTGAGATCTGATTTTTGGAAACGCAATTTTTTATTAATCGTATAAAGACCAGAGTCTCTGGTGGAGTCGAACACATGACGAAAGGCTTATTGTCAACAAAATCGTTGGGGTACTTACTCCATGCATACATGATAATTCATTCATGAAAACTGAAAACTGTAATTTGAATATTTTAAGTTGTTTATGTTTTAAATGAATAAATTGAGCTTTTTGTTGCTCCATACTTCAGACCCATCTTTGAGCCGATTTCTTTTAAATTTCTGAAATTTCTGATCTTTTGATACATATATCATGTATCTATGTTATCGAAAGGCTTTATAAACGCCATTTACAGCATTTTTGGTCCAAATGAAATTAAAAAAAGATTCGGCTGTGCCGAATCTTTGATACCCTTCACCATATTACCATCTTAGCGACATCATCTTACCGACAAAAAATAACATTTTCGCCTTAACGTATGCTTTCATATTTTCACATTTATAGATCTAAATTTTTTTCCAAACTACGAACATTTGAATACGTAAAAAAAACAGTCATAGCAAGCATTGCTTTAAAAAAATAATAAACAGCAACAACAATTGAATATTTATATATTTTTGTATGTATGTGCATATATACAAACTGACTGCATATACAAACAACAACAAGAACAATGTTAATCATTATATTACTGCTGTTGCTAACTAGACTACTTGCAGTGTTACCAGCTCTGGTGCCTATGAAATGGCTAGATTAGACAAATAAAATAGCTAGAAATGGCTAACTCTTAAAAACAATTAAAAAAATTGTGATATACATTATTTACGTATACATTTAAGAAGTCTTTAATTAATACGTGTATTTTTATTTAAACTTTAATTTGAAATTGCTATTTTATTTTCATATATTTATATAACAAATGTGTACATGTCTATAAAAATGGTATATCAACCCAGGTCTCTCTATTCGGTTTAATTTTTTTGTAAGAAGCATTTGTTCCGATTTGTTTTACATTCATATTGGGTGGTTTATAATTATAAAATTTACTTTTGATTTTTACTCCATAAGCTTCTAATATCCACATCTTTAAATCATTATGTTCCTTATATTCAGACCGAAACTTTTGCCGGTATTGTGAATGATTTAATTTTAAAAACACACCGTTTATAATTAGGGCCTGATTCTGCACAATAATAAAATTGTTTGAAAATAAAATTTATATTGAAATTACTCATTTTCTCAAACTTGAAACAAACCACAAAATTTCAAATGAAAAAATACTTGTATTTTAATGTATAAATTTTATTAATAAAGTAGAAGTACCATAGAACGATATGATAGCGAAAACGATATCATCTTAAGTGCCGATTATAATATCATATCGTATTGCTGAAAACGATATTATTGTGATATCAAAATTTACAAAATTTTGTTTCTAATAAAATAAAAAAATAAACATTTGGAAAAAACTTCAAAACAAAAATTAAAAAATTTTCAACAACATAAACAAACTGAGAATAAATGGAAATACATAGACGATTAATTCTCATATTTGAATGGTCTGACCAAATTTTTGAGGTACGTAATTGCTAAAATATATGATTTAGGAATAACCATGCTTGCAAATATTATAATTGATGATATTTGCATAAAATATTGTTTTTTTTTTTTTGTGTATATTTAGGATTTTTTCTTATTTCAGCATATTATATTTCCTTACAATTATCTTTAGTATAAGTATTTGATTGCAAAAAATATATATTTTTAATACTAAAATCATTCAGAACAAAATTTGGTACAGTTATTTTTGGAAATTACGATATCGAAAACGATATCATAATTTTATGGAAAAACGATATCATAAGGAAAGGTACAATTTAGTCCGTAAAAACTATCGTTTTAGATTCGAAAACGATTATCACTAGTGATAATTTTTATCACCTTGATAATATCGTTTCGATATCGTTATAATATCGTTTGGTTTATTGGGTAACAACAAAAAATTTACATTTAAAAAATGATTAAATATTATTAAAAACGAAAAAATATATTTAAAAATATGAAACAAAAACTGGCTAAAGTAAAAATGAAATGGCTAAAGGCTCAACTACATAGAATACTTTCGCTTCAATTGCGACTGACAGCTACGCAACACATAAATGATATTAACCCAGTCGTTGCATTATTTTGTTATTAAAATTTTATATAATAAAATATAAAAATGTAAAAATTTAATTATATTCTCAGTTGAATTAATGAATTTTAAATTAGAATTTCCAACTCAGCGAAAATATATTAAAATAAGAATAAAACAACCGACAAAATGTATTTACGTACTTCGGTACTTCAAAGTTGAACATTTTTCATCTTTGAAGTACTTCACGCAGAAGTTTGGTGTATTGATTTGGCTCCGTTCCATATAAATGCATGTATTTAACTTAGCTGTCAGTCGCAGTTGAAGCGAAAGTATTCTATGTAGTTGAGCCTTAAATCTTTCGGCTAGATCAAATCTAGCCATTTTTTATAGCTAGATTGAAAAGAAATCGCTAGATCTAGCCGGAAAATGGCTAAATTGGCAACACTGACTACTTGCCATACGAAAAACAACAACAATGCTTAATATAAATATTTTTCTGCGTATTTACAGTTAGGGACAAAACTATTTGTACACCCCATGCATTTCGTATATCTTCAATAATTTATAAATAAAAAATTATTATATGTAGTTTTAATTCAGGTCCATTTTTATTGAATTATTTGATAAAAAATAAATTAATATATAACACATTGTTAAAAAAAAGTACAATTTAAGTAAAAATCTTTGGGACAAAAGTATTTGTACATCAGTACTTTGTACAATTATTTGTACGTTGGACTCTTGTATGATTATTTTTTTTAAATACCGTTATATTTTCTTCGTTAATCGAGTTTTATTTTACAAAATAAAAAGTTGGTTTTAACGTTTTGAATAATAAGCACATCAAAAATGGGAAAGCGAAAAGAGTTGAGTTTGGATATTAAAAATTTAATTATTGATGAACATAAAAAAGGGAAATCTCTCCGGAATATAAGTAATTTAGTAAATTTGCAACATTCCGCAGTACAATACATTGTAAACAAGTATAAAAACAGCGGATCTGTTGAAAATGTGCCAAGAACTGGACGGCCAAAAAAGGTTTCCAGACGGGAAGCGAACTTGGTGATAAAAGAAGTGGCAAGAAATCCAAGAGTAACTCGGGCAAAATTAGCGGAACAAATCGCAAATACTACCTTTTCTGTTCCTTATTTGAAAGTAATATACACGCGTTTCATAATTCAATACATCTTTATTCAACGAGCTTAAAATTAAGACTAACAATAGAAAAAGGAATGCAATAACTATTATTTGCATTCAGTGTTGCCATATTTATATAATACCAACAATGGGTCATAACAATCTCCCACGCTTAATAGGATCTTGTCATTTTGAAAAAAAAGGTACATTAATAATTAATTTTAAAAAATTCAATTAATAAAATAGTACATAAATTATTCTGGAACGTAATCTTGAAGATATGTTGGCCTATTGCGTAATCTTGCAGATCTACGAATAGTTTGTTCTTCTTGAGGATTCTGCGCTTCCTGTACCGTTGTAGGATCTTGAGGTGCAGCATGACTAGTAGTTTCTTGAATTTCCTGAGATTCTGGATTTGATTGATTTTGAAGATTTGGAGCTTCCAATATATACTGGTTATAGTCATGAGCCTGTTGATTTTGACGATTAGTAGAATCAGTATTGTTTCCATCAATAGCCATCATCCAATTTCACTAAATAATGTAGGTTTCCAAACTTCCTGATTACGCTGCCCATTTTCCATACAGTTTTGTTGTTTCGAATGTGTAGAACTTGTACTCTTTCTCCCACGCTTATTTGACGAACGCCTGGAATAGGTTTTGGAGAAAAAATTTTCCTTGTAGGTTTTAAAGCATCCAATTTAATTCGAATACGCCTTTTAAAATAGAGTTCAGCTGGACTCTTTCCTCAGTTCAGGGGTGTTGCTCGATATCTTTGAAGAATTTCGTTAACCTTTTTCTGTATTGAAGCCGGATCGGAAGACATTGCTTTCAATTTACGCTTCAGTGTTTGAACATTTCGCTCTGCTAATCCATTTGTACTTGGATGTCCTGGAGCAATTAGTTTCTGGAAAATACCATTCTGCTTACAATATGATTTGAATTGTTCGCTGGTGAAGATTGTAGCGTTGTCGGATACAATAATTGAAGGGAAACCATGGGTAGTAAAAATTTCAGATAACAAACTTATAGTGTTTTGCGTTGTAAGTGCATCACGTATGACTCTAAATTCGGTCCATTTTGATTTAGCGTCGACGACAATTAAAAAATTGTGATTCTGAAAAGGACCTGCATAATCTATGTGGATTCTCTCCCAGTTTTCCTCTGGTTCTTCCCATTGGTGTAGTGGGGCTTTTGATGGTCGATTTTGAACTTCCACACAAGATTCACATGATCTTACCATTCTCTCTATATCACGGTCAATTCCTTTCCAAAAACAGTATATTCTTGCAAGTTGTTTCATTTTTGTAATACCCGGATGTGTGTGATGTAATTCTTGGAGAATTATAGATTGAAGACTTTTTGGTATAAGTACTCTTTGACCTTTAAAGATCACTCCATTATCGAGGGTATATTTTCCTTCGTCGTCATCACCACTTAGCAGATTTGACAAAATTTTCGAAAGTTCTGGATCTTTTGCTGTTTCAATGGCTAATATTTCGGCATTCACGTGTTCATTAGAAATATTGAAAATTGATTCAAAACACAATTCATTAACTTCTTCATTAATGAGCTTATCTGTAGATAGCTTTCCTTGAGGCTGCGTAGCACGAGAGAGGCAATCAGCATTAATATGTTCAGAGCCCTTTTTGAAAACAATTTCATAATTGAAACTTGATAAAAATTCTGCGTATCGTAGCAATCTGGCAGATGTAATAGCTGGCATCTTATTGTGTTGATGAAAAATGCGTGTCAATGGTCGATTGTCCGTAATAAGTTGAAACTTCCTTCCGTAGAGGTAATTAAAAAAGTGATTCAATGTAAATACAATTGAAAGTGCTTCACGATCTATATGGCTATAGTTTCGTTCAGCTGTAGACAATGATCTAGATGCATATGCAACTGGACGTTCTGTACCATTTACTATATGTGAAAGTACACCTGCTATACCTGTAGGACTGGCATCACATGCTACTATAACTGGAAGTTCTGGATCGAATGGCATAAGTACTTGATCACTGGAGATTATATTCTTAAGTTTTATAAACGATGCTTCACAATTTGAAGACCAATAAAATGTTGAATTTTTCTGAAGCAATTGACGTAACGGATAAGTTATTGAAGACATATCTGGAATAAATCTGGAATAATACGTTATCATGCCTAAAAATCTTCTAACATCATCGACATTAGCTGGGCGAGGCATATTAACTATTGCATTAATTTTTCCTGGTGACTTTGAGATTTCATTATATTTTACAATATGTCCAAGATATTCGATTTGAGTTTGAAAAAATGAGCATTTGCTTCTATTCAGGTGTAAGTCGTGTTGTTGTAGTCGCTTGAGGCACAATATTAAATTTCGTTTACATTCGGCTTCTGTAGATCCATGTATTATAATGTCATCGAAATATGACATGGTTTTGTCCAAGCCAGATAAAATTTGTTCAATAATACGATTAAATTCTGATGGTGCTGTTTTTATACCAAAAGAAAGGCGGTTGACTCTGTAGGTCCCCTTATGTGTTGACATTGTCTGTATCTCACTGGATTCTGGATTAACTCGTAGATGAAGGTACGCTTTATAGAGGTCTAGTCGACAAAAATATTTTGACCCTTTTAGGTTATTTAAAATATCGTCAATACGACGAATAGGATAATTCGACGAAACAAGTTGTGGATTAACTCCTGGTTTGTAATCGACGCATAGTCGAATTCCTCCATCTGGTTTTGGAATAATCACGAGAGGTGATCCCCAATCACTTCTTTCACATTTTGATATAATCCCGGCAGATTCTAATTCATTTAGTTCCTTTTCAACACGTTCTCGTAGAGCGTATGGTACTTCTCGTTCCTTGTAGAATACCGGTTTGGAACCCTGCCGTAGTTGTAAAGTAACTTCATAGTTGTTAACACATCCTATTTTCTCTGTAAATACATCGTTAAATTCATTAAATATATCAGAAATTGAATCTAATTTATATATTTCCACTGTATTAATATTGTGAATGTGTTGTTTGTCTACTTGCTGTAAATTTATCTTCAAATGGCGAATCCATACTCGACCCATGAGGGCATCATGACCGCTCGGAACGACATATAACTCCTCATCTGTTGTTAAGTTGTTGTATTTTACTCTTACATTGACCTTACCATCCGGAATTATTATATTTTTAGTGTAGGAACGAAAAGCAATTGTTGAAGGCTGCAATGGTTCCTTTACTTGCAGTTACTCGTATTCATTTCTTGGTATTAGTGTAAATCCAACACCAGTGTCGACTTCAAATTTTTGACAGCGTCCATTTATATCTACCTCGACGTAGTATTTATCGATATCATTTACCTTGAATTCATTTGAAAATATATCCACTATTTGGTTGATACCATAAATCTGGTGGACTGTCTCATCATTCTCATGATTTATATTTTCCCTTGAAGATTTGATTAAGGTTTTTATGCACACACGCTGGAGATGTCCTCTTTTTCCACATGAGTTGCATTTGAGGTTATGTTTGTTTGTGCGGCAGTCATTTGTTTTGTGGTTGTCTCTTCCACAACGTAAACACAAATTATCAATTCCCAATTTCCTATAATCTAATCTCGATTTAGAATTGTGTTGTGTTGTATGAGAACGATGTTTTGATCGACTTCTACGGCGACTTGAGGTACCGGCTTGAATTTTGTTGATGTCACTACAGATGGTCTGCTTTGTATTAATTTCACGGCTATCTATCTTTGATGCTTCGAGGGTAAGTGCTCTTTGTATAATTTTTTCGAATTCTGCTTCCTCGGATTGAAGTAATTGCTCTCGAATTGTATTATCCTTAAGGCCACGTATAAATTGTGCTCGTAGAAAAATATTTGAAATATCTGCATTACAATTACATGTTGATCAGAACTCACATTCAATAATGTCCCGACGTAATAGTGCGACATAATCAGCAATTGTTTGATCCTCACTTTGATATGTTGACAAAAATCTGTGTTGACTTACTAGAAAATTCTTCTTCGGGCATAAATGTGTTTCTAAGATTTTTATTATGTCGTCATATTCGACATCATTAATTGTCTTGGGGGCAATAAGCGAAACTAACAACTTGAAGTGTGTAGAACCTATTGAGTTTACCAACATTTGATGACAAAGTGTTTTATTTGCAAAAACACCCTTCATAGTTAAATAATTCTCGAATCGCTGTCGGTATAATTTGAAATTTTCATTTTTCTCGTCAAAGTTCTCAAATGGCGGCAACAGCACTTGCAATGGCTGCGTACTTTGATTTTGTTGTTGTTGCTGTGATTGCAGGTTAGAACTTGCATTTAATTGTTGTAGCAGGTCACGTTGTGTCTTATTGAAGGCTTCCAATAATTGGGCAAATTGAACCGCATCCATCTTGAAGTTTTCCTATTAATTCTGGTTAACACCTTTTTATTATCGATACATTAACATTTTACTCGTCGCCACTTTTCTGTTCCTTATTTGAAAGTAATATACACGCGTTTCATAATTCAATACATCTTTATTCAACGAGCTTAAAATTAAGACTAACAATAGAAAAAGGAATGCAATAACTATTATTTGCATTCAGTGTTGCCATATTTATATAATACCAACAATGGGTCATAACACTACCGGAACAATTGTTCATCCAAAAACAGTAGGGAGGATCTTACATTCTGCGGGATATGCAAGTAGAATTCCCCGCAAGAAACCGCTGATTAGTAAAAAAAACCAGCAGGACGAAGAATTTTGGAATAGGGTTTTGTTTACTGATGAAACCAAAGTCAATCTTTTCGGAAATGATAGCAGGGGAAAAGTGTGGCGCAAAAAAAATACAGCGTTAGATGTTAACAATTTGACCCCAACAGTGAAACATGGTGGGGGAAGTGTTATGGTATGGGGGGCAATAGCAGCCATTGGGGTAGGACGAATGGTATTTATAGATGGTGTAATGGACCAGCATCAATATAAACGTATATTGGAAGACAATTTGAAGGATTCCGTAGATGGTTTGGGTCTTGGCCAAAGTTGGATATTCCAACAGGACAATGACCCAAAACATACAGCGCGTTCAGTGAAGGAGTGGTTGCTTTACCATGCACCAAGACAACTTAATTCTCCTCCCCAATCACCTGACTTAAACCCCATCGAGCACTGTTGGGATATTTTGAAACGTAAAGTCGCTACAAAGCACGTCCGAAGCAGGGATGAACTTAAAATTGCTTTGGAGGAAGCCTGGGAGGAAATATCTCCAGATGAAACGAGAAATTTGGTCCGATCGATGCCCAGAAGATTACAGGCCGTGATAGATGCAAAAGGAGGACCCACAAAATATTAAATTTTTCCAATATAAGTATTATAAGTAGGTGTAGATTATATGTACAAATACTTTTGTCCCAATGAATTTTCATTATTTTGTATTTTTTTAAATAATGTGTTGGATATTAATTTTGTTTTTATAACTTAATTAAATAAAAATATATTAAAAATAATACTGCATACGACAATTTTAAATTCTTTATAAACTATTGAAGGTATACGAAATATATGAGGTGGACAAATAGTTTTGTCCCTAACTGTATATTATTAACAAATTTTTTTAGTTTTTGGCCCATAACTCGGTTGTTTATGAACGAATTTGGTTGATTAAAAAAACCGAAATTTTATAAAAATATTTATGACCTGTTCAATAGCGAAACCTGTAGCTTATATTGGAGCTTCAAAAAGTCTAAAAATGCGTTTTGGCTGATATCTGGGATATAATGGACCGATTTTTTTTTCAGAAAAAAAAAAAAAAAAAAAAAATTGAAAGATTTTGAATTTTTCGTGTAAAAGCGAAGTCGCTAGCTTGTATGGGAGCCGAGAAAAGACGACAACAAATTCGATTTTTTGGGAGTATCTTCGTTTTTTTGCCGATATCTCAGTTATTTATCAACCGATTTTGCTCATTTTTATTAGCGATTTTCTAAGGAATATTTCCCACAATTTGATGCGTAAAACATATATATCCGATAAACCGATTTCAACAGACAGACGGACATCTTTATATCGACTCCCCTATCAAAAAGGATCCAGAATATATATACTTTTTGGGGTCTTAGATGAATATTGTAGAAATTACAAACGAAATGACAAACTTATATATATATGTAAGTAATTATAAAAGAATTTATATTCAAAAGATATTTATTTGTTCAAGTTTTTACAAAGAATGAAAAATTATTCAAAGTTTTAAAATGAAATTCAAGTAAAAATCCAAAGCTACTACATAAGTTATTTTAATTTAGTATTTATAAAATAATGTTAGGTATATGTCCACACGGCCAATCCTGACATATATCGGTCCCCGATTAAATGTTCCATAATTTCATAAGATCACATGAAGTTGAGGTTATATTAGGCCCTTCACAATTTCCCACTTTTTTAACGTCATATCTGTCATTACATTTTACTTTGGTAACTATATATGGGCCAAAATACTTGTTGCTTAATTTTAATTTATTTCCAAATTGTGTTCTTTTAATTGCAATCATATCACCTACTTCATATTTATGTGCATCTCTTCTGTTTTTGTCGTAATGTCTTTTTTGTTCTTGTTGAGCTTTATAAATATCGTTTCGAATTAGCATACGCTGATCTTCACGTTTGTTGAAATATGATTCTATAAGTTCCTCATGAATAATATCATGTATCCTTATATCATCTTCTGTTCTCATTGGCACTCCGGTAAGAACCTCATGTGGTGTTTTATTAATTACTCGATGATACGTAGAGTTTATACATCTTTGGACTTTATCTACAAATTTATACCATTTGCTTGGATCGTCTATAGCAAGTTTTGATAAAACTGAAATTATAACAGCATTTACGCGTTCAACTTGACCGTTTCCTCTTGGTACTCCAGTAGTTATTTTTAAATGTTGTATGTTTTTAGAATTACAAAAGTCTTCAAAGTCATGAGATGTGAATGCTGATCCTTTGTCAGTTATTAGTCTTTGTGGATAACCAAAAATTTTGGTTAGTTCTTCAAATCGATTGAGAACATCTTTGGTGGAAGAAGTTTTAACAGGATAAATCCATGTAAATTTTGAAAACCCGTCAATAATTACTAATAAGTATTTGTATCCTTTAGCAGTTGTATTCATCGGTCCTAAATGATCCATATGTAATGTTACTAATGGTAAATCATCCTTGGGTATTGGACACAAAAGTCCTTCTTGTTTACCTCGTTTACGGTTCATAATTATACATTGAATGCAACATTGAAGTACTTGTTCAACTTTGGATCTTAAATTGTCAAAGAAGTATTCCTTTTGCAATAAATCAATAGTTTTTTCAACACCAAAATGTCCGCGTTCATGTGCTTTTTTAATTATGTCTTTTTGTAAAGATTCTGGAACTACAAAAACATCTCTTCCATTTTCGTTTTTCATTAAAATTTCATCACAAACAAAGTAGTTATTATAAGGTTCTTTTTCTAAAACCTTTTTTAAAGCTTTTATTTTTTCATCATCGTTTTGTTTTGCCTTTATAAATGCTCTTAAAGTTGATTCAACAATATTTATGGGATTTCGACTAAGAGCATCCACATGTTTCATTCTTTCTCCTCTTCTATGTTCAATTGTATAATCATATTCTTCCAGATATAAAGTCCATCTTTTTACTCTTGGCGGGATATCTTTTTTATTTACAGTTTTTTGAAAAGCTGCACAATCGGTTATTATTTTAAATTGAACACCAAGTAAATACGGTCTTAGTTTTTTAACTGCTTCAACTATTGCCAAGACCTCCAACTCATAAGAGTGATAGTTCTTTTCAGCATCTGATGTTGATTTACTCCAAAAATAGACTGGATGAAATTCGCTTTCATATTGTCGTTGCATTAAAATTGCACCAAGTCCTATTTTACTTCCATCAGTATGAAGTTCCGTTATAGCTAGTGGGTCGTAAATTTGTAAAACAGGTTTATCTAAAAGCTTTTGTTTAACTCTTTCAAATGCACTTAGCTGTTCCTCATCAAATGTAATATTTATTACTCCTTTTTTTAAAAGTTTTGTTAAAGGTGAAACAATAATACCATAATCCTTTATAAATTTCCTGAAATATCCTGTTAACCCAAGGAAACTTTGCAACTGTTTTTCGGTTTTGGGTATTGCAAATTTTTTTACAGCTTCAATTTTTCCTTCAGATGGATATAATCGAGAATTAGATATAGTATATCCAAGATACTCTACTTTTGTTTTTAAAAATTGGCATTTTTTCCAATTTATCTCCAAACCATTATTAGCTGCCACACCAAGAACTTTTTTAAGACGTGAAACTCCATCACTGTAGTCTTTCGCAGGTATTATAATGTCATCTACATATTGAATAACAACTTTTTCTTTTATTAGATCTGAAAATACACAGGAAACAAATCTATTAAAACTTGATGGAGAATTGCATAAGCCAAATGGAGTTCTTTTAAACATATATTGTCCATCGGCGGTTGAAAATGCAGTATACTTCATACTGTCTTCGTGCATTGGAACATGAAAAAAGCCATTTTTGAGATCAATTGTAGAAAATACCTTTGCATTGACCAGTTTATCAATTTGATCTTCGATGCGTTGCATAGGAAATCTATCTTTTTGTATTTCTTTGTTAAGTTTACGGTAGTCCACACAAAGTCGATAGCCGCCATCTTTTTTTCTTACAACTACAACTGGACTTGAAAACTCTGATTCACAAGGAATTATTATGTCATCTTTAAGCCATTCTTCAATTTGATCTGACACAATTTTAGCTTCCAACGGTGCTAATCTCCTTGGACGTATATAAATAGGAGTTTCATCGTTTAAAATAAGTTTTGTTTGAACTGGACAGTTATATATTTTTTTAGGACGGTATGTATTGTACATTTCATAAATAATATCTTTAAATTGATGTTCTACATCTAATTCAATGACATTTTCAATAACGTTAATATTATCAAGAAATGTTTCAGAAGAAAATTGAATAGATTTTAAATTAGGATTTTTCTTCAAATATAAGCAACCTCCAACCATGCGTAATTCACATAACTCTAAGAATTCTCTACCCAGAATAGCATCGTAATTCATGTTATTGTCAGGCATAACGTAAAAATTCGTTTCATAATTCTCTCCATTAACATTTATATGAGTTTCTAAGAATCCAATTGAAGCGACTTCTTTCTGACCAATTCCGACAAATGTTCGGGTAGTTTGGACACATTTTAGTTCACCAATTTCGTAATATATTTTATTTTTCAATAAATTAACGCAACTACCAGTATCTACTAATGCTTTAAATTGGTATGAGTTAATTTGAACTGTAACAATAGGATCAATTTTTGGATTATGTATAATATTGACATCGGAAACATTCTTACGAACATCTTGATTAAAAGCAATAGAGTTATGACAAGTTTTTGAAATATGTCCGAACTTATTACACTTAAAACATTTCATACCTTGGTTTGCATTTGGACATTTGTTTGCAGTATGTCCATTTAATCCACAATTAAAGCATTTCAACCGAATTTGATTGTTAGTCTTAGATGTTTTAATACGATCATATTCAATAAACTTCATTTTAAGTTCTTCAAAATTTGTCGCTCCATATAGAATTATTTTGTCTACTGACTGGTCTTGAACACCATCAACAATATAAGCAATTGTAGATAATGTATCCAATTTTATTGAAGATGCTAATTCAGTCATTTTGTAGAAATAACTTCTCCAAGATTCGTTACTTAATTTCTTCTTATTTCTTAGCTTTTCGTGCACATCTCTACTATTTACCTGCAAACAAAATTCATTAAGTAATTTTTCTTTAAACATGTCCCATGAATGAATGTTCTTTTCTCTAAATATATAGGCCTTTGCAGCTCCTCTTAATTGTTTTCTTGCATAGATAATTGTTTCTTGACTGGACCATTTAAACATCTTCATCAAATCATCAATAGTTGACAACCAATATTCTACGGAAACATCATGATCTTCGCCACTAAATGTATCTACAGCTCCTTCGACATCTTTGAAATTAAGAAAATAGTTAGGTTCTCTTGCACAATTTGGTGAATATTCTGGGTCTGTTCTTTCAGATGTATATCTTAAATTGTTTTCTACTTCTTCACTTTCTTGTTCATCTGGTGTAACATCTTCATCTTCTGCATTCTCGGTTTCTTTTGCAACAATATTCATTAGCCGAAACTTAAGAACAGCTTTTGATCCAACTACATTTTCATTACGTTTCTCCAATTCAAACCTTAATTGACTTACTGACATCTTGTCTACCATAGATAAAAAGAGATTTCCACCTTCCATATTAATACTTCGTTATATTTTTCGTCTTTTTCACGTCTTTGAATCTTTTTTGATTTAATATTTTTTAAGGTTGAGCCCCCAAATGTAAGTAATTATAAAAGAATTTATATTCAAAAGATATTTATTTGTTCAAGTTTTTACAAAGAATGAAAAATTATTCAAAGTTTTAAAATGAAATTCAAGTAAAAATCCAAAGCTACTACATAAGTTATTTTAATTTAGTATTTATAAAATAATGTTAGGTATATGTCCACATATATACTCTTTACACCTGTGGTGAAGGGTATAAAAAACCAATAAAAAACCGGTTTTTAGACATATTTCTTCCATTTATGAACCTATCTTGCTGAATTTTCGAAATAATTTCCGATCGTTTGATATATATACGGTAGAATTCCGGTTTAACGAACATTCGTTTTTACAAACATCGCATTTAACGAACGAGAAATATTTTTCTATTTTAGTATCTTATATAGCGAACTAAAAATTCATTATGTACTCAGTTTAACGAACAAATAAATGAAATTAATTTCTTTTAAGAAATATTGTAAATTTTAGGGGTGTAAAAAAACATATACCGTTATTCTTTTTTTTCATCATTTGAGTAATTACTAAAAATCTGTACAAGAATTTTTTAAAAGATAAATATGCGTGATAGATGTCTATAAGCCACTGTTTATAAGATTTTAAAACTAAACATAATTTAAAAAAAAAATAAGATACATTTTTGGATAGCAATAGTGTACCCAGCAAACACTTTTTGATTTTCGGTAATGGCAACTACTTATTAAAGTACTTTCCTGGAAAGTAGGCGTCATTATTATTTGCCTTCTCTACATTACATAAATAACTACTCAATAGTATAATTGCAGAGTAAGTTACAATCACATGGATCAGCTGTCTAGAGCGCAGGATTAGCAACCAGAAGGTTGCCGGTTCAACCCCATTCTGATGCTATTCGTTTTTTCAACAAAATGTTTTAAAAATACATTTTATGCTAAAACAAGTTTTTTAGCTTCGAATATTAAGTGCGAGATGGTGTACTGAGTAAGACATTAGTCGTTGAAAACGACTAGTTAAAAGGGTCCCAAGTTCAAAACTCACTGACGGCAAATTTTTTCGTTTTTTTTTTATTTTTATTTTTGTTTAGGTATATATTTTTTAGTATCACTAGAGTCTAAAAATAACTACTAGAATTCATGGACAACTCGAACAAAAATAACTAGTTATTGAGACAAAAAATAAGTAGTTTATTTTTATTTCCAATTATACCTACTAGCTTACCAGGAAAGCAAAGTTTTTGCTGGGTAGTTATCAAGTGAGGGCGAATATTTAAGAATTGCACATAATAAACTGTTTTCTTGTATTCAAACCGGATAAGGCAAAATACATAGATGCAATTGTTCCTTTTTTGTTCTATTTTTAAGATATTTTATTTAGAAGGCAACGTTTTCACATTTGTAATAAATTGTATGCAAAAAAAAGTACTTTAAGTTTGTGCTGTATATTACGAACTTTTCGGTTTAACGAACAGGTCTGACAACAATTAGGTTCGTTAAATCGGAAAACTACTGTATTACATGTTTCAGTTGTCGGTGGGCTTCATAAACGTCATTTCAACCGACGGACACGCGGACGGACATTGTCCTATCGACATTATTTCTTATAAGGATCAAGAAAATGTAAAACTTTTCTCTCCGACGAAAATTGTGGAATTTACTCAATGACAAACTTATATATACTCCACAGACTACACAGACAGGAAACCAATGGCATATGTCAAAAAAGTACTTTCGAATTACATGGTTAATTTGACACTTTTGCGCAGTAGCTATTCGTAGTAGTTTACAGAACGAGAAAGAAAAACATCATATTCAAATAACAACGAGTATGTGAAACGAACTACATTGTATTTTTCAAACATATTTGGTAGATAGGGTTTCTTTTTTAAATTTTGATACAAGGATTTTTTAGGAGATTATTTACCTTAATTTCCTTCTTCTAGAAAATTTTATAGATAATATTATATGACATACATTCAAAAGCAGGATCAATTTTTGTTTTGATATACATATTTATTATATACATATTATAATTATTTATCTTAATTTCCTTCTTCTAGAAAATTTTATAGATAATATTCAAAAGCAGGATAAATTTTTGTTTTGATATACAATTGAGTATGTATTTTTCATTTAAGTTATAAGGATTGCGTGCTTTTATAGTCGTCCTAACACAATTGTTGTTTATTTACAAATTAATAAAGCTTTTAAAGCAATAAAATTATGGTTTAAAATAAAATTATATGGAATGTGACCAAGTTTTAGATTTTCTTATTATTGTTAAGTTTTTAAATATAATGTGAATAATATGAGCTACAGCATTAAACAATCAGATTGGTATTTTTTGTTAGCCTATTGCTACCTAATACATAATATCTAACATTACATGTTATACCGATTAAAACTTTACTCTTATAATGTTATTTTTTATGTTTATGTTTCAAAGTTTTATATAACATTTCATTTGCAAAATTATGCGGGTCGGTACTAGATAAAAAATATTTTACCTTTAAAACTATAAAATTCTTAAAGTAAAAAGTTATGCATATGCTTTATTTTTTAAAAATGTAAAAACAAACAAATATCTTCCATCTTAATAAATTCCTAAAATATTTTCCCGGAATCTAAAAGTGTTTGGAAATAAAAAACCCTAGCTATAGAAAATTTTTAATTTTAAATTAAAATACAAATTAATGTAAACATTGAAGAAATTTTTTAATTTCTATAAAATAATGAATGAACACGAATTCAAAAACAAAAGAAAAGTGTTTAATGAACATTGTTTTGTTATATTGTTCATTTAGATTAATAGCCTGTTTCTCTATGTCGAACGAAAGCTTTCTTTCGCCTTCTAAGCGAAAGAAAACTGATTTGGATTTCTCTAACTCACTTCTATGCGAACAATGAGTCTAACGACAAGTCGAAAGAAAACGTAAGTGTTTTCATATAAAATTGGGTTTCTGTATTTCGAACGATAAGAACAAAAATGTCAAAATCAGTCACTTGCTATTTTGCTTTCGACTGGTTGTATTTTTTAAAGAAAAATAGGAAAAATATTCATAAGGACATTGCAAATGTTCCTTAATCATGTTTATTATTCATTTTGATGTATTTGGTATCCATAAATGACGATTTTGTGTCTTAAAAACAATTTCTAAAAAAAAAACAAAAAAAATTTTATTTTTTAATTATTTTAATTTTGTTTATTTACTTGGTTGTATATACGTTAAAACAATTTAGTAGTACTTTTAATATTTTTACGAAAAAAAGTTACTCTGAAAGAAAAATAAAACAAAAACAATACGAAAAGACGTAACTCCATGCGAACGAAAGCGTAGGAAATACAGAAACCCAAATTGATTCGAATTCGTTCGACTTGCTTTCGTTCGCTTTGATTTTCGTTCGACATAGAGAAACAGGCTATAAAAAACTTTTCTAATTATACGCATGTTTTTACTACTTTTTTAACATCAAATTTTTCATAAATTGCCAAACAAATTACTTTGTTTACAAATAAAATACCGATAAAAAGGATTTTGATATAATTTTAAAAAAATTTTCGGGTCGCCCTGTTATTAAAACCAACTGATTATTGTATGTTATAGTCTGTGATATACTCTTTACAACTGTGGATATAAAAAATAACTTTATTTCAAAATAAAAAGGTCTTTTTTAAACTTATAAAATTTTTACAGCTTGGGCCTGACCGACTATAGTTTTTTGACTTCTTTTCATTGATAAATCGTTATTTGTTTTAAATCGGGTTTTAGTGAAAAATTTGATTTCAAGTGAAAACTCAAAACATAGTAAAAAATCAAATGTAGTAATAATTAAAATTATTAGTCGAGTCGCAAAGCAGCTCTGGGTAGATAAACATCTACCGCGTCATCGTCATTATCGCTTAAGGGCGGTCAGGCTGTACTTTGTTTTTCTGCCTTCGAGAGTTTTGCGGCTCACTCTCGCATTTGGCTAATGTTATTCGCGTCGCATAACTGTACCGCGTTACGGTTCTTCGAGGCTTTGCATTAACCATATGCAAATATTTTGAATTCTGGAAAATTCTATGGTTAAGCGTGGTGGAGTACCAAACAAAACTCAATTTTGATTTCGAATAGGAGTTGAGCTCGAGGATTCCGGCTTCCTGCGCGAAGGTGTGGGTCGAAGGCATTTTTCGGAGGAGACTCCTGGGCTTTATGCCGTAATTGGTGATGGCGATATGGGATAACTCCTAGCCAAATAAATCCTCTTCAATGGTATAGTGCTGTTGAAGGGGTAATTTAAAATCAAAACAAACAAACAAACAAACAAAATTATTAGTGAAAATTTAGGTTTTTGGTGAACAAATTTTTAAAAAATTAATATAAAATTAAACAAAGTAAAAAATCAACAAATTTTTAAACAAAATAAATATTTAAGTATCAAAAGCATACCCCAGTTACATACACTATAAGTATTATTATACGTTTAATTTAACTAACCGAAGGTGAGATATTTTTTGAATATCTACATATGTAATTTTAATTCCAAACTTTCTTTGTGTCCAATTAGTTTAGAACTAGTTATAAATTTGTTTTTAAACTGAAAGTACATTTAAAGTTTCAGCCCTCCTAAAAGCTTTTTCACAAATATTAAATTTATGACCACAGCCCTGTTTATGCATCGTATGTATGTATAGCTTTAACTTACAATTTACTACATTCCAAGCAGGGACTTTTTCTCTTCATTGGTTAATTGTGTTAATTTATGTGTAAAATATTTGCCACAGATCTCACAAGTTTTTACGATCCGACAGAACTTTTTCATAGTGCATACATTTGAAGTAATCCGGATTAATATGATGGGTTTGAAATCAAAATCTGGCATTGCCACTGCACTAACAGTTCCATAATTTGTTCATTGGACCGGCAGATTGTAACATTAATGAGACTTCTTAACATTTAATGGGAGCCACTTTTGTCACTCATCATTGTTAACTTTTAAGATTTTGTTCTTGAACACACATCATTATCATTTTACTGGTTACAATGAGTCGGTAAAACATTTGTATCTTCTTTATGTATTCTTCCATGGGATCAGTAACAAATCATGCCATCATGGATGGAAATGAGCCCTTTGCCACTTAGTAGCTAGATACTTTTGAAATTTACACTTTACCCTAAAAGGGTAAATTACCTCTTTTTGTTTGTTTTTTAAGTTACTTCCACCAGAATTCAGTGGAAGGATTATTTGGCCTAAAAAATGTCGCCACCACCAATACTCGCAGCAAATGCTACTGAAACAATACAGTCATAATGTAAGCACACAATATTATTTCAATTCTTGTAATGGATGATGAATAATGATTGGTCAATGAGAATCATGAAGGTTAATCTCAAGAAAAAACGGGTTCCGTTCTTTTACACCTCTAGTTTCGCCATTTTGCTAAATTTCATGATGGAATACTATCGATACCTTCCCTCATTAAAAATTCATTAAGATCATTATGTCTCACTAGTTCAGGAAATGAGTTTCTATCAGAGAACAGAAAGAGACCATTCACGTGTACTGACCATTCGCAAATTCATTGCTTTTGCATTGCTTTTACTTGACAATAATAAAAATGTGCATTGTAGTTTGTTTATTCATTCCTTATTACTGTTTGCTTTTTTACAATCTCTTTTTGTTAAGCCATTATATATCATGCAACGAAATAATTCAATGCCACATGAATAAACTAAAAACATTCACACCATTAGTCCAGTATTCGTTGCTTTCAGAGTATGAAAACAAACGAAACCTTTCCATGTGTTCAAGAGCAAAAACAATACAAAACCAAACGAGAACATCTTTTTTGTTGTTTTGGTTTTTCTTTTACTCACTACAAAGTTTATTTTTACTATTTGTAGACAGTAAACTTTACTAAAGATTTGATATTTTTGCAAAGAAAAATATAAAAAAAATGAACTCTGAAAATTTGTTACGTTAATTCTTTGTTAATACAACTTATTCAATCAGCATTGAAACCATTCACACCAATCGTTAAGTATTTGTTGCTTTTGAGAGTATTCGTTTACATTTGTAGAAGACATGCAATGCATGCATCATTTTTCGTTACACTCCGTTTTTGTGAATAATGTCATGTATTGCTTTACGGAATTGATTTATATTGTCAACATGAGGTTCGTTTTTTCTGATTGTATTCAAAATCAAAAATTAACCAATCAAATCGTTCTCTGGTTTCTATGAGTGTCGAACCAAGGACAATTGAAGATTCTATGTGTACTCCATCACATGGAATCAAGACTACCGCAATGTTCACAATGCGGTGTCGAAGCGACACCGATTCTGAAGACTGTATTGGCACAAAAGGCATGTCTGGATAAAAGTCTATTAGCAAGTCTAATCCCTGTGGCCTCAATTCCGTCAATGTCATCAGTCAAGTCAAAGAACCACGTTCTGTCAATGACACTGGGGAATATGCGTCCTTTGGATGATTTAATTTTAGAGTATTCCCTTCTCCATTCTTCTCTGAGAATAGATTCAATGGTAATTAGAGCATCTTTCATCGTCCAATTGATGTTGGTTCTGATACCGTACTGTGGCGCCTCCCTAGCAAGGATATCGACTCTACAGTTGCCTAAAATTCCACAGTGGCTGGGAATGTGATGGAAAGAAATCTTTTCGAAATCGTCCATACAAATTTCATGCAAGATATTCCTTGCAATGTAGTTATCACACGAATCCTGGAGAATAGCTTGAATGCTGGCTTTGGAGTCGGTAAGAATAGCCAGGTGATTGAACCCTCTATTTGTTGCAAACTTAATCGCCTTTTCTATTGCCAATAATTCGGCCGTTGTGAAGGAGAAAATTTTTCTACAAAAGTACGATTCCGCGTAATTCAGTTCTTGGTGGTAAAAAGCTAACATGAGGCTTTCTAAAGAATTGCTCCATCTGTGAAAATTATCTCGTAGCTATCTTTCTCTAGTGAACTAATTTTCTCAGCAAAAAGTCTGTCAATTATCGTCATACTTGCTTCCTTTTTGCTAGGTACTATGCCTTTGAAGAAGTCTAAATCGCTGTCAATGTTCAACGGTTTATCAATTACCTCTCGCAATTCACCGAATTCTTCGAAGATACATGAGAAACGCTCAAAATTCCTCGCAATAGTTGTATTCACTCCCTGTAGATTACTTATATATTTCGCCATTGGTAATTTGTATAGCAGTGTCTTTATAATTTCTTTAGCTGTGGCTAAATTTTCTCTATATTCAGGTGAAAGTTCGGCAGCCATGTGATAAAGAATGTAAGTCGGTATCGATCACAACAAACCCAGACCCCGTCTCAGAAAGTCATTAACTGTCCTTTTAATGGCGTTCATGGAACCCTTGCTGATGTTGGCGAAAGTAGATATCGCGTAATCTAGTTTAGGTCTGATAAAGGACCTATAGAATAGTAACGCTTTGATGGGGTGAATACCGTATTTTCTGACACCACAACTTGAAAACTACTTATTTTCAATTTCTGGACAGAATTGATATCGTTTAGGCAATATGTCGTGGAGTGATTTTTCCTGAAAGCATATGATCTTTCAGGTAAGATCCTCTGATAACTAAGTTTCAGTTTCGATTTGAAATGAGTGCCGGAGAAATCCGGCACTCATTTCTAATGCTAACCAGACGGTTTGCCTCTTTATCCCACCATCTCTTGAGGTATCTTTGTTCCTGGGATCAACCATTATTGTATTCTTATCTCTCAGTTCTCTCACTTTAATATAGAAGTTATTTATATCTCTCTTAACAAAATTACCACTTTTAGTAACCTGCTGGGAACAGTAAAAAAATTATAAATTTTAAAGAGAATTATATGCTTCTTTCTAACTTAAATTTTTTTTGGTATTTATTCTTAAAATAAACTTACTTTTTAAAATTCCATATTCTATACTAAAAAATAGTTCAAATTTGTTTATATTAATTTATATTTATATATTCCCATTGATTTCTGTTGCTAATTCACTTTTTTTTATTTATATTGTTGTTTATTTTTCTGTCACTGCTAGCGTTCTGCCAATTTTCTTATCCACACTCTGCTGCCATGGCATTAATACATGCCCAAAATTTAATTTACATTTAAATCAAATGGGTATGAAGTCTTGCTTAAACCCTTGCTTTCATCTTCATCATACATATCCATAACCTCCTTTCTAAAAAAATGAATACTAAAGTTTTAAATTTAAAAAATGTAATGAATTTACTAAAGGTTTTACATTGAATTTACTAAAATTGGTGGCTGTATTTGAGTCATGTATAAGCCGAAATTTTCACAGCGGCGGCGGCTCTTGAAAAAACCTCCTGCTGCTTGACTCAGCCGGCTTAAAGCCGGTCGGCGCAAATCTCTGGTTTTCACTTTTTTCAACACTAAACACACCCTTGTGACAGCTTTATAATTTAGAGTTGCCAGATAAAGGTATTTGAAATAAAAATTACAGATAACGGGATCTAGGTTATATTCGACTGTGCCGAATCTTTTGTACCCTTCGCCATCTTACTGACAAATACTTAAACATTTATAAATCTACATTTTTTTCAAACTTCTTACAGTTGCTAATTTAACAACAAGAGCAGATGATTCTTCACAATCAATAATATGAATTAATTTAGGAATTAAATCGCGTAAATTTCTTAAATTTTACGTATTATTTATTGCCACACAGTGTAACATTTGGCAATTTTAGAACGACAAAAATACAGTTTTGGAGATATTGGTCTCAAATTGTATATTCCGTTAGAAGACAAGGTCGTAATCATTCTCATCAAAAATGGACGGGTTGAATCACTGTCCCTCCTATATTGAAAAAATTAATTTATTTGTATGAATTTCAAACATATTTTTGCAAATTTTATTAAAATAAAGAATACTTTAAAGGTAGGCATGGCAAGACCCAATCATACCAATTTTAGTGTTATATTTGCATAACAAAATGTTAACCATTAACTTAATTTTTTTTTTTTAATAATTCTTAAAAAAATTGATATGAGGTATCGCACTTTTTTATAATATTTTAAAAGATCGTAAAAAGTCGCAGCCAATATTCTCAAATGTAATTTTATGGATATTCTTTATATACAAATTGTATTTTTATATTTTTAAATTAAAAAATTAAAATAAAAAATATATAATAGAATAACTTGAACACATTTATTTTTACATACCAAAAAATAATATAAATTTTTGCAGTACTTACTGAAATATACGCAATTAAAGTAATCATACTTCTTCACAAAAGTTTTAAATAAAATTAAAATATTTTTAAATGTTGCAACTTTGAAATACCATAATTCGTGCTAATATAGAGTCTTTCCAACATTCTAAGTATTTTTCCATAGTAGCCAGTGTCGCTGGCTACTACGATCGTGCGTAACATTGGGTCTACACGAGAGTTTTTTATATCATAATATGTAACAGAGAGTGTCAAATTCGCTCTCTGAGAGAATTATCTCACGTGTAGACTAAAATATTAGTATTATAAGAAATATTATGAGACTGTTGTGATAAGATTTTTTTACACAACTATCTTATAAGATTTACTGTTGTTGCGGGTGGTAAATGAATATACCCTTCTCTTTTCGCTAGGATCACGCCACTGAAGCGAGGGGTAAGCATGTAGACCATCGGGGACGAGGCTAAAACGCGCTTCCTCACTGTCCCACAATATTCAAAATTTTCAGGGAGAGCTAATTTGTCCCGGAGCCACCACTCCAGCCCAATCCCGGTGGTTTTCTAAAAATTGTATAGCTGGGAGGGACCTATCGTGATGGAGCCACCATTCCTGTCCATGTCCCGGTGGATTTAAATTTTATAATAATGTGACACTGTGCGCCGTCTCCTTTTTATGTTTAGTTTTAAATGGCAAAAATTGACTTGTTCCAAAGACTTCATATTTTTAATAGTTCTCGTTGGACTATTGTGTATTAGATATAAGTATAGATGTTTTTTCGAGTAGATAAAATAGCTCTCACTTTTTCAATAATAGTTCTGAAATTCAATTTTGTTTTGGTCATCAAAAATCGTACTTCCCTAAGTAACTCATATCAAAAATTATTTGTTATAATCAGGGAAACCACAATATGCAATTGCATGTTTTTTTTTATAAAAGCATATTGAGTCCTAACCGCGAAAATGTATTAAGTGCAGAAAACAAAATATTACACATTATTGTTTACACATTGTTATATGTATGAAACATGTCACTTACGATAAAATTACTTTCGCTATAAATCTGAAATGACACTTGATACGTCGATGAAATTTTGACAAATGATCTAAATGATTCTAAATTATAGATTTTCATTAAAACACGAATTTGGAAAATGTTGTCGATTACGATATTTTGGCGGTCAGTGATCGATATGATAGTTTTGATAATTTCTGAACTAATAATAGTGCCTAGAATTAGATGGGTAAGAAAATAAAAGATCAGTAACGTTTTTATGAGATACAGTTGATAAATTTCAGTGTTGCCTTATTTTATAACGCTGAAATATTAAGAAAACCCTTTGTTTTAATGAAAAACAAAATTTTGTAAAAAAAATATGCAAAACCTTTGCTTTTAAGTGCATATTTTCTCGTTTTTTAGAGCATATTTTTCGTTTTTTACTGCATATTTAATGTGCATAAAACCGAATGGATTACAAATCGAAAACATTTGTGATGTATTTAATTTTTCGTTTTGGTTATTCATGCATATAAATTAGATTTGAATCACTCTATTAGATTTTGCTACATAATTTTCTATATTTCTCTAGAAATATAAATTTTTAACAAATAAATTCGGCTGAGCCGAAAAAAATCTTAAGCCGGTGGAAAAATCGGCGCGCAGCCGATTAGCCGCCTCCGCCGATGAAAAATACTCTTTAAGCCGCCGCCGATAAAATATAGTCGGCTTGCTTCTCTGAAGAACAGCTGTTTTACAATTTTTTCATTGGCAAACCTTGCGGTACAAAGAGTAACAAGAGGCGAAACTAATTGTCAAAAACCTAAGTCGGTTGTCAAAAACTTAACTCATGCAACAACAAAATACATGTAATCAAATACATTTTGTTGTTGCTAAAAGAAAATAAAAAAAACATTTTTATTTACAAAACAACAATTTTGTTTAATTGTCAATTGAGAATTTCGTCTCTATATGTTACTCTATGTTGCGGTACTGTCAAATTGTTTTTGTATTCTTATGTAAAATTTTTTTCGAGTTTTTTTACTCTTGCTCTCATTCATTCTCTCATTTTTCCTTCAAAGCATTTTGACATTGTGGGCAGTAGTTTTACACTAACAAAATACAAGCAATTGTTGTTTTTGTAGATGTGCGAGTACTTTATTATTTTACTATGTATACTATGTGAATACTAAGAATTGAAGGCTTGTCAGAAAAACCTAACTCAGTTGTCAAAAAAATCGTGATTTCGTGTGTGTTTTTTATGTTTCTTATTTACAGCATTCGCACTTTTCTTATGTTGCTTTATTTATTTTCATTTTTCAGAGTGTAAAGATCGTCGCTATGGTGCTTAAACTTATATAAGTGTTACTACATAGAAAAATTGTGATATACAAAATTTAACAAGTAAAATTTCTAATTTATACACAAAATTAAAAAAATGTGTAATTTTGTTTTTTTAAATCATTCATAAAGGCAATAAAAAGAAATAGTTATTGAAATAAAAGTAATTTTATCCCAAATATGAAGGAAAATAATTTTTATTTTATAATTCATATGAAGAAATATACATATAAATTTTGTTGTATAGATAATTATTTTATTGTTAACATTAATTAATTCATTAATAAATGATGTAATTAATATGCTTTCTTAGACAAATGGAATAATTATTGAATTAAAAATACTTTTTTCCTCTTAAATAAAATTCTATTGACAACGGCAACACTAACATAAAATTTCAAACAATCATGCTAAAAATCATCGTCAAAACGTACGAGATTTTACAAAGATTGTTTAAAAGAAAATAAAAGAAAACATCATGACTGGACAATCATAGTGAAAAACCCCACTTATTATACTATGGGTTCTAACCATGGGTTCTAACTATAAAACACTACAAGTATTTAAAATTGTTATACCATGCTACAAATTATACCAAAACCTATAAAACACTACAAGTATTTAAAATTGTTATACCATGCTACAAATTATACCAAAACCTATAAAACACTACAAGTATTTAAAATTGTTATACCATGCTACAAATTATACCAAAACCTAAAGGGTGGCATCCTTAGCAAATAAATGTAAACAATATTTGACATTTCATTTTAAAAACAATGCAACTAGAAGAAGCACACACAAACACGTGTGTATCAATAACGTTGACTTTATATTTTTAAAATTTTTTTCTGAAAAATAAAATATTTAAAATTGAATTATGTCTTTATTAAGAATCAGGTAAATAATAAATATAAATAAAATTCTTCTCAAATTAATAATTTTTTCTAGGAAACCAAAAACCCGAAAGGGTAAAAAAGTATTAATGGCCAGAGAGCCTCAATTGATAGAGGGACCACGCTCTATGTTGTTTTTAGATGGCCGTAAATGTGGAGGTGATGTGAAAGCTTGTATGAAGGATATACAACAATTGAAGAAACCTTTGATTAAGGTTTTAAACAGGAATAATGATATAACGCCATTTGATGATCCTTCATCCTTGGAATTGTAAGTGGAACAAGCAATATTAAAAAACTAAAAGAATATTTACGAATTGCCTTTGCTTACAGTTTAACCCAAAAGAATGACTGCGCCATGTTTGCTTTTGGTTCCACTTCGAAAAAGAGACCTAACAACTTGATTTTGGGACGTATTTTCGAAAATGAAATTCTTGATATGGTAGAATTAGGTATTAAACATTACCAAGCCATGTCAGAATTTAAAACTGAAAAAATTGGCACTTGTGTAAAACCTTGTTTAGTGTTCAATGGTCCTAAATGGGCTCAGACCGAGGAATTAAGACGTTTAAGAAATTTACTTATTGATACCTTCCAAAAAGATAAAGTTGAAGCCATACGTCTGCAGGGCATTGAACATGTAATGTCATTTACTTGCACTGAAGACATGACAATTCTCATGAGATCATATAAAATACTGCTGAAAAAATCTGGCCAGAAAACGCCCCGCATTGAGTTGTTAGAAATAGGACCATCAGCAGATTTTTCCATAAGACGCACTAAGATTGCCTCAGAAGATTTATACAAGCAGGCACGTAAACAACCGAAAGAACTTAAAGTTACCAAAAAGAAGAATATTACGCAAGATAATCTGGGTAATACACATGGTCGTGTGCATTTGGGTAAACAAAATCTTGGTAAGATTCAGACAAGACGTGTTAAAGGTCTAAAGAAATCGCCGGAAGAAAAGAAGGCCGATCGTCAAAAGAAAAAGGAAATCTTAAAAGCCGCCGCCAAGGAGATGTTAACAAATAATGAATAGATTTTATAATTATAGTACTATGTACAAGGATTTTATATATTAGTTGATAACAAATAAAATATACACATTTTACTTTAAACAAATACATACTTCTTATCAAAAAGATCCCAACAAATCGAATGATATATTGAAATCATTTTAATGATAAGCCGGAGAATGATATCATTCATAATTCTAAAATGATATGGGTTGGTTTCTAAAAGGTACACTCGAAAATGATATCTTTTTTTTAAAGAATAATGATATTAGTAAGATATCAAAAAATTAAAGCATCGCGATTATTTTTCGGTACATTTATCGATATTTGAAAAATATATGATGTTATAATGATATTATTGTAAATGAATTTGGTAAATCATAAATGATACTGAATGATATAGAAAATTATTAACAAGAAATTGTCCAATACTTTTAGTTTCAAATATGTATGTATTTTATTGTATTAGCTTTATTAAATACAATTTGTCGGTCAAAAACTAACTGAACTGATTTGTATTCTGTTCCAAATTAATTGAGCATGCCGGGAGGTAACAAATTATTATTTTCATATTTAACAAAATTTTATTGAAAGGCACTTACATTTTCAATATTTTGCTTGAATATTTCAGTTAGCCACCCGCAGTTCTCTTCAAAATGAATGTAACTATTGCTCTTTAGAAGAAATTGAATTATTTGTAATGTTCTTAAATTTTGTTATAACAAATTTTCTAATTAAAATTTTTTTTTAATGAAATTTTTTGAAGTTTATTTATTCAAAAAATTAATTTGATATTCCATTATAAATTTTGATAGTTATAATATCATTTATGATACAGTATCATTTCTTGGTTTGTTGGGATACTACATATTTATTAGAAATTTAGTTTTCGTTCCTAATGAATGGCCTCTACAATATTCCGAACACGCCTTGTCCTCGATTCTATTAATGCTTCTTCCAAGGAATGTATCATATAAGTTAAAGTATTCAGATCCGTTTGCACCAATAAATCCTTACGATTCCTCTTTTCATCTTCATGTATTTCAGTATTGGATTCATCTATTTCTTCCAATAAATCACGATTTTCATTTTTCGGTTCGGTATGTAAATATAATTTCATGGTAACAAATACTTGTGATTGTTTCATAACAGCCCTTGAAGCTAATTTAACTTCCAAACGCCATTCTATGTTAACCAAACGATATGCTCTAATATTGGCCGTTTTTATAGAGCCTTCTATAAAGTTTCGTTTACTTGTCATAAATTGTGTTAAAATATCGACGGTTTCCTCTTTAAAACCAGCCAGAGCTAAAGGCTTTTTTACTTCATTTTCATCAGCTTTATCTTTGGTAGCTTCTATTAGCAATGAAATTAAGGCCTCTACAGCCAGTTGTACATCTTCCGATTTAAATTGCTTATCATATTTTGTAGCTATAGATTGATAAATTTCCTGTTGTTTTTCCGGGCCATTGGCCAGATAATCAAATGCTACTTTACATAGAGTAATAACATCGGGAGTATCACACTTGGTTAGTGGTATTAAATGTTCCTTTTGTAAATTTTTTATGGCAAAAGGCATTTTTATGGAAGAAACTATAGTAAATAAATAAAATTCGTGTAAACAAAACTTGGGGTAAAAATAATTTCAAAAAGATACACCTTTGTAGAGTAGCCAGATGTATGAAATGGTGTATTATAAGAAAAAGAGGAAATTGTAAAGTAATTTCCATAATATAAAATAAAATGTAAAAATTTTGGTGAAATTTGTATTTTTTTTTTTTTTTTTGGGTGAAACGACCAAAATAAAAAAGTGGTTTCAAATCTACAAATTGCAAGAAAGGCGAGAAAAAGCCGGAAAAAACTTTGTATAGTTTCTTATAAAGAAAATTTATTCAATTTTGATTGAACTGAAGGGGAACTCCAAAAAACTTTATATCGAAACTATTTCATATAATATTTAGCAGAATGCAATGATTTAGATATTATTTATAGTTTTTGAATATGCATTTATAACTTTGGTCAGTCACATGACTTTTGAAATATGTTGTAAGTCCAAAAGCTGCTTCGTTTTTATTATTTTCTTTTTCCCTATTTTTTTTTATTATAACAAATTGTTTGGAAACTATGTAACGTCTATAGCTAGTATGAACACGACTCAGACCAGTGGAAAAGATTTCAAATGTTTTATTGAAAACATTTTGTTTTCAACTCATTATTTTCAGCGTTAAAAATACTATCAAGAGCGTGTGCCAAACGGTAGCAAAGTTCTGTGGAAATTTTAAATTTTCCTATGGTGAAAAAATTTTATAGTTTTGCTGTGCCAAATGAAAACTTTTTCTCGTAATAAATTTTGACAAAATCGTTAACAAAATTTCACAAAACTTAAAATAAAATTAATATATTTTTAATAATTATTTGTTTTAAAGATAAAAACTACAATTTTATAAAATAAATATTAAAAATCTCAAACGATTTCAAATTATTTAAATTTATTATTTATTTAACAACTTTCAAATTTTTCTATTCTATTGTCAAAAATGTATGTAGCCCTATGAGCTAGTGAAATTTTATTCACCTCATATACTTCAAAATTTTACTTTTCTACATATTTTGCTACCGTTTGGCACACACTCAATGATAAAATAAAAAAATAAAAATATAATCTGGCAACTTTAAACTTAAATTAAGAATAAATACCATAGTATAATTATAAAGTATACTCGTAAGAACAGCTGTTTTACAATTTTTTCATTGGCAAACCTCGCGGTACTGTCAAATTGTTTTTGTATTCGTATGTAAATTTTTTTTCGAGTTTTTTTACTTTTGCTCTCCTTCATTCTCTCATTTTTCCGCTCAAAGCATTTTGACATTGTGGACAGTAGTTTTACACTAACAAAATACAAGCAATTGTTGTTTTTGTAGATGTGCGAGTACTTTATTATTATACTATGAATAAATACTAAAATTTGTTTTTGCAAAAGTTAACATAATTAAATATCAATACTAAACAAACAATTAATAACAAATATCTACAATATGGAACTTGATAGTCCAGATGTAGAGAAAGAATTCCCAGGTTTATACGCATCCGAGGGCGTAGAAGTTGGAAAATCTAAGAAAAACAAAGATGAAAGTGATTGTAAGTACACAAACAAAAACACAAAATCCAAAATAAGTAAAAAATATATAAAGCAAAATTAAAATTTATTAAAAAATACAGATAGTGAAGGTGATCATGATAAGGTAAGCAAAAAGGATTTATTAATCGGACGCCGTAAGGATAAAAAGGACAAAAGCAAAGATAGAGGTTATGCGGCCTTAGAAGGCGAGAGTTCTCCTGAAGAAGAACTAGATGCTAAGTAAAAATACGAAATTATTACACAATCAAACTTAATACACAACTATTTTTACTTTCAGAAGTCCTTCAAAATCGAAAAAATCTAAAGCCTTCAAGTTTACCTCTTCCAAATCGAAAGATAAACGTGAAAAGTCCCGAGACAAAGAAAAAATCGACAAAGATCTTAAGGATGAGGAAAAAATAAAGGAAAAAGATAAGTCCGATAAGGATAAACATGGTGAGAAGGAAAAGGACAAAGAGAAAGACAAAGATAAGGAACACAAGAAAAAAGATAAAGAAAAGAAGGAAAAAGATAAAAAGGAAAAATCTAAAGATAAAGACAAGGATAAGGAACGTAAGGATAAAAAAGATAAGACCAAACAACAGTCAAGTATTAGTTCAGAAGAGGTGCTCGAGGTTGGTTCACCGGTATTTGGTGTATCGGTTAGTTTGGCCACAGAACGTAGTCGTTGTCATGATGGTATTGAATTGCCTTTGGTAGTACGTGATTGCATAGACTATTTGCAAGAGCAGGGTTTAAAAAGTGAACAAATTTATCGTGTAGAACCAATGAAGACAAGATTGTTACACTTTAAACGTCTATACAATAATCGTGAACGTCAGCCAGAAACAGATGCCTTGGATATACCAACCGCTTGTGGTTTATTAAAATTATTTCTGAAGTAAGTAATAAATTTATATCTCGTCTGTTTATGAACATAAAAAAAATTATGGAAAAACTTCTGACAGATCTGCGAATTACATTGTAGTTATTTTATTACAAATATTATTACTCTTGATTCCAGAGAATTACCCGAACCCATTTTAACTACCGATTTAATGGCCAGATTTGAGGAAGTAGCTTCTCATCCTCAAGTCACTAAACAACAAGAGGAACTCGAACAACTTTTAGAACAGCTACCCAGTTGTAATAAGCTTTTACTTTCCTGGATTCTTTTGCATTTCGATTCGATTATTCAACAAGAGAAAAGTAACAAAATGAATGCCCAATCTTTGGCTATGTTATTGAGTCCTCCGTTGCAAATGTCTCATCGTTTATTGGTGACATTATTGTGTCATTGTTCAACACTTTTTGCCGACATTGAGCTTGTCAAGTAAGTAGTAATTTTAAGTATCTCTCAATTTATAAAAACACGATTTCCACGTTTTCTTTTAATTTTTGCTTCCATGCCAAGTTAAAAAAAAAACTTTTTATTAAAAAATTAAAAACCATATGAAAATCTTATAACGTATATTTTAATAATAGTTAATTACTCTTCTAACAGCCACCTTGTAATATGTATTTTTATTATCTCTCATCTGTTATATTAAAATAAATATAAATTTTATGAAATATCTAAATACCAAAGATAAAATCATTTTTAATGATAACAAGATGCTTAGAAAAAAACAAAGATATTAATAAAAAATACCACAAACAGTTAGTAAAGATATTAAATCAAAAATGTCAAGATTAAACAATAAAAAAGAAAGATTTGCGGGAATTGTTAATTTTATAATAAAGTAAAGCTATCTATACTAAATAATGTGAACTATTAAAATATCAAAATTCATTATTTATTACAGATATGTACCACCTTTAACATCGTCTAGTCCCAAGCTGCCCGATACTGCGGAAGAAATCCAAAAAGAGTTATGCAAACAGGAAAGTCTTTTAAATCAAATACACTCAGAAATGAATGCTGGTTTTGTATCGAAAAAAAGGGAAGAACAATTGTGGGAAGTACAAAGAATTATTACACAACTTAAGCGTAAATTGAAAACATTTGAAAAGAAACAAGAAAAATCTATAGAAGAACTTGAAGCCAGTACTACAAGTTTAGGCACCGATGTTACAGATTCGGCTGGTAAAATTACTAAAAATTTAGTAAACGAAGAGGAAGCAAACAAATTATCACAGGAAAATGAGCAAAATTCTGCTCCAGTAGATAATGAGTTAAAACAAACCACACAAGATTTTGTAAATGAAGCAAAAGAGGATGCTATTGCTAATAACACAACCATTTCACCCTCATTTCCCACCAACTTTAAACAGGCAGATGGCTTGTATATAGATGAAGAAACTGGTTTATTATTGGTAGCAAAAACTCATCCCGATTATTCCACTCTATTGCGTTTGCAGATTGAGAATCAAGAACTTTTAGCTTGGAAGACACGGCTGCAAGCGAGAATAAGTGCAGAACGTGCAGAAATTTTACGTTTAAAACAATTGCAACAACAAATGGCAAACAAAATGTCACAGCAAATGGGTGGCTGTAATACCCAAACAGCTGTGCCGCCACCACCTCCCGAAGGAGATTATGAACGTATTGTGGAACATTTCATAAAAGAAAATGCTCTATTAGAGCACAAGAAACAAATGTTGGCTAAAGAGATTTTTGAAGAAAATAAACAATGTATAGCTTATCAAGTGGAATTAGCTATGCAAAAATTTTAAAACACTTTTTAATTATAAACATAAATGTATTAACATCAAAAAAAAAAAAAAAAAAAAAAAAATCATTGCAGCTTTTAGCTCATATTCTTTTCTAATCAAGCTTTAAAATACTCTTCTATACTAATTTATTAAAATTGTTGTTTCTTTTTCTTTACTTAAATCTAAAAAAAGTATTAATCATATTTATATCTATAGATGTATGTATGTACTGTGTTACATTATCCTTATCGTTACATTTTGAGATCTTAATGAACAAATAAAATATTTTAAATCATGACATTCTAAATATTTTATTTTGTTTTCTTTGTTAATATAGTTCTAAGCAAAATGATTTAAAGTTGTTCATGACTAGAAGCTCAATAGTCATTACTACTTATATATTATTTGTGTCGAATTTAAACATGATAAAAACATTCGCATGGGATTTTCGAAAGAGAGGCTTTGTCAATTAAGGAACGATCTTAATGGAATTTGGTAGAAAGATTGGTAAATAAAGAAAACTTATTTTATAGTAATGTGTTAATGAATTTCGGCGTTAACATATTACTGTTTTTGAGGCATGCATTCATAAATTCGAGAGTTCATATAAATTAATGAATTCATAAATTTATGAGTATATGAATTTATTAATATGTGGTTTTATATATTTTTAAGAATTTAAGAATTCTTCAAATTATAAATTTACCAATTTATGAATTTATTTTTTTTTTATTTTTATTTAATTCAACGGTTAATACAAAAAATTGCAGTCCCCGCTAAAGATTTAGAAAAAGGAGAAGTTTTTTCTTATAATTAGCAACAGAATAGGAAAAATACGTAAGCTTTAAAGGTATATTATTCCATATTCTAGCAACTCTGACTTAAAATGAAGACGAAAAAAATTGATAACGTATGAGCGGTATATCGATTTGTAGACTCCGTAATGAATGTAGAAATCTAAATTATCTAAATAGATCATATTATAAGATCTTAAAAAACATAATAAAGTTCGTAACACAACCTATTTATCGTAGGTACATCCTAGGAAGTCAATAGCAGAATTAGTAGGTTAGGTTAGGTTAGGTTAGGTTAGAAAGGGTGGTGTATTCACGCCTACACCCAGAGGCCAAACGGCCCATTGTGATCCCTTTATGATAGAAAAATAGAAATATACGAGGATAAATAAGAAATATACAAGAGATAGAAAGAAGAAAAAGTGGAACCTATACCCAATCAATCAGTTATGATTGTTCCTAAGCCATTTTATTCCCATTACAAACCCTATGAGGTTGACAAGTCCTTTGCCATTAACCTCACCTAGTTCATGTAGTGTGTGGCTTCCAAACCACTTCAACCTATTACGCTGAAGCCCTACACAGTGACAGAGTATGTGTTCTACTGTCTCTAGCTCCTCAACATCATCGCACGTTCTACAAAAATCTGATGTGCCAATGTCCCATTTACTCATCATATTCCCTATTGAGAAATGACCCGTAACCATACCTACTATAACTCTAAGACTACCACGACTCATACCTAGAAGAGGCTTGGAATCTGCCAGTTTTAAGCTAGGCCATAATGCTCTAGAAACTCTGCAGTCCGATCTGTCACTCCAGGCTCGATTCGTGTTGTCCAGAGTCCACTCCCTTATGGCCCTAAAGAAGGACCCAATTGGAATCTTAACAGATGACTCTATGAAAGACCTATCTAGCTCCGAGCCACTGCGAGCTAGCTCATCGGCTATTTCATTGCCAAGAATGTCACAATGACCAGGAACCCAACAGAGTCTCATCATATAGGAATCCATTAACCTTCTCAATTCCCTTCTGCACTCAAGTACTAATCTGGACCTAACAAAATGACTAGTCAGAGCCAATAACGCTGCCTGACTATCAACATAGATAGTAATCTCAGACCCTCTTTCAACATTCCCCTCAATCAAGCCTAGAGCCTTGTAAATGCCAAGAATCTCCGCCTGAAAGACACTACAACTGTCAGACAATTTGTAGGATCGTCTGATATCAGTTCCCATAAAGTATACACCTGCACCAGTGCCAACTTCCGTCTTCGAACCGTCTGTGAAGACCGCACACCCTCCATAGAGCTTTTCTACTCCATCCCAGAGGTCCCTGCTAGGTAACACCAAAGCGGGGGTAGCCTCGAAGTCAATCGTAGTCCCGACATAATCCGTAGGCTCAGCCAAGGATAGTGTCCGACCGTTGAATTTGACTTCATCTAGTATGCTGACGTGCCCCGCTCTAGAGGTACCTAATAATCCTAGTTCCTTCAGTCTAAATAGGCCGCGGACAGCCATACCCCTCACAAATTCCTCAATTGGAAGAAGATGGAGGATTATGTCCAGCGCCGCCTGAGGTGTACTTCTCCTGGCACCTGAGATGCCAACTGAAGCACGCCTCTGAACTTTAGAGAGAAGCTTCCTATACGTTCCTTTACCCAATACATTCCACCAGACTGTACAGCCATAAGTAAGAATCGGTCTTACAACCGAAGTGTAAATCCAGTATACAACTTGCGGCTTAAGGCCCCAATTCTTACCTATAGAGTTCCTGCAGGTGTAATAGGCATTGAGTCCCTTCTTGACCCTCTCCTGAGTGTTTCTCCTCCAAGACAATTTACTGTCCAAGTACACACCCAGGTATTTGGCCTCACTTGACAATGCAAGCTCAATCCCGTTCAATACTGGCAAGCTAAAATGCTCGACCTTATACTTCCTAGTGAACAAAACTAGTTCCGTTTTCTCGGGGTTTACCCCTAATTCCTTACTGTTGGCCCAAAGGGACAGATCACGTAAACCTGTCTGCCTGACCTCACTGATCGTAGATAAAAATTTACCAGAGACCAGTAAAACAACGTCATCGGCGTAGGCCACAATCTTCCGTCCCTTAGCATCAAACTGTCTTAAAATGACGTTCACGGCCAAGAGCCACAGTAATGGAGAAAGGACCCCCCCTTGCGGTGTGCCCCTAGTCACAAGCTTCCTCATACAAGTGCCTCCCATGCTTGAGTTGATGACCCTGCTACTAAGCATCAGAGTTATCCACTCAACAAGGAACCTACTTACATTCAGCGAAACAAGTGATTCCTCAATAGCCTCTATCGTGATATTATTGAAGGCCCCCTCTATATCGAGAAAAGCTGCCATGGTATATTCTCTCTGCAGCAGACCCCGCTCAATGTAACTCACAACGTCATGTAGAGCACTCTCAACGGATTTACCTTTAAGATAAGCATGTTGAGACTCGCTAATGACCTGAGTTCCTATGCTAGTCCTAAGATGAAGATCGATCAGTCTTTCTATTGTCTTCAATAGAAAAGACGATAGGCTGATCGGTCTGTAATCCTTGGGCTTCGAGTGAGTCGTCTTACCCGCTTTGGGTATGAAAATGACCCTTACCTCTCTCCACCCTCTGGGAATGTACTTCATTCTAAGACATTCCCTAAAAACCTCCGTCAATAGAGAGTAGGGTGATCGACACGGTTTTCCAACCGGTTTTAAAACCGGTTTTTACAGTCAATGTGCTGTCGGTTTTTTCAAAATGTTCATTTTTCGAATGTCGAATAGACCGGTTTTTTTAAACAAAAAAAACCGGTTTTAAAAATAGCATTTTATTTCAGAAAACATGTACTAAATAGTGATATTTGAAAATTTAGGAACAATTTTTTAAATATTCATAAAGACTGATTTCTTATGTTTTTAAAATATAGTTTAAGTCTAAATTGGAATTTATTCTGTAATATTAAACAAATAAATAAATAATAATTATCCTGTATGACCCAATTTAATTTTTTTGATCCAATATTTCCTTTATTTTTAAAAGGTGTTGTGTTAAAAAAGTTTCACCTGCAGAATCGTTCAATTGAGACAGGCTTCCATATTAAGCCATGGTTTCTGTTTATGCTAACTAAAGATATATAAATTGCTTAGCATTTTTTCTCTTTCCAGAGCTTTCTGAAGCTACCAAACGACGTAGAAAATTAAAATTTGGCTTAATTATAAAACTTTTTGCCCAACAAATCCTAATGGAGCCATATTTTGAAATTTTTATCGTGGAGCGGATATAAGAGGATTTAAGTGTCTTTTTCTAAGAATTTTTTCTCTTTCCAGAGCTTTCTAAAGCTCCCAGAAGACATAGAAATTTAAAATTCAGCTTAATTATAACCCTATTCATTCTGCAAATCCTAACGGAGCCAAGGAAGCGCATTTACGACGATTTTTTTATTTTGAAAGGTTTACGAATTTAAAACTTTAATCAATATAATTCCAATAAATTTGAACGGCTTTAAATAATTGACTTCGATTAGGTAGAGGAAGGTGTCTAAATGTTGTTCATATTTTTTTCTTTTAATTTTCGGATTTGTTTGTGCATATTATCATTATTATATTATTTTTCCTTACATTGTTAGGCTTTTACGCTTGTATTTAATAAATTTTAACTTAATTATAAGAATTGATTTTTTTAAAGAAATGTAGTCTTTTGATATAAATATTAACTTCTGCAAAAAAAACGGTTAACCGGTTTTTTCTGAATTTCAAAAAGTGCAACCGGTTTTTTTTAAATACCAACTATTCGAACTATTCGAAAACCGGTTTCTCAAAAAAGTCGAATAATCGATCACCCTAATAGAGAGATGGCTCCTTCATCGACATTCTGTAGCATGGCCGGAAATATTCCATCCGGGCCCGGAGATTTATATGGCTCGAACGAATTTACCGCCCATGATACCTTGTCTCTAGTGATCATCTCCCCTATCACATCGGTAACTCCAGCATCTGATTCGGGTTGTAGGTTATCACTGACGCTACCTGTGCCTCCATCAGATTCTATATCCTTACAGCCCGGAAAATGAGTCTCCATAAGTAAACTGAGGGACTCTGAGCTAGACTCTGTCCACGAGTTATCCGCACGTTGTATGTATCCAGGTGCCACTGGGTCCTTGGATAATACTCGCCTAAACCTAGAGAACTCGTTAACAGAGTCCACCGATTCACAGAAATTTACCCATGAAGTCCGTTTCGCTCTTCTAATGTCCTTCTTATACTTAGAAAAACTATCCCTATAGCTATTCCAATCCTCATCGCTCCTCGTTAGTTTGGCTCTATTAAACAGCTTCCTAACTGTAGACCGCTGGTCCCTAAGTTCCCTAGTCCACCATTTCCGCTGTTTCCTTTTTCCAGGATAAATCACTGGACAATTGAGCACAAAACTATTCCTGATAACATTCGTGAAATTATTCACCACCAACTCGATACCCTCAACTGAATCTCTCCAGTCCTCAGTATCCCTAAGGTCCCTACAGACTGACCTCCTAAAGGACTTCCAATCTGTCCTTCTCGAGTTCCTGTAGGGCTGCTCCTTCGCTTTCTCAAAGTTGAGACTAAAAGAAATCATGCTATGGTCGGAAAAAAAATAATCCAAAACTACTCTCCAATCCCTAACATAATCTCCCCCACGGTAAGCCAGCGTTACATCTATAACTGTTTCCCTATCCTTCGTTCTGAACGTAGGAGTACTACCCCTATTACAGATGTGTAGATCATAACAAGTTATAAAATCGTATACCAACTCACCCCTTTTGTTGATGTCCCTGCTTCCCCATTGATAGTGGTGAGCGTTCGCATCACATCCCAAGACCATGTACGCGCCTCTCCTCCTAGCGTGCTCCGCCAGTTGCTGCAGAGCGATACCTGGTGGATCGGCTGCCTCGTACGGCATATACACAGCCGCCATTATAAGCCCGCTACCTCCTGCGGCTTCCTGCTGGACGACTGTAAGGTCCCCACTGCTAAAGTAATGAAGAAAATTAATATTTAGATTATTCCTAGCCTATATACATGTCCGTACCTTTTCCGTTGTAGATGGTATGAACAGGTTATACCCCGTGACCCTCAGACCACATACCCTGGTGTTGTTAATCCAGGGTTCCTGTATGAGGGCCACGTCCACGTTGGAGTCAATGAGGAGTCTTGTCAGTTCGATTGAGGCTGCCTCACAGTGATGCAAGTTAATTTGCACCACTGACAGCCTCTTTGGGTTTATCAGATTTGTTGTACCTAAACCTGATCACCCCAAATCCGAAATTGACAACTCCCCCCAGTGACTCCAGCTTCTTCAGAGACTCCTGATCCACCGCGAATCTGAAGTTTCTGCCTTGGTTCTCCTTACAGGTCATGGTGTTCACCAACTTCTATTGACCTGTAAGAAGACCCTTATTCTGATTCTCCAATACTGTCAGAATGGTTCCAACCTCTAAAACGGGTGGAGGGAACCATGCTGTCACTATTGGACGCAGGGGCAGCTCAGATGCGAGTATCACCTCAAGCTTCGCTCCTGGATAGAGAGTGTCGCACCTAGCAACTGCGTTCCTGAGAAATTCAAATGATTTCTCGTTCCCGCAGTTGATAGTCTTGACGCCCTTCATCCAGTCTGCGCCTTCGAAGGATACCTCATCCGGCCTTCCTTTAACAAGGGCGATTTCCTCAATGAGCTTGTGTTCAATTTGTCGCCATTGCTCAACACTGATCCTCCCATCTGGATCAACCCTGTCAATGACGGCAGCTTGAATACAGTTCTGCAACACTGATTCCTTCGCTCTTTTCGATGTTGAGGGTTGTTCACTTCCTGATACAGCTCTCTTAATGACCTCCTTATGGTGGCCCTTACTAGAGCTGTTTGGCGTGTGAACAACCTTCTTGGCCATCGAAGGTTGTTGGTCATCCCCAGACCTGGCTCTCTTAACAACCCCCTTATGAGGGCCTTTAAGAGAGCCGGATGGGTTTTGACCAGCGTTCTTCGATGTAGAGGGCTTCACATTCGAAGCTCGTACAGCACCACTACTGGAGCTGACAGGCTTCGAAAGTGAAGTCTTCTTACTAGTTGATGGCAGATCATCTCCAGGCCTAGCATCTCTGACAACTTTTTGTTGGTTGCCAGTTTTGCTGGATGGTGTATGACCAACCATTTCAATGGTAGTTGTTGGCTTACCAGACGATACCTGCTGTTTCTCTAGGACTGCAGGTTTGACCGGGTTGCCATTACCAGAATATGCCGCTCCGGTATGGATTGATGAAGAGGTTGGCCTTTCCCTTGTGCTCTCACGAGACACTTCTGGAGTGTTGCCAGCATCCACATGCAATCCTTCAGGATAAGACATTCCCAAAGAGGCACAGACAGGACCGTAGATTCGTTCGAATCTTTTAACGTTCCTCCTGTGCTTCCTGGTAAGGTAATTATCCTTACCTGTAAGTGGCAAAGGGCATCTCTTGGCTATCTTGTGCAGATAGCTAAGAGAGGCTCTTGCGCCACTACGAGCTTTCTCCTCTTTAGTTCGGCTTATATCGAGCATCAAGCATTACCGTGTCTTGCCGAACTAAACCACTGCCAGACGAATGACCCTCTGAGTTCGTCGAGCCATCCCCCCGCTCAGACCCCGCCTCAACACTCGAGTTCTTCTCCAGACTCTGAGCGTGAACTGAGATCACAGTGATCTCATGTTCATCTTCAGAACCGAGAGTAAGATTCTCAAGTTTCTCAGTGGCGCTGGTCCCAGTGAAGGAATCCCTCGAGATACCCAGAATATCATCCGTCTCTGATAGCTGGCCCAACAGTTGACTTTCCTGAAGAAGAATGTCACGTTGGACCCCTATCATCACATCATCGTCGTCCGTATTCATGCAGAATTAGTAACATGATCACGAATTTTCAAGTTATACACAAATCTCAAGATTCTATTAAATACTTTCTCAAGTCTAGTCAAGGTGTTATTATTAGAACCCGCAAATAATTTCAATACAATAATTGATATTCGACATAAGAAGTGCATAAGCTACTCGTTTTTTTAACATACTTAAGCATATAAGAACTAATCGAATATAACCTTCCCATGATGATGAAAACTTTACTAGAAATATGACTAACACGATCAAAATTCAGTTTCTGATCTAAATATATTCCAAGGCATTTCAAATGATCAACATATTGAATAGATACACCGGAAATATAAATATTAGGGTGTGATACCACATGGTTACCCAAGAAAAATTGTATAGCCTTAGTCTTAGTAGGATTAATGGAAAGATTATTAGCTAACATCCAATCTGATATTTCACATAAATGATCATTAATAGAGGTCTCAAATGAGTTTAAAATGTTTCCACCAGAAAATAATAAATGTACATCATCTGCAAATACAAATGACTTGCAGAATTGATTACACATTAATTCAATACAATCATTGAAAAAAAATTATAAAAAACAATGGACCCAGGACTGAGCCCTGGGTCAGCTTGTAAACATATAAGTTTACAGCTTGTAAACATATGTTTATGTTATACTTATCTCTCAACTTACATAATAAAAGATTACAAATTTATAGATTAATGAATTTATGATTTGACAAATTTACGAATTATGTACATAATAATATAATTTCCCAATTCATAAAAATTGTAAAAAATACAAAATAAATATTATTTTTTACCGAAAAAATAAAAATGACAAAATAACTTACTTATTTTGCGATAACTTAAAAAAAATGCAAAATAACTTTTATTCTTGCTCAAAAAAATAAAAATTACAAAATAACTGTAATTTTTGCAAAAAAAAAAAAAAAAAAAAAAAAAAAAAAAAAATAAATAAAAATCAAAAATTTAAAAATAAAATTTATCATAAATAATAATCAGGGCAAGTTTTTGTATGCACAAAAAAAATTTAAATATGCGCTTGAAAAAGCATGAAAAAAGGGTATAATATGCACAGAAATATGCAAAAATAGCATGAATATGTATATAAAAACCAACGAACTTATGCATTGTTATATATTAATGTGTAGAAAATATGCATAAATATGCATTTTTTAACTTTCAATCTCTAATAGATTTCGATGTTTATAAAAATATAACTATTTTAATTTTAAGTATCATATTTGACGCTTCGGAATTTTTTTCTTTACAATTTTTACAATGTACTCAAACTACTCACAAAAAAAATTTTAGAAATATACAAATATTTTATTTTACATTTAATAAAAGTATTGGTCTACAATTGGCCACAGGTCTAATATAAGTCCCCTTCCCAAATTTTTATGCTCCTAAACAATGGTGTAGGGCATTCAAAAGTCGGCCTTGACCGACTATATCTTTTTTCTCGTTTTTAATGACAGTTGATCTTTGTTTTTTTTTTTTTTTTTTTTTATATATACAATAACGTTGAGTCTATATTAGAGAAATTTCTATCAAGACAAACGTCAAATTTTTGTTTGAGTTGCAGATAATTTTTTATCTCTGTCAATTATAGGGGAAAACGTATGTCATAATAAGCCATGCAAAAAGTACCAACAACAATCAAGATGGCGTCTTTTACTAAGCATTATCAAGACAAAGTTGTCAGAGCTCGAGCGCTGACAATTTTCTTTTAACGCTGCAATAACACTGACAAATTCAGTCTACATTAGACAAATCTTTATCTTGATAAAATTTTGACGTTTGTCTTGATAAAAATTTGTCTAATGTAGACTAAAAGTAAGAAAAAGCTTTCTTTCCGCCGTCTGACAGCCAAATTTAAACCGACGCCGACAATTTTTATATAAGTCGCCGCCGTAGTAAATATTTTCCGACGCATGTTCTTGCAAAAAATGTATATGTCAAGGCGTACTTATAAGATGCTTTCAGTGGCACAGCTGATTATTTGTTTTGCAAGTTAATGCCAAAGTGTAACAAGAAACGAGACTAATTGTCAAAAACCTAAGTCGGTTGTCAAAAACCTAACTCATGCAACATCAAAATACATGTAATCAAATACATTTTGTTGTTGCTAGAAGAAAATAAAAACACATTTTTGTTTACAAAACAACAATTTTTTTCAATTGTCAATCGATAATTTCGTCTCTATATGTTACTCCATAGTAAAATAATAAAGTACTCGCACATCTACAAAAACAACAATTGCTTGTATTTTGTTAGTGTAAAACTACTGCCCACAATGTCAAAATGCTTTAAATGGAAAAATGAGAGAATGTAGGAGAGCAAGAGCAAAAAAATCGAAAAAAATTTTACATATGAATACAAAAACAATTTGACAGTACCGCGAGGTTTGCCAATGAAAAAATTGTAAAACAGCTGGTCTTACGAGTATACTTTATTATTATACTATGATGTTACTCTATGGTTAATGCTGTCAAATTCTATAAAAAATAAATGTTACCTATGGCTAGTAGTTGCTAATAACGTCAAACTACATATATTAATAATTTAAACAAAAAATTCTCTTCGAACTGCCATCACCTTATAAATTAGCCTTGCGAAAAAGCTAGAATTTTTTTCAGCACACATACACAAGTGCGAAAACTTTTAGTAGAGTGCGTTACAGCTAGTGGGCTAAATCGGACAGACATTTTTCTAATTGAGGAAGGAAGCAAAAACTAACAACCAAAATGTTGAAGCAAGTATCCAAACAATTGGCTATCCAATCCATGAGGAGTTTCTCCACCAGCAGACAGGTAAATGTTTTAATCTTATCTTAGTATTAATGAAATATTGTTATAAAAAATTCCACGTTAGCCAGTAAAAACATTTGATATTAAGATGACATTGTAGTTAATACTACTGATACAATATTGGATGTTTACGTAATTTTTTATAATGCACAGATTTTTATTATCTATTTTATAATCGAATGTTATTGCATTTTTTCACTTTGTTTTATACAATTTATTATAAAAAATTATTTTTTATTAAAAATAGAACAACTATAAAGTTACTGTCTGTGGTGCCTCTGGTGGTATTGGTCAACCATTGTCTTTATTGTTGAAACAAAATGCTTTGGTCACCGATTTGGCTTTGTACGATATTGTACACACTCCCGGTGTAGCTGCTGATTTGTCTCACATTGATACCAAGAGCAAAACTACCGGTTATATGGGTGCTGACCAACTGGGTCAAGCTTTGAAAAGTAAGTAGATAAAATATTTTTTTATGCCGTTCCCTTTATCATAATACGTGTAACAAATTTGTTTTTGTTACATATTTCTGTTAATGTCGGTATGATTGTATGACAACGTACAATATTTGTTAGGTTATGTTTATTTTATAGTATGTGGGATTAGTTTGTTTAAATAGTTATGATGTTAGAATTTTATTATGAAGTTATCAAATTAACATTATTAGTATTCTTTTTTAAGAAGGTTATAATTATTTTATTTGCATTGCATTTTATTAATAATTGATTTTATTATCGCCTAGAGCTTAGAACTCGGAGATACAATTATTTTTTAAATTTAATATTAAACAAAACAATAATGATGGAACAGATGACAAAAGTTAAACTTTGGAATTTTTCAAATAATGATTTTATTTTTTTATTTAGTGTTTAGCGGCATATTTTGCAATTTTTTTCTAATTTTAAAACCATTTTTTATTACCGGTGTCCCGGTAATTATTATGTTTGATGTTTTTTAATTGATCACACTAATGAATAATAGTTAAATCTAAAAATTAATTGAAACTACCATCCGAAATGGCAAATTTAAATAATTTCGAAAATATTTTTGAAACGTTATTTATAAGTTATGAAATTAAAAATATATTTTAATTAATATTATAAAATTAATAATATCACGCCTAAACCACTTAAGGATGAAAGGAACTATAGGATATAAATTAAAATATGGAAATATGATGATTATCCATCGTCACCTATCTTATCAAATAACATCTGAATATTGCTTCTACAATTACCACTGATAGGGACCTCTATAACTTACTATACTTGCTTTTGTACTTTACTAATAAAATTTATTTTTAAAGCATTATGGCTGGGGAGCCAATTATGTTATTAACTTCTTAATTTATTAATGTTTATGAAATTTTTATTTATTTTTATTTTTATATTATACATGTATAAGCTACATATTTACTTATATATGTTTATATATCATCTATTTATATATTTTTGTTTTTTTTATATTATTGTTAACAAATTGTTAATTACTCAGGATTTTTATTACTATGTAATACATATTTATATTTTGGCCATGAAACGGCTTTGTATTACATTATTGAATAAATAAAATAAAATGAAATAAAACAAATAAAATAAATTTATGAAAATATCGAAAATATTGCAGTTTTTTGCACATGGAACATTTATCTTTTTTTTTTTATAAAACTAGAAGATTTAATAGAAGAAGCATTACGGGAAATATCGATATTTGTAAATAACTGGGGAAAAGCTGTTTTTTACGTCTTTCAAATTTTTTTTTAACTTTTTAGTCAACGCAGAGGTGACATTCAGACATATTTTAATAAAATTAGAAACCAAAGTACATACATATATACTTTGTTAGAAGTAGGTATAGAATATAGGGTATTAAAATTATTTATTGATCAGAATTTAAAAATGATTTCAAAATCGTATATTTTTATTTATATATATTCAATTAATATAATATATAAATTTTGTAAAACACTACCTCAATTTAAAAAAATTTCATAAAAATTATTTTTGTTTTTCAAAATAAATTATATGTTTCATTCGAATATTCGACCAAAAAATATTCAAAGTATTTATTTATTTGTGCAATTATGCGTATAGAATTTAAATTCAATTGCCATTTTCTCTATGTCGAACAAAAATTTGTTTTGGACAAAATGTGTAGAAAACAAAACTTGAAATTTAATTGTTGTTTTCGAAACGAATTTATCGTTCGACATAGAGAAATTGGAAGTTGTTTTTCGAAATCACCTTTATCCATTTGTAGCCATATTTTATTAGGCTCTTTTGGTATGAACGATTTCGTATATAAAATTTTGTAAACATGTTCACACGTTTATTATGAAAACAAAACATAGTAAATGTTCTTTTATTTTACAACAGATTTCAACAAGTTTTTGGCCTTGCCACTGGAAAAATGACAATTAAAATTCAGAATTTTAAGTTAATATTGAGAAAATTTCAAATGAAATTGAGAACTTTAATTTAACATTCCAAGAAAAATTCCAAATTTAATTTAGATTTTCCATTTAATATTTAGAAACTTTAAAATACAATTAAGAATTTCGATATGATGAGAAATATCCAAAATATATATACAGTATCGGACAAAACTAAAGCACGAACTTCTACTTATCAAAAAATTATACAATATCTTTGAAAAGAATCGCGATTTCATGTAAAATTGTATTATCATTGAAAGAATGCACGTTATACATTTTAAAAATATATATACAAAATTTGTTGCTTTTAATTTTAAAATTTTTTTTATATATTTCTACCAAAATGTCTGAAACTGCAGCGACAAAACTAAAGCACATAACCTTGAATGTTTATTGTTATATATAATTGTAAGAAATTACCAACAAAAAATACCGTTATTCCTTTGCGGAGATCATTAAGAGTGTATAGAAACAATTTTGATTGATTTACCATTTGTTTCTGGGCTTTCAAAGTCGACGTACCTTTTTTAGTCATTTAGTAAACGAAATGGCTCGTAATAAATATTCAGATCAATTAAGAGAAAAAATAATAACAGATTTTAATAATGGTGAATCGGTGACGTACATTGGAAAAAAATTTGATATTCATCACAGCGTAATTTCGAGAATAATAAGCCGTTTTCGTTCTTCGGGCTCTTTGACTACAGTACATAAAGGTGGTCGCCCACGGAAAACTAGCGATCGCGACGACAAAGCAATAATACGTTTAATAAAAAAGGATCCGTTTGTGTCGTCAAAGTCCATTGCCACGCAATTGTCGTTAAACGTTACTCCCAGAACGATCCAAAGACGAGCTTGTAGAAGGTGGTCTAAAATCTTTTAGAAGTGCGAAAAAACCCTTCATTTCACGGAAAAATAGACAGGCTAGAATTGATTTTGCAAGGCAACACATTAACTGGACTACAACACAATGGAAAACCGTACTTTTCTCCGATGAATCCAAATTTAATTTAAAAGGTTCGGATGGAATTAGGTTAGTTCGAAGACCAAAAGGGCAACGCCTTAATCCACGTTATAGTAAAGGCACAGTAAAACACGGAGGGGGTAACGTTTTGGTCTGGGGATATTTTTCAGGATATGGCATCGGTCCAATTCATCAAATAAATGGAATAATGGATCGATTCATGTACAGAGACATCCTGAAAAATGTAATGCTTCCACATGCAGACGAGGAAATGCCGCTTAAATGGAGATACCAACATGATAATGACCCCAAACACACATCGAAATGTGTGAAAGAGTGGTTCGTTAGCAATAAAATTGATGTTTTAAAGTGGCCAGCAAAATCGCCTGATCTCAATCCCATAGAAAATCTATGGGAAATTGTAGATCGAAAAATATTACGCGATAGCTGCAAAAACGCGGACGAGCTCTTCCAGCGAGTGGAAGATGCGTGGAATGAAATTTCTCCAGAAGTAATAACAAATCTAATTGCCTCCATGCCACGCAGATGCGCAGCAGTTTTAAAAAATAATGGATACGCAACTAAATATTAATTTAATTAATATGTATTAAACATCTGCATCAATTCATTTGTAACTCATTTTTAATTACTCTCTTTCTTTTCAATTGTTGACTGTTATTGTTTTTTAAACTTAAAATCAAATCTCTGTGTGTGCGTACGTAAGAAAAAGACAATAAAATCAAAACAAAAATAAACAAAATCAATTGTGCAGAGAGTCATAAAAACACTTTAACAACAAATCATTTTCAACTGAATTGAATTGAATTAAATCTAAAAATGCAATACTGTCATTTGTTTGTTTTTTTTACAAAATTTGATGTGAAGGAAATATTAAATTAAAAAATTTAAATATTATAGGTATGTAATTAAAAGTAAATAAAAATATCACAAATAAAATAAATTTTATTTCATTTTAGATATAATTAAATATAATTAAAATAACAAATTATTATATTTTCTAAGCAAAAACATTGAAAAACGTAATTATTATCTGTTGTTTATTTAAAAATACATAATTGTTATGTTCCCTGCAATTTTTCATATTAGATGTAAGGGAATGACAGTAATTCACAGTTTTGTTTTGATGTTTTTTATTTAACATTATTGTTTTTCTAAAAATCTCTCATAAGCAGTAATTTCTCAGAGAGAACAGAACATGTTTTGTTTTTGCTTTATCGTTTCAATTCAACTCAATTCAAATAATTTTTTTTTACAGAGTTTGTTTTGTATTGTTTTGTTTTTTATTTTCGCAGTAATGTAAGAGCATACATTAAAAAACATTACTGTGAATTGAAAAGCAAATGATTTGATGCAGATGTTTAATATGTACGTGTGCCAAGATAGCGTCGAAAGTTAGCGTCGAAAACGCTAATTTGAATTCCCAAAACCGGGAAGTCAAATTAGCGTTTTTGGGAATATGAAAAATAGGAATTTCACATTTTCCCGTTAATGAGAATAGGAATTACGTGGCAAATGCTAAAAAATTGGTATTACAAAATACCCAATTCGATTACATGAAGGAAAATTAACTATTGCATTTTTAATAAAAATTAGGCCAAATGCAATATCATCTCATAAAACCAAAATATAACTAATGTATATTATTTTAAGAATAATATTCCATTGAAACGAGAGTGCGTCAAGACATAAACTATATGGGACATGAAAGTACATCATCCAAGGATTCTAAAAAGCTTTCCGTGCAAAAAATCGGCCGAGCCGTTTTCCAGAAAATCCACTTCATCCAAAATGGTCAGAAAAATCTGGGATTTAATATTCCATAGAAACGAGGCTGCGTCAAGACATAAACTATATGGGACATGAAAGTACATCATCCAAGGATTCTAAAAAGCTTACCGTGCAAAAAATCGGCCGAGCCGTTTTCCAGAAAATCCACTTCATCCAAAATGGTCAGAAAAATCTGGGATTTAATATTCCATAGAAACGAGGCTGCGTCAAGACATAAACTATATGGGACATGAAAGTACATCATCCAAGGATTCTAAAAAGCTTTCCGTGCAAAAAATCGGCCGAGCCGTTTTCCAGAAAATCCACTTCATCCAAAATGGTCAGAAAAATCTGGGATTTAATATTCCATAGAAACGAGGCTGCGTCAAGACATAAACTATATGGGACATGAAAGTACATCATCCAAGGATTCTAAAAAGCTTACCGTGCAAAAAATCGGCCGAGCCGTTTTCCAGAAAATCCACTTCATCCAAAATGGTCAGAAAAATCTGGGATTTAATATTCCATAGAAACGAGGCTGCGTCAAGACATAAACTATATGGGACATGAAAGTACATCATCCAAGGATTCTAAAAAGCTTTCCGTGCAAAAAATCGGCCGAGCCGTTTTCCAGAAAATCCACTTCATCCAAAATGGTCAGAAAAATCTGGGATTTAATATTCCATAGAAACGAGGCTGCGTCAAGACATGAACTATATGGAACATGAAAGTACATCACCTAAGGATTACAAAAAGCTTTCCGTGCAAAAAATCGGCCGAGCCGTTTTCCAGAAAATCCACTTCATCCAAAATGGTCAGAAAAATCTGGGATTTAATATTCCATAGAAACGAGGCTGCGTCAAGACATAAACTATATGGGACATGAAAGTACATCATCCAAGGATTCTAAAAAGCTTTCCGTGCAAAAAATCGGCCGAGCCGTTTTCCAGAAAATCCACTTCATCCAAAATGGTCAGAAAAATCTGGGATTTAATATTCCATAGAAACGAGGCTGCGTCAAGACATAAACTATATGGGACATGAAAGAACATTACCCAAGGATCATAAAAAGCTTTCCGTGCAGAAAATCGGCCGAGCCGTTTTCCAGAAAATCCACTTCATCCAAAATGGTCAGAAAAATTTGGGATTTAATATTCCATAGAAACGAGGCTGCGTCAACACATAAACTATATGGGACATGAAAGAACATTACCCAAGGATCATAAAAAGCTTTCCGTGCAAAAAATCGGCCGAGCCGTTTTCCAGAAAATCCACTTCATCCAAAATGGTCAGAAAAATCTGGGATTTAATATTCCATAGAAACGAGGCTGCGTCAAGACATGAACTATATGGAACATGAAAGTACATCACCTAAGGATTACAAAAAGCTTTCCGTGCAAAAAATCGGCCGAGCCGTTTTCCAGAAAATCCACTTCATCCAAAATGGTCAGAAAAATCTGGGATTTAATATTCCATAGAAACGAGGCTGCGTCAAGACATAAACTATATGGGACATGAAAGTACATCATCCAAGGATTCTAAAAAGCTTTCCGTGCAAAAAATCGGCCGAGCCGTTTTCCAGAAAATCCACTTCATCCAAAATGGTCAGAAAAATATGGGATTTAATATTCCATATAAACGAGGCTGCGTCAAGACATAAACTATATGGGACATGAAAGAACATCACCCAAGGATTCTAAAAAGCATTCCGTGCAAAAAATCGGCCGAGAGGTTTTCGAGAAAACTCCATTTGTACCAATGGGCCACTGCCATCTGGAACTGCATGTAAAATGTGTCCGGAAGATAGAAAATTTATCAATTTCAAAAGAAAATAATATCCTTACTACAAAAAACAACATTTTCACAAAAACGCCCAAATAGTTTCCGAGAAAACTCCATTTGTACCAATGGGCCACTGCCATCTGGAACTACATGTAAAATGCATCCGGAAGATGGAAAATGCACTAATTTCAAAAGAATATAATATTTTAACTACAAAAAACAACTTTTTTTCAAAAACGCCCAAATAGTTTCCGAGAAAACTCCATTTGAAAAAATGGGCCACTGCCATCTGGAACTGCATGAAAAATGCGTCCGGAAGATTGAAAATTTATCAATTTCAAATGAATACAATATTTTAACTACAAAAAACAACTTTTTTTCAAAAACGCCCAAATAGTTTCCGAGAAAACTCCACTTCTACCAATGGGCCACTGCCATCTGGAACTACATGTAAAATGCGTCCGGAAGATGGAAAATGTACTAATTTCAAAAGAATATAATATTTTAAGTACAAAAAACAACATTTTCTCAAAAACGCCCAAATATTTTCCGAGAAAACTCCATTTGTACCAATAGGCCACTGCCATCTAGAACTGCATGTAAGCTGCGTCCGGAAGATGGAAAATGTATCAATTTCAAAAGGAAATAGTTTGGACAGAGTTTTCGAGAAAACTCTGTCAAATTCATCCAAATTGGCCAAAAAAATCTGGGATTTAATATTGCATGGAAACGTGGTTACTTCAAGATACAAACTATGGAGGACATGAAAGTATACCATCTAAGCATCATCAAAAGATTTCATCAATTTCATTCAATTGGTCAGAAAATTTTAAAAGCGTGTAAGGTAAGGACATAATTTGTATAGGAATGGAAGTGGACTATTTCTGGTTTAATAAACACATTCCATGCTAAAATCCTTCTAGTGAGAATATTATATATGTTTCCTAAAATTTTCAAAAAAAAAATATTTTTTTTCTTTTAGCGATTTTTACGAGATAAAATATTTTTGCAAGAGAACAGTTTTCAACACTTTTATAACGCGCTTTTTTTTTTATTAATTGTGAGTTGGAATATATTTGGCGGGTTTTTTTTTTTTTTTTTAATTGTGAGTTGGAATATATTTGGCGGTTTTTTTTTGTTTTTTTTTTTTTTTTCTTTGCACCCTGAAAAATCTTGTTGTCAATTAATACTTATACACTACTGAGTTTGAATTTGTAAATATGTATGTATGTGTAGTATATAGACAATTCCAAAGCAATTCATATGCACAACCATTATTACTATTTAAATAAGTGTAGCATAAAGCGTATATGTTTTGTTGTTTTACAAATATAAATACTTCAATTCACACCGAATTGATAATGCTTCTCCTAACGAAATGCGAATACATATTTGAGATTTTTAGTTTTTAAGGAACTATATAAGACAATAAGAAATAATTATGTAAAAATTACATACAAATTTTTACGTACAGAAAAGTAATACTTTAGTAAAAGATGTACTAAGCAATTTTTTAGTTTTGTTAAGAAACTGTATATAACAAGTATTTTGAGTTTTATTTTTTTTTTTTTACAAAATAATAATGGTTGTGCATATGAATTGCTTTGGAATTGTCTATATACTACACATACATACATATTTACAAATTCAAACTCAGTAGTGTATAAGTATTAATTGACAACAAGATTTTTCAGGGTGCAAAGAAAAAAAAAACAAAAAAAAAACCGCCAAATATATTCCAACTCACAATTAAAAAAAAAAAAAAAAAAAACCCGCCAAATATATTCCAACTCACAATTAATAAAAACAAAGCGCGTTATAAAAGTGTTGAAAACTGTTCTCTTGCAAAAATATTTTATCTCGTAAAAATCGCTAAAAGAAAAAAAATATTTTTTTTTGAAAATTTTAGGAAACATATATAATATTCTCACTAGAAGGATTTTAGCATGGAATGTGTTTATTAAACCAGAAATAGTCCACTTCCATTCCTATACAAATTATGTCCTTACCTTACACGCTTTTAAAATTTTCTGACCAATTGAATGAAATTGATGAAATCTTTTGATGATGCTTAGATGGTATACTTTCATGTCCTCCATAGTTTGTATCTTGAAGTAACCACGTTTCCATGCAATATTAAATCCCAGATTTTTTTGGCCAATTTGGATGAATTTGACAGAGTTTTCTCGAAAACTCTGTCCAAACTATTTCCTTTTGAAATTGATACATTTTCCATCTTCCGGACGCAGCTTACATGCAGTTCTAGATGGCAGTGGCCTATTGGTACAAATGGAGTTTTCTCGGAAAATATTTGGGCGTTTTTGAGAAAATGTTGTTTTTTGTACTTAAAATATTATATTCTTTTGAAATTAGTACATTTTCCATCTTCCGGACGCATTTTACATGTAGTTCCAGATGGCAGTGGCCCATTGGTAGAAGTGGAGTTTTCTCGGAAACTATTTGGGCGTTTTTGAAAAAAAGTTGTTTTTTGTAGTTAAAATATTGTATTCGTTTGAAATTGATAAATTTTCCATCTTCCGGACGCATTTTTCATGCAGTTCCAGATGGCAGTGGCCCATTTTTTCAAATGGAGTTTTCTCGGAAACTATTTGGGCGTTTTTGAAAAAAAGTTGTTTTTTGTAGTTAAAATATTATATTCTTTTGAAATTAGTGCATTTTCCATCTTCCGGACACATTTTACATGCAGTTCCAGATGGCAGTGGCCCATTGGTACAAATGGAGTTTTCTCGAAAACCTCTCGGCCGATTTTTTGCACGGAATGCTTTTTAGAATCCTTGGATGATGTTCTTTCATGTCCCATATAGTTTATGTCTTGACGCAGCCTCGTTTCTATGGAATATTAAATCCCAGATTTTTCTGACCATTTTGGCTGAAGTGGATTTTCTGGAAAACGGCTCGGCCGATTTTTTGCACGGAAAGCTTTTTATGATCCTTGGGTAATGTTCTTTCATGTCCCATATAGTTTATGTCTTGACGCACTCTCGTTTCCATGGAATATTATTCTTAATATAATATACATTAGTTATATTTTGTTTTTATGAGATTATATTGCATTTGGCTTAATTTTTATTAAAAATGCAATAGTTAATTTTCCTTCATGTAATCGAATTGGGTATTTTGTAATACCAATTATTTAGCATTTGCAACGTAATTCCTATTCTCATTAACGGGAAAATGTGAAATTCCTATTTTTCATATTCCCAAAAACGCTAATTTGACTTCCCGGTTTTGGGAATTAAAATTAGCGTTTTCGACGCTAACTTTCGACGCTATATTGGCGCACGTTTAATATGTATTTATTTATTATTCAACATGTGCTTTAGTTTTGTCGCTTTAAAATAATGTATTTTTCGATTTTTATATGATTTTGATATTTTAATTGGAGAATTTTTGTTGTCTTTGTTTTATTTAAAAAAAAATGTTTTCTATTCTTAATAAATAAATAAACATCAATGTAATACAAAACAATTTCCAATAGTTATTTAACTAAGTTTTACCAAGAAGGATTTCGTGCTTTAGTTTTGTCCGATACTGTATATAAAAAAAAAATCCAAAGAAAAATGAGAAATTTCTAAATGAAATAGGAAATAAAATTTTAAATGGGATTATTAATATAAATTGTATATATTGTACAATTTTATTTAAATATTTCCAAATTTCATTTGGATTTTTTTTCAAGTTTTCTTATAGAATTTTTTTTAACATCGAATAGATATTCTGAAAGTCATTTCGAATTTTATCAATATTAACTAAATTTATTTGGAATATTTCCATATTAACTTGAAATTCTCTATTTCAATTGTAATTTTCTCAATATTAAATTAAAATTCCAATTTAAACTGAAATTTTCTTATTTTCAGTAAAAAATGGTGTTGAATATGACAAGTATTTTTTATTTGTTATAAAAACTCGCAGGAAAAAATGTATTAGTTCTACTACTAATTCCAGATTGTATGGAAACATTCAGTACTCATTCTAGTTTGAGTAATAAGCAAAAATTAATCCTCTTTTATTTTAAAATTTCAAATAAAATTTATTTTTTCGAAATCATATTTATCCATTTGATGCTATATTTCATCAGGCTCTTTTGGAATAATCGATTTCGTATATAAAATTTTGTAAACATGTTCACACGTTTATTATGATAATAAAACATAGTAAATATTCTTTAATTTTACAACAGATTTTTTAAATTATTTTTAAGTTATTTTGTTAACCAAATTTGCTAAAAATAAAAAAAATGTTTGAATAATAATTAAAATATTCCTAAGTCGCTGTTTATTTAAGATCTCGAGAAACAGATTATAAAAATTAATATTTCGAGATGATATAAAAACACACATTTCCAAAAATCTAGAATAATTATTTAAAAAAATGAACTTTTTTCAAAAAGGGTTTCAGGAAAATTTTGTGGACAAACGAAAATAAAATAAACATTAGAATATTTTCTATAAAAAAGGATAAAAATGTACTAAATTTCATAGAAAGGAATGTACAGTTTCCCAAAAACCTTCGCCCTAACAAATGTACATATTATACATAGATAGACAATTTTAATAAAATATAAACAAATATAAATCTGAAAAATTTTATTATTTAAATCTTATCAGTTAGTATAAAATGTTCCTATATGAATTCCATTCAACCTTTATGATTAAATGAACATAACAAATTAATATACATTAATATATGCAAAAAAAAAAAAAAAAAAAAAAAACAAATAGCAACCATAGGCCACCTAAAAGATAAGATAAACAATATGAAAAAAATCTTAACTATACTTATTTACAAGTATGCAAAATATAAATACATATCTCCATAAGTACATATTTACATATTTACGTATTTTCAGTAGTTTTTTTCTTAATTAATTTAATCATAAAATATAATTATCACAATAAAATACAATTTATTTTTGCTTAAAGATTCCGATGTTGTTGTTATTCCCGCTGGTGTACCCCGTAAACCGGGCATGACCCGTGATGATCTTTTCAATGTCAATGCTGGTATCATCAAGGATATTGCCAATTCCATTGCCAAAAACTGCCCCAAAGCTTTGGTAGCTATTATTACCAACCCTGTTAACACCTGTGTACCAATTGCTGCTGAAGTTTTGAAAAAGGTTTGTTTAATGATTTTTTTTTTTTTTTTGTGGAAAAACCTATTTTTTATATTGATTTTTTACTTTTAGGCTGGTGTATACGATCCCAAGCGTCTTTTCGGTGTCTCCACTTTGGATGTTGTACGTGCTCGTGCCTTCATCGGTGAAGCTTTGGGTGTTGATCCCCAAAATGTCAATATTCCCGTAATTGGTGGTCATTCCGGTGTTACCATTTTACCAGTATTGTCTCAATGCCAACCTGCCTTCAAGGGTGATCAATCGACCATCGAAAAATTGACTGTTCGCATCCAAGAAGCTGGTACTGAAGTTGTCAAGGCTAAGGCTGGTGCTGGTTCCGCCACTTTGTCTATGGCTTATGCTGGTGCTCGTTTTGCTGGCTCTTTGCTCCGTGGCTTGAATGGCGAAAGCAACGTTGTTGAATGCTCTTATGTACAATCCAATGTTACTGAAGCTACCTTCTTTGCCACTCCTTTGGTTTTGGGCAAACAAGGTTTGCAAGAAAATTTGGGTTTACCTAAATTGAACGATTATGAGAAGAAATTGTTGGAAGTTGCCATTCCCGAACTTAAGAAGAACATCCAAAAGGGCATTGATTTTGCTAATGCTTAAGCTATTTTGCTCACCAAAGGTTATTAGGAAATTTTAACTGTTATTCATACATTTATACAATTTGAGTCAATTGGCATCCTACTCTATAGTAAACCCACCACCCATTATCAACTGTACACCTTAATAAAACTGCTCCTTAATATGATTTTTAATAACTGGCATAATGTACACTAACTGTTATTAGTTCAATTGCAAACTTTTAAGATTAAGAGAAATATTTGCAATTTTTCCAAAGATATTAATTATATGTTTAAGTATAAAATTAAAGTGTTCGAATAAAGAGCGAAAAATAGTTGGAGTTTACTTAAAAACAACAAAGTGTGTATTGTATTTATATTAAGAGAAAAGATAATAAAAAAACTCAATAATTAATTCATGGAAATAAATATGTTATTAAATTTTTAAAGGGTAATTTTAATTAAAAATATAGAAATAGTAGATGGTCAGAAAATAAAAAAGTTTAATAAAAAAATATTTTTGTACAAATTTCAAAAGACAAAGCTTCAAGAATCGATAGTAAATAAATTTTTATCAAGGACCGTAATGATTATGAGTTTTAAAATAAAACTCAAACAAATAATGATTATTTTTCTGCTCGAATAATAATGATTATTTTTTTTTTTTTTTCAACTCATAATGATTATTTTGTGAGTTTTATTTTTTTGTACACAGGATAAAACTTATGAGAAATGTAACTTACACAATTTTTAGTAAAATAAATAATACGTAATTTTTTTTAACATAAATTAGGTTTATTCACTAAAAAGCAAGTGTGATTTCGATAGAACCTTTTCTGAGGATTACATTTCGGTATATAACACTTTTATCTGATCGTTCCTTGTATCTGATTTTTTTTTGATTAAAATGTCAAGAATAATGATTATTTTCTGTTTTCGATTTCTATTTCATTGGTCAAAAATGGTGATAATCTGAACAATATTTTAAAATCATTGGGATAGAAATCAAATCTAAAAAATAGTTTTATAAATTACATTTATACAGATTGGTTTCCGTCCGATCAAAATTGTAGACGAGCATATTTTGTGAAAATACTTAAATTTTTAGAATCATATTTATCAAGTGCATAAACATTTTTTTAATTTATTTTCAATATAATGTATTAATATTTTCGAGTACCAAAAATCATTTTGATAGCTTTGGCGGATATTGATATGAAAACATGTTAGAACAAATATTAAAATTTTCTAATTTCAGATTTGCTATTTGAGAAATTAAGGCGAAGTGGAAATTTATGGAAAAATTCCTGGTGTTCTCAGGAATAAATTTTAAAAATTTTTTCCTTCACACTATTATGTGCTATCTTTCAGAAACTATACATGTTACTTAAGCAAATTTATAAAACGGGGAAAAAATTTAAATTGTTTTTCAAAATTCAAAAGCACATAACTTTTCGTTCGGTAAAGATTTTTTTTTAAATGCTAAGTATTTGTTGTTAATAAAATCAAAAATCATACTCATAAAAAAAATATCGCCAAAGTACTTAAAAAAGTCAACATTTGTATATTGGAGGTCCAATATCTCATAAACTAAAAGAGAATCTATATATGATGTTTTTTTTGGATCTCAACAGAATCAAATCGGTTTAGATATAACGTTTTAAATATAAATTTTTCATACCTGAGATGTCCAGTGAAAACCTACACATCTACTATCACTATGTAAAATTTTATTAAAATGGGACCAGCCTTCCGGAACTGCAGTTTTATTTCCATTTTTTTTAATGAGACACTGTACGATTAAAAGAAATTAACTGTCATTTAAATTTTTAAATTTGCGCAAAGTTCAGTTCGCAATTTTGAAGATATTTCAACAAGGACGAAGCCTATTGAAATTGGCTGTGATTCGTCCATAATTTCGCCTAAACCCCATACAAATGTCTCCGCGGAATAAAGTTTTAACACTTAAAAATGCCTTAAAAATACGAATATTTTAATGTTTTGCATAAGTATCACAGCCGTATTCAAAATAAATAATGTATGTTTGCTAACGAATTACTAACTTTTTTGTATGTAAATTTCCATAACAAAAAGTTAGTAACTCGTTAGCAAACATACATTATTTATTTTGAATACGACTGTCAATCTTTGTACCAAATTTTATGAATATCGGTCCACAATATAAACCCCTCTTTCGAAAATCACTTTAAGGATATATTCACCCCCCAGGTTTTCAATTTCAGAAAATTAATATGAACATTTTTATAAATCACTAGGACCCCGTTTCCTGGCAGCTGGCGATTATAACGTTAAGCATACATTGTGGGGATCACGACTTATAACCCCTAAAGGTCGTGTATTGTTTAATACAATTTCTAAAATGGGTTTGAATGTTATTTCGAGCGGATAACCAACATACTGGCCTACTGACCCAAATAAAATACCGGATGTCATCGATTTCGCTGTTACGAGGAATTTACCAAGGGAATTAATTCATGTTAAATCTTAATTAGAATAATCTTCAGATCATTCACCCAATTTTCTTACTATATTGAACCCCCGAGAAATTGTTTACTCCACTTGTATCTCAGCGATATCTAACACAAGAATAATCTGGTTGAAATATAAAAAATATATTAGCACTCATTGCACGGAAAATATATCGCTGATAATACCAGAAGATATCGATCTCTCTCTCAAACATTTTGAAAAAAGTTTAAAACTTGCTGCTGAACATGCTACCCTAACCCCCCGACCAAACAGATATAATACAATTTGTTCTGTGGATGTCGAACGGCTCTTGATTGAAAAAAGAAGGGTTCGAAAAGATTGGCAACTCCATAGATCCCCTCAACTCAAATCAAAGCTAAGAGAATGCCAAAAACGCCTTAATAAGCTATATCTGGAACATCTAGATGCTACCCCGTATTCGAATTATTCACTATGGCGAGCTACGAAAAATCTGAATAGACCAGTTACAAGTAGACCTCCTCTACATCCAGAGAAAAATCAATCACATACGTGTTGAAAGCGATACCATTCTGTGTTAATAGTGAATCTGCAGTGTATGTGTTTAAATTCAACACTGCGTGTTCAATTCTTATCGAAAATCGATACCTGATTGGCACCAAGTTGAAACCATTCCGGTATCAAATAGTTAAATTACATTATGTTTTCTATTAAATTTGTTAACGAAAGGTATTAAAAAGCTGTTACCGTAAATTACCAATATGACCACAACTGTGGTGGATTTTGAATCGAATTTTTCCCTTAGTGTACGTAATATAAATAAATGGAGGCTGGGCAAGAAACGATAGCGAGAAGGGGAATCTAGTCATTAATCATCTAAAGAACGTGTTAACCCTAATTTATCACATAACATAATAGAGTTGCCACCTGTTGTACCCAATTTTATAGCAGTTGAATCCCTTTGAGATTGGAGAGATCGAGAAGGCTATTGTTGATTTAAACTCAAAAAAAGCAACAGGTATTGAGAAAATCAGTAACAAGATGCTTTTGGAGCTATCCCAGATAGCAATTAGAATAATACTTTTTATTTTTAATGCTATATTACGCCTTGAATATTATCCACCAGAATTTAAGTTGTCATTGGTCACAATGATTCCTAAGCCTGGAAAAGATCACGCTTAAGTAGAATCGTATAGGCCTATTAGCCCGTTGTCAAATACACTGTCGGAAAAAATAAAGTGCGGTTTTTTACCTTAGCTACTTATTTCATAATAATTGTCTTCTAGGTTCATTAATGGCAGGCTTGGGGGTTAATGATTACATTTTCAATTAAATTACTTTACATGTAATTGTAATTAAAAATTTTAAACTACAATTACAAGTAATTGTAATTGAAATATTTACAATTACAATTACCGTAATGGTAATTGAATATTTTATAATTACAATTACATATAATTGCAATTGAAAATTTTCAATTACCATTAATATAGTTGTAATTGAAAAATTACAATTAAAATTACATGTAATTGTAATTGGAATTTTTCAATTACCATTAATATAATTTTAATTGAAAAATGACAATTACAATTACAGTAATTGTAATTGAAAATTTCAATTACAGTTTATTATGTTACAGTACTAATAGCTGCAGAAAATGTAATTTAGCACTCTAACTTGTTTAAATTTGTTTTTTTTTTCTATCTGAGTGACACTCATGATGCTATAGTAGTTGCAATGTCGCATATGTTCCTTTGCAGATAATTTTTCACATATTTTCTTATAGAATTTCTTCTATCTAATGACATGTATGATTTTTAGCCTTGTTGAATAGTAATAGTTCATGTCCGCACATGTAAACTACAGGTAGATTTGGAAGATAACTTAATGCAATTTGGTACACAGAACATGTAAAATCTAGGGACGAAGCCTATTGTTCAAAACGTGTCCATTATTTCATAGCTTCCAAATAACAAACGTCTGTCTGTTTGTATCACAATACAATTTTGATCACGTTAGCTAAAATTATTAATCACAAATCCAAAATCTGCAATAATACTTCATTCAAAATTGACCGCTGGTTTCTACAAAAAACGTTTAAAAAATAAAACATATTTTCTAATTGTTCTGTTTTAAAATAAAATTCAATAGAAATTTCTTACTACTTTTGCTCGTACAAAATAATCAAGTAAAATATAGCAAAAGAGAAAAATATTTTCTCTTGAAATGTTTACTACTTTTACTATTTTTAGGTGCACAGAAACGCTATTCGAGTAAAATACTTGCAAAATAGTAAAACTAGTAAAAATAGTGTGCAAACGAACATACCTAATATGTTTAATAAAATTTCAAAGTTATTCATTATATAGTTTTCAAATAATTGCAATTACTTTGACTCAATTATGTAATTGTAATTGGAATTTTTCAATTACAATTACATGTAATTATAATTGAAAAATTTCAATTACAATTATAAGTAATTATAATTAAAAATCTTCAATTAAAATTATAGGGCAATTGTAATTGAAAAAGACAAATAAAATTACATATAATTGTAATTGTATTTTTTTTTCAATTACAATTAACTTGTAATTGTAATTGAGAATGTTCAATTACAATTATAGCGTAATTGTAATTGAGCATGTAATAGATTACAGAATGTAATCATTAACCCCCAAGCCTGATTATGGGCTACTTTTTTGATGTCCAGGTATTTGTCGTTTTATATTATTTAATTTAATGAACAAAAGGAGTTTCTGAATTATGTGCATTGCGAGTTTGGGGTTAAAGTGTTGACTTGGTCATAGATTTTGTGCGACAAAATAAAGTGACACTTTACTTAATTTCTTAAATTTGGCTCCCAATTTTAGATTTTTTTTTATACAAAATGGAAGGCATATGGTTAAAAAGTGCTAAATTTTAATATTCTATTCATTAAACTCTATTCAACTTATTATATTTGAAAAATAAGGATAGATCCGGACATATTATCGGAAAATCTTCGACCACAATCCAGTAAAATTTTTTGATTATAGATAGAAAAAATGAAGTAAGATTAATGTAATTGTCTTTAAAGTGCAGCTTTTTAGAATCTGATGTTCAAAGAACCATTCCATTATACAAAATTACAATTTAGAATGAAAATTAGAAGAAATTGAGGGGTTAGAAACCCTAATACTGCGGAGTAAAATCGTAGTTATATCGAAATTCTCGCCAAAAAGTAATTTTAGAAGTAATTTTAATTATTACTAGCCTAACTGTCCAAACAAGGTTCAAACAAATTGATTTCATATATACCAAAGTTAAGAAAACATTTTTTACACGATCTCCTATAAGAAAAAATTTAAAACCTCAGACTTTTTCACGGCAGTTTCCAAAATTTGCTCAGTTTTTTAAAAGTTTTAATAAGATTTTTGTTTATTCATCCAAATAACTGTATTTAAGAATGGTTCTGTGACTTTAACGATTATTTTTCTATTACGGGTCGCTTTATTATATTAGCACAACAATGATGTGACCTTTACTTCGAATAGGTACTTCTAAAACTCATATATTTGAGCTTTTTCCTGGCTGTAAAAGCTATTATAGTTACAATTATTTCTTTCTTTATAACTTTAGATGATGAAACTCATTCTCCTTTGGCGAGAATATTGATATCGTTAAGATTTTACTTTGTAGTCTTAGGGTTTCTGCCCCCTCAATTTCTTTTAAATTTCAATTTGAATTGTTATTTTGTATAACGAAATGATTGTTTTAGACTCAGATTGTACTTTAAAGACAAATACATTAATTTTTCTTCATTTCCCTTATCTGGAGTCAAGAAATTTTTCTGGATTGTGGTCGAAGACTTTCCGATAATATGGCCGGTTTCATCCTTATTTTTTAAACGTATTAGTAATTCGAATAAATTTAGTTATTATAATATTAAAATTTAGCACTTTATAAGTATATGCCTCCCATTTTGTATAAAAAAATTGGAAGCCAAATTTAAAAAATTAAGTAAAGTGTCACTTTATTTTGTCGCACAAAATCCATGACCAAGTCAACACTTTTACCCCAAACTCGAAATACACATAATTCAAAAACTTCTTTTGCTTATTAAATTAAATAATATAAAACGAAAAATACTTGAACATCAAAAAAATAGCCCATAATAAACCTAGAAGACAATTATTATGAAGTAAACAGCAAGTATAAAAAACCGCACTTTATTTTGTCCGATAGTGTATATCAAAGCTATTTGAAAAGCTATTAATGAACGAGTTAAAACCGATAGTGAATCGTTTCGATTGTATTCCAACACATCAATTTGGTTTTAGAAAAAAACATAGCAAAAAACCTATATGGTGCTATGGTATCCAAGTATGCGCCACGGCCTCTGCTTCTAATATTGAAAAAATTCAAAGAAAAATGAAATAATAAAACACGCAGACTCGTATTTAAGGAAGCTTGTTTGAAACATAATAAGAAGCGAAGGCTACAACCATTTGAGAAGAAGAAGCTAAACCCTTTGAATAAATAAAGTTTTTTCGTCCGACAGTGTTTGGACTTAATATAAATTAAGATTTAGATTTAAGATTTGAATACTTAATTTTAGTTCACTTAATACCGTGAAGATTCAATAAATAAATGAATTAAAAAAAAAAAAAACTAACGTGCATAAATCCAATACAAATGTTAGTATAAAGTTAGGTCTTTTAAGAAAAATGATTTGCACAAAAAAATTTTTTTTTTTTTGCGCACAAGAAATTACAAAATACTTAAAAATTTGTGTTTATGAAACTTTTATATTATTTTTATTTTATTTTTGTAAATGCGCAATCGAATAAATAGTATAGGAAATATTTACGATTTTAAGTGAATTAGGGAGGTAAATGAGTACCTAAAGTTAATATTCAACATAAATAAGATATATAAGCAGTGTTACAATTGTCGAATTTACGCGTCGAAAAAATTCCCCCTACAAAAAATCTCTACTCATATATTACCAAATGAATAAAATTCTTAAAAACTTTAAATTTGGCACAAATATAGAGAAGGCTTCTATTATTATTTTTTAAGAATTTTAAAATACTGTTTTTTGAGATATTAAGCTTTAATCTTTATATTATCGATTTTGACTTTCGAAGTATATAAAGGTTTTACTTGTCTTTTTAAAGTCAATGTGTTTTTCTATTAAATGAAATAAAAATAAGAATTGAATAATGTATATTTTAGAAGTTATGAGCAATAAAGTGTGATTACTTTTGGAAAAAATTCAACCGCTTTTTGATTTTTGAAACATCATATTTATGGACCGGGAGGATCCTTTACTCAGAAAAATTGTGATTTGAGTAACATTTGCAACACTTAATGTCTGTAGCTAATTTCATTGAAATCGGAGATATTAAATCCGAAAATGTCTGTTTTTTTGTCCGATTTTATATGGAATCACTCATATAGATTATATAAAAACTAAATTATTTTAAAGTACTGCCATTCTGTAATGGAAACAAATCTTTTCATATAAAATAACATTTATTTCCCAAATTTGATCTATTTTTCCCAAAAAATTTCGAATTTTCGTCTTAATTTTATACTTTTTCTATAGTCTGAAGTGTTTTTAATTTTTATGGAACAAAAATTTTTGCTCCCCGATATCGGTTGGAAAGATATAGCAAAAAAAGTAAAAAATCTTATTTTTGGAAATTTTTTAAAGTTGTTTGGGGATTACGGGATTTTCGTAGACAAATCTAAAAAAGTGAATGGCGCTTTGAATTAAGCATCAAAAAATCTACTTAGGTGTAAAATGTAACTATTAACTAGCAAGAATTTTATTGCATAATTAAAAATGAAAAATATGCAAAAAATCACAAGTCAATAACTTGGAAACGGTTGATCTTAGAGTTTTCATATTTTTTTTAGTCATTTGATAATTTAGCACAGATTACAGAAATATATAATGTGTATGGTTCTAACCACTAATTATAAAATTGTGGATCAATTTTGAAAACCCGAAAACTTATTTGGGTTTCTCTAACTCACTTCTATGCGAATAATGAGTCGAACGACAAGTCGAAAGAAAACGTAAGTGTTTTCATATAAAATTGGGTTTCTGTATTTCGAACGATAAGAACAAAAATGTCAAAATCAGCCACTTGCTATTTTGCTTTCGACTGGTTGAATTTTTTAATGAAAAATAGTAAAAATACCTACTAGGACATTGCAAATGTTCCTGTTTATTTTTCATTTTGATAAATTATGTATCAATAAATGACGATTTTGTATCTAAAAAACAATTTCTAAAGAAATTTTTAAACATTTTTTGTTTTTTAATTTTTTTTAATTATTTTATTTTTTCTTGTTTATTTACTTGGTTGTATCTATGTTTAAACAATTTAGTAGTATTTTTAATATTTTTACGAAAAAAATTTTACTCTTACAAAAAATAAAACAACAACAATACGAAAAGACGTAACTCCATGCGAACGAAAGCGTAGGAAATACAGAAACCTAAATTGATTCGAATTCGTTCGACTTGCTTTCGTTCGCTTAGATTTTCGTTCGACATAGAGAAACAGGCTATTAATTCTGTGGCCAATTATTTGTAAGACCTATTTGGATTTTTTGAAATTTTTTAATAACTTGTAGGTTGTAAATCTTTTTCGTCACTTATTTTGATAAAAATAAGGACAAATTAACATGGTTGTTATTAAAAATAATAACTGAAGTATTTTTCCATGATAATTAGATCAAAAAAAATTTTGAATATTGATTCCGAAAAAAGTTATGAGGCAAAATGTGTGTTAAGAATTTTTCGATGTCACTCCTTCTATAAAAAGTACATTTTTTTTTTGATTCCAGCTTTGCGATTTGAGAAATTAAGACGAAAATTCGAAATTTGTTGGAAAATTAGGTCAAATTTGGGAAACCCTGGTTCTCGCAAAAATCAAATTTAAAAAGTTTTTTTTTCCTTTAAAGTATTTTGTGTTTAGTTATCTTTCAGAATAATATAAATTATATATGTTACTTAAGAAAATTTGTATATAACAGAAAAAGAATATGACCACTTTTTTAGTAAAAAAAAAAAAAAAACGGGGAAAAATCGACTTTTTTTTCAAAGTTCAAATTTAAATGCCTGTAACTTTTGACTCCGTAAATATTTTTTAAAAATTCTTTCTTTGCACAAATTTTCTATTTGTTGTTAATGAAAAATCGGGTTAAATTTGGGCTCGCTGTTGCGAAAAAACTTCACTAAGACGGGTAAAAGGTAAAAATTTTAATCTTTGAATCATAATATCTCTTAAATTAAGGACTGCGCACGAAAAAATCCATGCATGATCTTGGGCTTATAACTTTTGATGTGGAGAAAAATTAATAATTCTGTTAACTGGTTTGTATTTACCATTATGCTCACTAACCATGTGCTAAGTTTCATGTTAATTGAAAAATTGGTTTTTCTTAAAATGTAAATTTAACAAAAAACACTGAGTTTAGGTGTCAATTCAAATTTTTCATGAAATCTTTCATTGGTCGTATAAAATAATTGCAAGGAAGGCTGTTGTTCAGCAAAATACAGTTTCTTGGGTCATAATATTATACAAAGAAGTCATGATCACTGAATGGTAACCTGGTAATGGAAAACAAATAGTATCTTCAGGCTGTAGGACTCAGACAAAAGAAAGGATTTTGAGAGTAAATCACCCCATCTCTGGAAGAAAAGTGTCACAAGAAGTTAATTGCTTTGAATCTTTATCAGAAAATTTGAAAGTAAATGGAGCCTGAAGACGTATAAAAGAAAAAAAAATGATAAGTTCGTACAGGGTGACTTTTTTCAACTTCCTGACCAGGAATTCTATGTCGCAGATACTAGAGGGATTATGGCAGAAAAATTTTGTGTATCAAAGAAATCAAAATTCCCAAGGAAGTTTTTGATTTGGGAAGTCATATGCATATGCGGGAATGAAGCACTTCATTCTTAAAAAATGGTTGCATCAACACAGAAATATATGTGAATGAGTGCCTTTGGAAAAGATTTCTCCCTTTCCTAAGAAAATACAGTGTATTCGATGTTTTCTGGATTGTTCCCGATTCTTCTCATTACAAAAAAAAAAAAAAAAAACAATGGAGTTGTAACAAAGAAATTGTAAGAGTTTGTACCGAAAGAGGCTAATCCATCAAATTGTCCAAAACTCCGTGCAATTGAAAGATATTGGGATCTAGTAAAAAATAATTTAAAGGACATTAAAAGGTCAGCATAAAATGAAACGGAGTTTAAAAATAAGTAGACTTATTCGAGCAAACAAGTGACTGAAACACTATAAAACCTTTAATTATAATAATTCTGGAAAATATCAGATATTTCCTTAAAAACTAACAGGAAATAATTTATTCTTTTATGATTAGAACTTGAACATAACAGTCATTAATAAAAATATCATTTTAAAAAAATACGCCCATTAGTTTAGTTTCTATAAGCAGATTTTTTCGTGCGCAGTCCTTAAAAGAGATAATATATGCATACGACGGTTCAGACATAAGGAATCAGGATCGTTTTTAAAAAATTTTATACCCGAGGTGTCCAACTATGGGACCCTGTGGACTCGTCCCCTGTAGGTCTATATGGTCCAAGTTCAAAACTTAAATTACACCTCTACTATCACCATGTGAAATTTCATGGAAATCGGAACAGCCGTTCCGAAGTTCCATAATTATTTCCATTTCATTTTTTGAATCGCACACTGTGCACAGCTCCAATAGTATTATGTATTCGTATATTTTACACTTAGTAATTGTATCGGTCCACAATTGGACACAAGTGTAATATAAGTCCCCTCCCCGAGTTTTGATGCACATATACAATGGTGTAGGGTATCATATGGTCGTTCTTGACTGATTATTTGTAATTATTATTAAATATATTGATGGTTAAAGATCACAAAAATATTTTTCAAAAACTAATTGATTACTTATCATTTACTGTAGATCTTTTTGCACTTATTTTATTATTTTTTGGTTATTTTTTAATTTTATTTATTCTAAATCAGATGTTTTTTTTTTTATACAACAATCTATAAACAACTCAATAAAAATATATAAAAAATGCCGGCCGGCTATTTTAAATAAAAATAGACATTTATTTAATAATCATTAAAGTGTAAAACAACTATTATATGTAAACTACATTTTCAATAATTGTTTAATATTGGTTAAATGGAAATGTGTAAACTCATATGTGAAGATTTTATAACATAATCAACATTAATCAAAAACATCATCTCATAACAACTAACTATTCTGTTGTATGTATGTATATACAATAAAATAATTATGGTTGATTTAGAGAAAGAGACACTGACTGCGAGAGAGTATATTTAGTAAATAGCCTTGTGATCCACGATACATATAACCAACGACCTTGCACAATTTCATTTAATTACAAACAATTAAAACAAAATAATAATAAAGAAAAGACAACATCATCAGAAAACTAAAATGCATTAATTAATTGTTGATGTTTATAAATTTGTTTGAACGAATTAATAAATTATTGAACTATCTTTGATTGAATTGAACGTTATAACGAGATATGTATATAGTTTTTATTTTTTTGCTGTTACTATAAAAATATACACATACACTCGATGAAATAATTATAGGTTTACTGTAACGGACAAACGTTTTTTTTTTTTAACTATTCATGTTTAGTTTTGAAACAATAAAAAATTTTTGAATAATTTAAAAAGTTATTTACTAAAATTTTGCAAACAAGTTTTTTCCAAAAATACCAAAATTTCAATTGGGATTTACTAAATTTATTATGGAAAAAAATTGATCATGTTTGAAGAATTCAATATTTATTTTGAATTTTACAAAACAAAATAATTAGAAAAATAGTGTAAAAGACATTAAAAATAACACTGTCCGACAAGAAAATCCTCTCCCAAAGACGAATAGTTGTACTTGATGGATTTGATTTCAGTTTTTTCGCCTATAGTAAGGCCATTATTTCTAGTATGTGGTGTACCAATTATGTCAATCGTACTAGTGGTACACCACTTATGTCAATATCTTCAAGCCACCCAAAATACATTTTTTTAAGTGCTCAATAATTTCCGAGTTATTTCGAAATAAGTTTCCGAAAAAAAACAATTTTTGTGCAAAATTTAAGATTTTTTGTTACTAAAATGTCTTTTTATAAATAAAAACATTAAAAATGTTTTACATTATAATCTTCATCTCAAAGCTGGTAATGCTGCGAATAAAATAAGGTATGTATCATAAAAATTGATGTACAAATCTTGATTTTATTTACAGTTAAGTGAAAATACCCATGTATATCTACAATTAAGTAGACATACACTGTTGGAGAAAACATTATTTTTCTTTTTTCTTTAAACAAAAATTGGTGGACTAAATGGAATTTGACAAGCAAGAATCTGCTTTCACTTTTTGTTCTATCACGTACTGATTATTTTTATGGGCATGACTAATATAATAACCTTATTCAGCCGTAACACTATAAAACTTGAGAATGATTTATCCCATTTAGAGAGAACCGTTTGCACGATTTTGATAAATGATTCAAAGATGCAGACGAAAATTGTCTTCAAGTTATGTAAAGAATATTTTTTATTCGCTCAATAATTTCAGAGTTATCGATAAAATTTTCCCGATTTAAATCTTTTTTTTTTAATTTTTTCGCTACAAATTACCGAATAACTCCGAAACTATTAAGCGGATAAAATTTTGATAATAAGGCCAATTTTATTCCCCATATTTTTATGTATCATTTGTATAAATCGTGCATACCGTTCTCGAGTTATAGTGAAATATACTCGAGTAATCGACTTATTTAGGGCGCAATATTAGACACGCCCATTTTAATTTTTAAAATTCTTAATAGCCTGTTTCTCTATGTCGAACGAAAATCTAAGCGAACGAAAGCAAGTCGAACAAATTCGAATCATTTTGGGTTTCTCTATTTCCCAATCATATACACAACTATGCAAATGAAATAGAAAAGAAAAAAATTAAAAAACAAACATTATAATAAATTTTGTGATTTATAAATATCTGAACCAAAATATTGGTTACAAGATGTGGATCTTTTTCAAATGAATACCAAAGATGATTGAGGCTCATTTTCAATGTCCTGGTAAGTAATTTTATTGTTTTTCATAACAAAATTCATCCAGTCGAAAACAAAATAGCAAGTGACTGAATTTGACATTTTCGTTCTTGTCGTTCGAAATACAGAAACCCAATTTTGTATGAAAACAATTACGTTTTCGTTCGACTTGTCTTTCGACTCATTGTTCGTATAGAATTGAGTTAGAGAAACCCAAATCAGTTTTCGTTCGCTTAGAAGGCGAAAGAAAGCATTCGTTCGACATAGAGAAACAGGCTATAAATTAAAAAAATACAAAGGAAAGTACATAAAGAAAAAAACCAAAATATTTATTTTAATAATTTCTGTGGTCAAAAGTAAAACTACATAACTTGAGTTATGTCGTTTTCCTTTTTCTAATTTTTGGAGTTGTTGTATTTCATTACATATTGTGTCAATTTTTTACATAAATCTGTCCATTATGTATTTGATTTAATTTTTTTCGAAATATAAAAATTGTATAAATTAACATATGCTTTTTTTCCATATTTACTAAATTAAAATTCATGCTGGAATTTAATACACTAATTTGAAATATGTTATTTTTCAAGAGAAAAATTGTATTTTTTTTAATATTTTGGAAATAGAGTATTCCCAGGAAAAATTTTAGAACACATTCTAAAATTATTAGTTCTAGAACTGCTGTAATCAGAACCACTTCAGATTCTTTAATAACATCCTCAGATACCACAACCAATTCTGACACTAATGGAATAGAACCTTATTCTGATTCTAAATTCGTTTTAAGGAATGTTTTAGAGAACTAGTGCTTAAGAACTAATTCTGTATGACTTTGACATCACTTCTGAGTCAAAATTAGTGGTTCTCGAATAACTTCCTAGAACGGATTAAAATACTTGTACAAAAAATTTCAAAAATTAAAAGAAGAGTATTTACAAAATTAAATTGATTTCAAAAGTGGCCTTTAGGAAATAGCCCATGAGAATAAAAAATAAAAAACAGTTTCTGAAACCGTTACCTAATGCTTCTATAGAACTAGTTCCGAATGTGACAATTTCGAACAAAAATCACTGATTAAAGAACTAGTTCTAGAACAGTTCCATAGAATGGGTACTGGCTAGGTAACACTTCCACAGAACTAGTTCTGGAGGTGACAATTTCAAACAAAAATCATTGGTCGTAAAGCCAAAGTAGAACAAGTACGGGCTATTTTCATGTGTTCTGGAACTAGTTGTAGAACTAATACAATTTTTCCTGGGATTATAAAGTATTATAAAATTTCATTTTGGAAAAAATTTATAACTTGAAATATAATTCAAGCAAAAAATTTTCTAATAAAATTTTCATTTTTATTAAATAGGGCCATGTTCGAAAGCTTAATTATTGTTTTTGAACTTTCTACCAAGAGTTTTGAAAATTACATGCAAGATATAAAAATTGATTTTTGTGATGTTAGGTATAATCGTCGGCCCAGATGATTTTGTTTTTGTGTATGAGATCTGTCAAAGTTTGTTTACGTTTTATTGTTTACATATAGTAACAAAAAAATTAAATTGTATATATTGCAATGTATTTCAATTAGTTGTTTTTGACACATAAACTACACGAAAGAGAGGCAAAAAATTGGGTTGTTGTATTTGTTGCCACGACGATTATACCTGTTTAGTGTACCCTGGTTTTAGCTATGTATATTAGAAAATTCGAACATAAGTTTGAAATATTCTTGGATGTCGCTCAAGCTTTCGACAAAGTTTGGCATAAAGGCCTTATATATAAAATTAAATGTCTGTTGCCACCAAGTACTCATAAATTAGTAGAGTCCTACCTAACAAACAGTGTGTTTCGTGTAAAGCAGTGTGACTATATTACGGGAGATTATGTAATTAGTGCTGGAGTTCCACAGAGCAGTGTCCTTGGACCATTGCTGTATCTAATTTACACCTCGGATTTACCAATAAATACTAGCTTGACTATATCAACATTTGCCGATGATACTGCTATTTTAAGTTCTCACGTAGACCTATGTATAGATAAATACCTTAAGAATGTGGAGACGTGGTTGAAAAAATGGAGAATACGAGTAAATGAACTCAAAAGTAAACACGTTACGTTTGCATTAAGGAGAGGCAACTGTCCACCAGTTTCGCTTAACAACGTAAATATCCCACAAATTGATCATGTAAATTACCTTAGTATTCATTTAGACACACGTCTTACATGACGTCGGCACATTGAAGCCAAGAGGCTTCATATGAAAATTAAAGCTTCCAATCTCCATTGGCTGATCAGCAACAAATCTAAATTAAGCCTTGACTGTAAAGTCATCCTGTATAAGACTATCTTAAAACCAATTTGGATGTATGGTATCCAATTATGGGGAACGGCAAGTAACACTAGAATTGATCTTATACAGAGGGCACAATCAAAAGTCTTGAGGACTATGACAGGCGCGCCAAGGTACATAAGGATCGAGAACATCCACAGAGGCTTAGAAGTAACATTAGTAAAAGAAGAATTTGAAAAAATTAGAGGGACATATGCCTGTAAATTACAACAGCATCCTAACCCGCTAGCAAGATTGTTATCCAGAACTCAATCTGAAACAATGCTTCGTAGAAGCGATTTACCACTGCACTAAGAACCATTTGCCAATCATGGCTCTCAGCAAATAGTTTTTATTATACCCACCATCAAAAAGATGGGGGGTATATTGATTTTGTCATTCCGTGTGTAACATGTCGAAGGAATCATTTAAGACCCCACAAAGTATATATTTTCTGGGTCCTGGTTGAATTCTGAGTCGATCTAGCTATGTCCGTCTGTTGAAAGCAGGATAGAGCTCGAACGGGGCACAGTGGGGTCAAACGCAAATTTTTTGGTAATAAATCTGTATCTCCTAAACTACTGGTTAGATTAAATTGAAATGTATAGAAGAGTTGCAGTGGAGGACCTAAGCTTTGAGAAAAACTATCTTGCAGTCACCCTGTGATAACACAAGAAAATCTACAGGGTGTCAAAATTGACTACCTCGAGTATGTAAAAGTTTAAAAAAATCGTAACTTATAAAAATGAAGTCCGATTTTAAAGATTTTTATATTTCTGTAAAGTGCTTGGCAAGATAAAGAAAAAATATGCTTACTCACCTAAGTTATCTCTTACAGTTAAAAAGATATTTAGACTTGAATTTTGAATTTTTTGCCTCGACTTTCTTTCGTTTTTCAGGAATAAGTTCTGGGATATATGAGGTAAAAATTTTTTAAAAATATTTTGTAATTTGCTATATATTTTAAAATAACATGCTGAAAGAATTTTTGGATTATCTCAATACGTCTAGACGTGAAAAATATTCAAAGTCAGTATGAAAAAGGCTATTTTTTACAAAAATATAGTACAATTCTTTTACTTTTTTCTCAAAGTTCCGTTAAAGAAAAGACAAGGCTTCACAAAAGGCTAATGTAGAAATTTTGAACTGATTTAGGCTTGCACCCTACATCAGGCATTGGTCGAAAATGGTAAATTTTGGAAAAAGTTAGATTTTTTATCGATTAATAAAAAATGTCACGCTAGCTTTTTTAAATTTTTTGACGATATTTCATCAAAAAATAGATTTAGAATGATTTGACACTAAACTGCTCCCCGCCCGGCCAAAAACGAATGCAGGAGAGCAGATTTCATGAAAAAAGTCAATTTTTTAAACGACTTTTTTTGATAGCATAAAAAAGCATATTAACATAATATTTTCGCCATTATTTCTTATGTAGTGTATAAAATATATATTGATCTTTCACTACTGTAAAAATCATTAAAAAAACTTTACAAATAAATTTTTGGCAATTTTTCAAAAATAAACAATATTTAATAAATATAAGCGATTATTACGAATATTATCTCGTTCAGCAACCAAAACGTGCCAATACAATTGTGTGTTACGTATACGCACATATGGAAATATTGTATAACAATGAATTTTGTGAAAGTTGACCTAAGTTGTCAGATTTGAGACCATGATATAATGCTTTTAAAATGATCTATATATACATATTATACATCAATGAATTGGTAAATAAGTCTATTTTTATATCCTTGTAATATTTTATTAGTTTTTGGAAAATAGGCGGAGTTTTGTTTTACAAAACATTATTTTTTTTGGTTTTTATATCTTTTTTATATTTTTTAATTTTGAAAAATGGGCAAAAATTGATTTGAAAGCTTTTCTAATAATTTTTTCAGGAGTGAAAGATCAATATATATTTTATACACTACTTAAGAAATAATGGCGAAAATATTACGATAATATGCTTTTTTATGCAATTACAAAAAGTCGTTTAAAAAATTTACTTTTTTCATGAAATCTGCTCTCCTGCATTCGTTTATGACCGGGCGGGAAGCAGTTTAGTGTCAAATTGTTCTAAATCTATTTCTGGATAAAAAATCGTCAAAAAATTTAAAAAAACTTCAGTGACATTTTTTTTATTAATCGACAAAAATTTAACTTTTTCCAAAATTCAGCATTTTCGACCAATGCCTGATGTAGGGTGCAAGCCTAAATCAGTTCAAAATTTCTTCATTAACCATTTATGAAGCCTTGTCTTTTGAAATATATAAAGAACAAAATTTTTTCTTTAACGGAACTTTGAGAAAAAAGTGAAAGAATTGTACTATATTTTTGTAAAAAGTAGCCGTTTTTCATACCAACTTCAGAGTGCTGACTTTGAATATTTTTCACGTCTAGACGTATTGAGATAATCCAAAAATTCTTTCAGCATGTTATTTTAAAATATATAGCAAATTACAAAATATTTTTAAAAAATTTTTACCTCATATATCCCAGGACTTATTCCCGAAAAACGAAAGAAAGTCGAGGCAAAAAATCAAAAATTCAAAATTCAAGTCAAAATATCTTTTTAACTGTAAGAGATAACTTAGGTGAGTAAGCATATTTTTTCTTTATCTTGCCAAGCACTTTACAGAAATATAAAAATCTTTAAAATCGGACTTCATTTTTATAAGTTACGATTTTTTTAAACTTTTACATACTCGAGGTAGTCAATTTTGACACCCTGTAGATTTTCTTGTGTTATCACAGGGTGACTGCAAGATAGTTTTTCTCAAAGCTTAGGTCCTCCTCTGCAACTCTTCCATACATTTCAATTTAATCCAACCAGTAGTTTAGGAGATACAGATTTATTACCAAAAAATTTGCGTTTGACCCTACTGTGCGGGGCAACGTAGGGAGACGAAATAAGGTTTGTTTGGTATTGAAAATGGGCAAAATCGGTTAATAAACAAAAAAGTTATGGGCTAAAAACTAGAAACACAGGGTGTCCGTGAAATACTTTTCTGCTGATATTTCTTCAATAAAAGCACGTACGCCAACCAAATTTTGTACGTATACTTGGTAGATCGACATAAACTCGGAAACCAAAAATATGCGTGGTCCGCCCACTTTACCGCCCACCTCCCATATATGGTGAAAATCAACGAAATTGTGTTCACATAGTTCAAGGACCAATGTAAAGTCGGAAACAAAAAATGGGCGTGGTCCGCGAAAATTTGGAAAAGAAGTCAATTTTTGTTGTTATAAAATATTTTGAAAAAGTTCTTTTGTTCTTGTAAAACCTGAGTAGATTGTGCTAAGTTCTGAAAAAGTTGCGGTATTTATTTCTGATATTGAAAGAAAAATTCATACGCATTTTTTAATTCAAAAGTATTTACACACATTTTTTGTACTTCATAATTATTTACACAGCTTTAAAAAAGTCAATTATTTACGCTTAACTTTGCTAAAGATGATCCCAAATCTTATCTATAAGATAGTGTAAAATCGTTTGATACAAACTCAACTTTAATAAGTTGCAAAAATCGAAAAATGGTGACCAAAATGATAAAAAAAAAAATTATTAAGAGCCAAAATGACATTTAAATGAAGGTTTAAAATGGTACATCGACATTATAGTTTCGAAAAAGGAATGGGAATTGTTAAAGGATGTTATAGTCCTTATTTAGAAGAAAAATAAAAACAATTTAACGAGAATTTAGGAAAAATCTTTCCGAAAAAATTTAACATCAGTTAGAAAATGTTCAAAAATGTCTGTAATCGTTGGTATGTTTAATTTTTGTAGACTTTATCATCTTATTATCAAATTTGTTTCAAAATATATAGCTGATGATATAATTAACATTTCAGAGTGACCTCCTCAAAGTCCAGATCCATCAACAAAATAAATTGCATGAAATTTAAAAAAACAAATAGAGTCCACATAATTTTACCGAAATGATGGACTTAATTATTACTAAGACCATTACATTTTGTTCAGAAATATTCATAGTATAAGGTGCGCGGCAAAGCTGTACCGTGTATTAAAAAGTAAAAGGGGTATTGATGGTACTGTTAGGTAGAATTCTAATTACTAAAAGATCCTATATACACCGCTTGAAACCATTTGTTTGACATTTCATTTTATTATAGACAAAAATGTTGAAAATGTGAATTTTCCAATGTGTCAAAATTATAAGGTCAGTTCATTTCTTTTCCCCTAAAATCATATTTTTTTTGCAATTTATTCCTTGACTATCTTTATTTATTGATTTATAGAAGTGATTAGGAAGTGAATTATTTTAATTCTAGAAGTGTTCCTAGGAATTCATCCCGCACAGCTTTAAAAATTTCCACTTTTACCTATCACTCTTGATTTTACGATCGTTTTGAAAAATGAAAGTGTACAAATAATCCTAAAATGATCTAAATAAAATTTAATTAACATCGAAAATTGGAAACTCTTCAGATTACTGCATATCAGATACTCTAGGGTCCCCAAAACAGGTCTAAGTATATCTATTTATGCAAATTTTGCTTTTCATTTTTGTATCCCTTCTTCAAAGTAACTGCATTATAAAAATCAATAAAAATTAATATTTTCAGAAATCTGATCATGAATAATTATATACATTCGGGTTATACATAATTAGTTACTAAACAACTTCCATGTAATGCTGATAGTATGTTTTTATCATTACAAAGTAACTACATGTCATTACCATGTTTTTGCTGGGTATTCACTAAGTAGTAATATGTTTAATTGAATCTTTTGCTGCTTATTTTACTAACAAGACATTATATATTTATAATTATTATAACTTCGATCTACAACTTGAAATAGAACCAATTGAGTTCGTGATACTACTTTGTTTACTTATTATTACCTGTAGCAACAAAGAAAAACTAAATACATAACAAGCACCCGAAAACGTTTTATTTTTGTTTTTCGATCAAAATAAATATCTTTAATGTTCAAAATATTTTTTCATTTGTTGAAAAAAATATTTGAGGGATTTTTATTTTTAAAATAAATATCCATCAATGATGAAAAAAATAAATATCTTTAACGATAAATATCCGTACGAAAAAAATTTCAAATGATTCTTTTTTCATTCATACTTTTGTTTTGTTTTCAAAATATTTTTTTTATTCAAATGAAATTGTTGTTGTTTAGAATTTTTTCCATCCGATGAAAAAAGTTCAAAATAATTTTCAACTTTTGTAATAAATATCACAAAAGATATTTATATTTTTTATTTCCATCATGATGAAAAAAATTAAATTATTGATGAAAATAAAAAAATCATGATGGATTTTTATTATTTTTTGAACATTAAAGATTGTTTTGCGATTGAAATAAAAATAAAAAGACTGTTTTTTTAGTATTAAAATCCGGTCTCTGATACATAAGTAGTTTTTTAAAGTTTTCAGCAGAGCAATTTATATTTTTTAATTTTCATACAACACTATGGAAAATTTAAATTTCGAATGTAAATAAAGCATGTAAACGAAAATGTTTTTACATTTTCAATTGCATATATTAAGCCACAGCAAATAGTATAAAAAATAGCTAAAAGGTTTCTGATTCTGTAAAGTCTTGAGGATATATATACATTTACATTTTGAGTTTCGAGATATCAGTCAACGAAATATCTTAAAAATTGTAAAACATCAGAAAACAAATTTTGGACAAATTTCTTAAAAAAATGTCTAAACAAAAAATTGTTTACATTTTAAAACGTAAATATTTCAATCGCTGTAAGCAATGTGATATAAATCGGATAATTTTCTGAATCTGCGAAGTCCAAAGATTTTAACTATGTAATACTTTTTTATTAAATCCAAACTGTTAATTCATAATCTTAAAAATTGGAAAATAACACAAAATTAATTCTTAGCAAATTTTTTTGTACTCTGCATCAACCAACTTCAAGTCAAAAAAAAAATCCTAGTTTAACAATGATAATTTCGGTAAATGATACATCAAAGAACAGACAATGTCATAATCTATCAATTAAAATACTAAATAATGTGTTGATTAACACTAATATTTTGATTAACACACACTGAATATAGGTGTCATAAAAAATTAATAGGGATCAAAACCAGTTAAAAAATTTTACATCCAATGTTGACATAGTGTCAAAAAGACGTGTAAAATGTAAGAAAATTTTGAAAATTTATTATATGTTTTATGAAATTTACAAAAGTTCTTAAAAAATGGAGTGAAAAAAGTGTCCAAATTTTTTTTCTGAATTTTTACAATTTTTATATTTATTCAGCCATTGATAATTTTAAACAAAAATAATAAGAATATTTGTATTCTTTGGAGTCTCTAGTTTTATAAAAGTACACAATTTTTGAGATACCCTTTACAGATACTTAAATATTTACATTTGAAAATGTAAAACTTTTTTCGTTTACATGCTTTATCTTTTAAAATATTTGCTAGAAAAAAATTTATACAACAAAGAACTGGATATAAAAAATTCAAAAATGAAAAAAAAAAAGTTTTTTGCATATCTTAAGTAGTTTTTCCTTTTTGCCAAAGATATGTAATTAGTTACTAACCCTAAAACTATTTCATTTACTGTATTCTATGGCTGAAATTAAGATTAGTTTTTTGTGAGAAATAAATCGATACAAACAAATATTTATGTAAAACATTGCTATAATTGTGACCACAAAAAACGAGTAGGAGGACCAGGAGTAAGTAGATGATTGAATGATCAATGAAAATCTTAACAATCAATTAAGTAGATTTAATTTTTTTTTTTAAATTTGTAGGAGTATTGATATCAATTACTGCCGCAGACAATTAAACGACACAACAATCAATGTTGGAATGGTTAGTTTAGATGATGATGGTGGTATACCCCAATAATGACTAAACACCATCGCACCAAATGGACACAAAGATAATAACAATTACTCACTGGAAACGAAATGAGTTTAGTGTGGCGTTGAGTCTGGATATTATATTTACTTTTTTTACAAAAAAAAAAAAAAAAAAAAAACTTACAATTGTCAACAATTAATTTGAATTATTTATGAGACTGCGATTTATTATTTTTTTAGTATTTCTTGTTTAGTTTCTTTATTGTTGTTTAACTTTCAAATGTTTAGATTTTAGTTCAAATTAACAGTTTTAGTTTAAGTTTATAATTGAGAAAAAATCTATTGTTGTTTATGTAAATTTAAAGTTAAACCAAGATTGATAAACTGTTGTAAAATGATGTAAAAAATGTAATTTTAATTATGTCGCATAGTGGGGCCAAACGAAATTTTTTTTAAAGGAGTTGAACCTAACCTTTCAGAAAAATCATTTTGTAGTCAGGTTTCTAATCTTAGAATAATGAAAAATAATATCAGAATTACGAAAAAGTATATTAGAATAAAGAAAAAGACCACAAAATCCATTTTAAGGTTTCTGATTCATTTAGGACTTTACATCTTCAATTTTATGTTACTAAGGATGAAAATTGCGGACCCCTCTTGTGAATTCTTTCTCGCAAAGGACCATGCATATTTAATTTCATGTTTCTACTTTAAATATTATAGAAAATTCAAAAAGTACCATTAGAAGAATCAAAAAGTACCACAAAGTCCCCTCTTATAGATTCTTATTCACTGAGCACCACATGTCCTTAATTTCATGTTTCCAGGTTCATAATTATAGAAAATTAAAAAAGTACCATTGGAACAACGAAAAAGTTCCATAAAGTCCCCTCTAATGAATTCGCATTAATTTAGGACCAAATATTTTTATGTTTTCTATGTTATTATTAGAAGAACAAAAAAGTATCACAAAGTCCCCTCTTATGAATTATCATTCATTTAGGACCAAATTTCTTTAATTTTATGTTTCTAGATTAAATATTATAGAAAATTCAAAAAGCACCATCAAAAGAACAAAAACGTACCACAAAGACCCCTTATTGATTCTTATTCATTTAGAACCACGTATCTTTAATTTGATGTTTCTGGGTTAAATAATATAGAAAATTCAAAAAGTACCATCAGAAGAACAAAAAAGAACCACAAAGACCCCTCTTATGGATTTTCATTTACTAAGGACCACATATCCCTAATTTCATGTTTCCAGGTTCATTATTATAGAAAATTCAAAAAGTACCATCAAATGAACAAAAAAGTACCACAAAAACCCCTCTTATAGATTCTCATTCATTTATCTTTAATTTCATGTTTCTAGGTTAAATATTATAGAAAATTCAAAAAGTACCATTAGAAGAAAAAAAAGTACCACAAAGACCCCCCTTATTGTTTCTTATTCATTTAGGACCACGTATCTTTAATTAGATGTTTCTGGGTTAAATATTTTAGAAAATTCAGTACTATCAGAAGAACAAAAAAGTACCACAAAGACCCCTCTTATGGATTTTCATTAACTAAGGACCACATATCCCTAATTTCATGTTTCCAGGTTCATAATTATAGAAAATTCAAAAAGTACCACAAAGTCTCTCCTCTTGAATTCTTACTCATAGGACCATTTATCTTTAAGTACCACAAATTTCACTCTTGTGAATTCTTATCCACATAGGACTAAATTTACTTAATCTTATGTTTCTAATATATATAATATAATGGAAAATCCATTATTAAGTTTGAATAAAATGTAATTTCCCGCCTTTACCCCCCTTTTCGGTACTTTTTTTACCCATAGAAGTATCAGAAATTGTATTCCAATGAGTTTCTAAATTATAGTGAGATACCATTAGGGTGATCGATTATTCGACTTTTTTGAGAAACCGGTTTTCGAATAGTTCGAATAGTTAGTATTTTAAAAAAACCGGTTGCACTTTTTGAAATTCAGAAAAAACCGGTTAACCGGTTTTTTGCAGAAGTTAATATTTATATCAAAAGACTACATTTCTTTAAAAAAATCAATTCTTATAATTAAGTTAAAATTTATTAAATACAAGCGTAAAAGCCTAACAATGTCAGGAAAAATAATATAATAATGAAAATATGCACAAACAAATCCGAAAATTAAAAGAAAAAAATATGAACAACATTTAGACACCTTCCTCTCCCTAATCGAAGTCAATTATTTGAAGCCGTTCAAATTTATTGGAATTATATTGATTAAAGTTTTAAATTTGTAAACCTTTCAAAATAAAAAAAAAAATCGTCGTAAATGCGCTGCCTGGTCGAAATACAGAATCAGTTTTTTATAGGATTTGGAGAGCAAACAATAAGTATAGCAACTCAAAAGTTCTTAATACCAAAACAGACTTTTTGGTCCCTGATAGAAACCTCTGGCACTGTTAGAACTTGTTGAACGAATAGTTTTATAAGTATGCTGATTTTTAGTTTCTTACGTCGTCTGGGAGCTTCAGAAAGCTCTGGAAAGCAAACATTGCTTAGGAAAGATATATTTAAATCCATATATATAGATCAACGTATTTTCGCTCCCTGATAGAGATTTCAAAATCTGGCTCCGTTAGGATTTGTAGGACGAATAGGGTTATAATTAAGCTGAACATTAGAATTTGTTGGACAAAAAGTTTTATAATTAATTAGAAAGAGAAAAAATGCTAAGCAAATCATATATCTGGATGACTAGAAGATAATTATGTTTCAAAATTGTAGACAAAATCATCTAAATTTTAGTTAGCATAAACAGAAACCATGGCTTAATATGGAAGACTGTCTCAATTAAAACGATTCTGCAGGTGAAACTTTTTTAACAACACCTTTAAAAAATAAAGGAAATATTGGATCAAAAAAATTAAATTGGGTCATACAGGATAATTAATAATTATTTATTTGTTTAATATTACAGAATAAATTCCAATTTAGACTTAAACTATATTTTAAAAACAGAAGAAATCAGTCTTTATGAATATTTAAAAAATTATTCCTAAATTTTCAAATATCACTATTTAGTACATGTTTTCTGAAATAAAATGCTATTTTTAAAACCGGTTTTTTTGCGTTTAAAAAAACCGGTCTATTCGACATTCGAAAAATGAACATTTTGAAAAAACCGACAGCACATTGACTGAAAAAACCGGTTGGAAAACCGCGTCGATCACCCTAGATACCATATTAAAATACGCATATGGTTATGTCAATAAATATAAAAAAGTGTTTTATGATAAAAGTGCCAAAAATAGGTACGATTTTTACCCCTTATACGTTCGAATTTCGAAAAAGTACCAAATTTATATTTCTAGTTTTTTGATAAGTTATGAATACGACAAAAATTTTATTTGTATGTTGATTGGTTTCAAAGATACATATAGTGACAAAAAAGTACCAAAATACAGTTTTTACCCGTTTTCCCCCTAAAGGTGCCGATTTTCAAAAAAAGTACCAGACACCTGTCCGATTATTTTTTAAATGAATAACGACAACTATTCAACTTTTTGTGTATCTTTATTAGTTTGGGAGTTATAGAGTTACCGATTTTACCCGTTTTTACCCCCTAAACATTCGAATTTCCAAAAATCCCGTCTTAGTGGATCTATATGGAGGGAGACCTACCTACGTTCCAAATTTCGTCTCTCTAGCTTCAGCCGTTTGGGCTGTGGGATGATGAATCAGTCAGTCAGTCATTCATTCAGTCAGTCACGTTACTCTTTTATATATATAGATAATATGCTGTGGTGTAGTCATTCCATCTTCCCGCCACACTTTTAACCCATTGTTTTTAGGTTATATAATTTTCTAGGTAATAGGTAGAGCAAACTGATCAGTCATTCATGTTTTATAGAAAAGGAATAGTGGTACAAAAATGTAGTACAAGTTATGTCTCATTTCATTTAACATTCTAGACTATATCTAGTCATGGAATAAGAATAACATGGAATTAAGTTATTCTTATTCCATGAACTCTCTGTTACATATTATCCCAACAAACCATATGATATCGTAATAATATAAACATACACATGTACCAAGATTGGATGAATTAATAATATACTAAATATTTAAAAATTAAAACGATATAACAATAATTAACTAAAGTCCATTCTGCTTCAAATCATTTTATATGCAAGACAAAACTTTTGTAATCCGAAAACCGCTCCCTTTGAAATCCAAGCTTATATTGATTCCTTTATCTTGTCCTCTTTTATTTTTTGCGATTTCGGGAAATTTTGCTGTAAAAGTATAATTTGAAACATAACACAAAATATTTTTTCCTACAAAAAATTTTCAATTAATTTTTATTTTCCAAAAAATATTTAAAGTTTTTTTCTACACAGAAAAAAGTTTGTACATAAATATAAAAATTTTGTTTCATTGATTTTAGTTCATAATATTTAAGAATAATTTCTAAAATATTCAAACTTTTTTCTATATAAAACAAAAGACAAGAAGATTTAAACAAATTATTTAAATTTTAATTAATATTTTCATTTGTATTGAAATGTTTGAAATTTTCTTTGGAAAATTTTGGAAAATAGAAGCTGTTTTAATAAAATAATTAAATTATGTACATATGTGCTGCAAAATGATATCAAATTTATGCAAATTGATAAACATTATTTTCCAACAACTTTTTCTTGAAAATTTAAATTTTTTTATGAATATTTTCTATTATAACTCTTTTTATTTAGCATTTCCATTAGAATCTTATACAAATAAATCTAAATTTCAGCAAAATTTTTGCAAAATACCTAAAATTTTCATAAAGAACAATTTAATAATATCTATGAACCAAATTTTATTTTTTATAAAAAAAGTTTGGGAAAAAAAAGAATCATGTTCGATTCTTATTATTTATGAACAAAATTTTAAAATATACTATATCGTTTCTTAGTTGGTTGGCATGATAAAAAATGTTACCCCTTGTTTAAGATTTAATATAATATAAACAAAATGGTTACTCTGTTCTGCTAGCGAATTTGACACTCTCTGATACTTTGAGTCTACATTAGACAAGACAAACGTTAAAATTTTATCATGATAAAGATTTATTTAATATAGACTGAATTTGTTAGTATTATTGCTGCGTTAAAAAAAATTGTCAGCGCTCTAGATCTGACAACTTTGTCTTGATGTTGCTTGATAAAAGACGCCATCTTGATTGTTGTTGGTACTTTTTGCATGGTTTATTATGACATACGTTTTCCCCTATAATTGATAGATATAAAAAAAATATCAGCAACTCAAACAAAAATTTGACGTTTGTCTTGATACAAATTTCTCTAATATAGACTCGACGTTACATATTATGATACAAAAAACTCTTGTGTAGACGCTATGTAAGAGCTCTCAAAGTTAAATAATTTTTTTTTTAATTTTAATTTTCATCAACTTTCAGTGTATTTATTTTAAATAAACAGTCTTTTAAAGTTAAAATTTAAAATGGAACCATAAACTTCAAGTATTTAACTGTACATTTTTTCAAGTATTTATTAATTATATTTCATCCTAAAATTTATGTTATTTATTATACCCACCATCAAAAAGATGGGGGGTATATTGATTTTGTCATTCCGTCATTTAAGACCCCACAAATTATATATTTTCTGGGTCCTGGTTGAATTCTGAGTCGATCTAGCGTGGTCCACCCACTTTACCGCCCACCTCCCATATATGGTGAAAATCAACAAAATTGTGTTCACATAGTTTAAGGACCAATGTAAAGTCGGAAACAAAAAATGGGCGTGGTCCGCCCACTTTACTGCCTACTTTGATGGTGGGTATATAGATTCGGCCGGGCCGAATATATTCGCGCTTGTTTTTTTTTTTTTTTTGAAAATTGTCTTAAAATACACTCATTTTCAAATTTCATGGAATGCAATTTAAAATGTTACAGGATGTTCTAAAAATTTTCTTAAAAATACTTTAATACTACTTTAATACTGTGAAAAAAAAAATCGTGCGCATATGTAGCCCGATTAGAGAATATAATTTTTTTTTTTTGAAAAAACTCCCTTAGATCTCATACAAAAAACAGCTTAAATGCAGACTTCTTCTTAGCTTCATAAAACATTAAACAGTGGGACAGAATTGAACATTTTTGGAAATACTATGTGCAAAATAATAGTAGCATTACCACATAATTTGGAATTTTGGTTGCTGCATAACTCCTAGACAAGGAATTTAAAAATAATTTCTTTATATGAAAGTCCTAAACGTGAACACTAATTATAAAAAATTGTTTGTCTTTTTCGATACATCTTCGGAAATTACCGTTATTTTACTTAAGCCGCGTGATTTTTGCCTGTGCAAAATAATAGAAGCAAAATGTTAAACATCGGAAAATAGTATTATTGTTTTAATATTTTGGTTCCATTTGGTTTTTAGGTAAATTATATAGTCGTGTACTAAACTTACAGTGAAATTTTGCTTATAAAAAATTTTAAAATAGGTGGCGGCAAACACTGTATTACTAGTACCCGTAATTTAATGGTAAAAATACTTTCAGAAGGTAAAACATACCGATTTATGCAAAAACTTCGCGGAATGTTCTCCCACAGTTATTGCGAATTTGAAAAAATAATCCAAACCAAGAAACACTAACTCGCAAGTAAAATAAACTTCCAAGTGACTCTACGCGTACAAATCGAATGGTGAACTTTAACCCAATTGTGACGTACACTAAGGTTAAACATGACTTAGAGTTGTAAGTTCATGCGTCAACTATTCCTCGACATTTCCATAAACAAAATCTGTAAGAAAGATTTCAAAGAAAAGTCCCATTACTAAACTATAGACAGGTACGCAATAGCCTTAATTTCACGATACTTTATTCCGATTGACCCATTACGAAATGGTACAACATTCTCTGCACATATAAAATCAAAGTAATTTTTTTTTTTTGGTACATATGAGTTGGATGGGACAAGATTATATGTTAGGGGACCAAATTGCTAATAATATGACCCGAAATTTGTTCTGAAGTCCGTCAAGCATGGTGGTGGGAAAATAAAAGTTTGGGGATGCTTCTAATATCACGGCTCAGGGTCCATATTTTGGATAAAAGATAACATGGATGGCCAAATGTATGTATGTGGAAATATTAGAAATAGTGATGTTGTATTATTCAGAAGAGAATATATCGCTCAAATGGGAGTTTTAGCAGGAAAATATTCCTAAGCACACGAGCAAATTGACCAAAAAATTTTTTTTCCGAAAACAAAAGCGTTGTTTTGGAGTTACCGGCACAGTCACCATATTGATTCCCATTGAAAATCTTAGAGGAGATGTCAAGGATGCTGTTTCTAAACAGAAACCGGGAAATGTTCTGGAATATTTGGGAACAATATAACAAATTCCAAGAACAAACATATTTTGAAATTAACCAAAAATCTTTATTTTATTGAACGTAAAAATTTTACAAATGGCGCTACTATTATATTGCACTCAGATGTATATCTGTAAATTGTAATCGGCTGGTTGGGTTTACATGAAATCTTATATAGGCGTACCAGAGGAAAGTAACATTTTAACTTTGGAAGCAGGATCCTTTATACAATTCAAGAGCGGAGCTATGGGGGCTCAAAATTGGGTACTAATGACATGGAAAAAGTTTAACCACTAGCGAATTTATGTTCCTTACCCGATTTCAAAGATTTATATATCATCTTAAATCTCTTGATAAATTTTTTGAAAATCATGCTCGCATGTACTATTTATTTTATATATTTTTCGAGATATATTCATTTGAAATTTCAACAATCTCAACTTTGCAAGATCTTGGTCAAGTCTTTTCTATATATATTCCACAATTTTTAACCAATTTTATTATATTTTATGCATTTTAATGAAGAACAAAATTATCTATTGAATAAAGAAAATTTTAAAAATCAATATCTTTATTGAGTCTAAAAATAAACGATTTTGAATTGGCAAGTTTGTAAAAATTAACAAACTGATGGACGAACATTAGGACTCTCTAAAAAAGTCTTAAAATTCCAAAAAAAAAATATATATGTATATCGTCCATTCCATGAAAGAACGCCCAAAAATATACCAAGTGTCATCCGATTTTTATAAAATTTTATACGTATAAGGTCTATGGGTATCTATAAATATTTCCGTTTTCAGATTCGCTAAATTCAGAAAATTCGCGATTTTATTTCCCTTTTTCACTTTTGAAAAAATCTAAAAAATCTCAAAAGTATACAACTTTAAATACAAATATTTCTGGGAAGGCTTTGCAGAAATTTGTGATTTAAACGGCGTTTGGATTATAATTATGTCAGCTTAAACAAGAATATTTTATAAATAAAAAATATTTTTTAAAAAATGCATTTTAATTTAAATATGCTATTAAATTTTGTTGATTTTTTTCCGTATTTAGAAAGCATGGAATCTTTACATTAAAATGAAAATCTCAAATTTTTGGGACGCACACATGTACTGTGCATAATTTCCCCTTTTCTTCAACTAGTTTAAATTTTTTCATATAAATATTATATTTATCTGGTATTATGTGTATCTTTACGTATTTTGTTAAAAAAAATTTATTGTGTTATTTTTTAAAAAATCCTGAAAAATAGTAAAACTTTATGTATCAGACTATTTATTGTTCTAAGTTATAATAAACAAAGCATTTTTGAATACACTTTTGAAAAATTAAAATTTAATAAATTCGCAACTAACAAAAATGCATCTAAAAACTGCATTCATATTTTTAAAATATTATGGATCGAAGTCGTGGTTTTTGAAATGCTGACTAAATTACGCAAAAAATATGCAATGGCCTTTTAAATAATTTTAAATTACAGAAATCCATCAATAACTTCAAGAGATATGAATATTTAAAATCGCATATTTTTTATATTTTGTTAATTTTTATACAAATTTTAAAGAAAATTTAAAAAAAACAAGAAAAAATTTAAATTTTATATGAAAAATTTGGAACATGTTTTTATAAAAATTGGATTATGCTTATAAGATTTTCGAGTCCCAAAAATTTGACACTTTTATTTTAATGTAAAGATTCCAAACTTTTCATTTATGTTAAAAAATTAAAAAATTTTATTAGCATATTTAAAGAAAAGTGCATTTGAAGAATGCAATTGCATTAAAATGCATTTTTAAAATATCTTCTTTATTTTTAAAATGTTCGTCTTAAAGCCGCCATATGCGAAATTTAAAGGCCGTTTAAATCACTAAAATTCACAAAGTCTTTCCAAAGATATTGCTATTCAAAGTTACATACTTTTGAAATTTTTTTGGTTTTTGAAAAAATTAAAAAGCGAAATAAAATCGCGAATTTTTGCAATTTCACAAAATTGAAAACTGAAATTGATAAAAGGCTTAATGGAGTTTATGTATACAAATTTTTTATCGAAATTGAAAGCCATCAAGTAAAAAAATACCCCTTTTTTGGGCGTTCTTTCCTGGAATGGTCGATATATATATATATATATATATATATATATATATATATATATATATATATATATATATATATATATATATATATATATATATATATATATATATATATATATATATATATATATATATATACGTTACCCTTATTCCAAAAAAACATCTTATAATTCTAAAAATTTATTTTTTATATAATAAAAAAGGAAATTAAACGCGATCACATTTTAATGTTGAAATCATCTTTCACTGAATTAAGCATCATTTTCGATCCATTGAACTCTTATGTATAGACGGACGAACATTACCATTCTGTTAAAAAAAATAAATATATATATATATATATATATATATATATATATATATATATATATATATATATATATATATATATATATATATATATATATATATATATATATATATTAAAAAAATAAAACGTCGTTATTAAAATATTTATATCAAATTTTCCTGAATTAATCGCCATTTTCGACCCTTTTTACCCCAAAGTGCACCAGTGCGATGTGTTAGAGATTATTTAATTTTTTATGGATAAGGAGAGAGATCGAAAAATTCTTAACACACATTTTGCCTCATAACTTTTTTCGGAATCAATATTCAAAATTTTTTTTGATCTAGTTATCATGGAAAAATACTTCAGTTATTATTTTTAATAACAACCATGTTAATTTGTCCTTATTTTCATCAAAATAAGTGACGAAAAAGATTTACGTCCTACAAGTTATTAAAAAATTAAAAAAAAACCAAATAGGTCTTACAAATAATTGACCAAAGAATTAAATATCGTCCGAAAACCGTTTCTAATGTTACTAAGCAGTATCAGGAAAATTTGACTATTGATGTGAAACCTAGTTCGGTAGGAAAAAAGGACCACCTGATATTGGGAAGGCCAGAAAATTGAAGGCATATTAAAAGGAACTCCAAACACATCTGGTAGAAAATCAGCTCAGTTTTCTCAGTGCTTCGACTATTTGGTGCGAAAATTTAAAGTTAATGGGAAAGTTGATAACATATAAAGTTCAAAAAATTCCAAACTGGAATTCTGCAAAAAAAAAAAAAAAAATTACAAGCCAAAAATAGGACTCGGAATTTAAAACCAAATTTCATACAAAAATACTTAAGGTGTATAATTGACGAAAAAACGTAGGTGCTGGCAGAATCTTCGCAGCTTGTGTCTCAAAAATTTGTATTGCTAATGCTCGAAGCAATGTTGGAGATAAGTTTAAGACCTAAAAACACAAAAATTTCTTACAAAATTCATGGTATGACAAGCTTTTTGCAGTTGCGGTAAAACAGGAAAGTCATTTGATACATTCGGATCTATAAATACCAAAATATGCATAAAGGAATTTTTGCAAAAAAGACTTCTTCTTTTCTTAAGAAAGCACAACGTATCTACATATTTTTGGACCCATTTGGTTTCATGTCACTACGGTAAGAAAGCTCTGGAGTGGTACCAAATCAATAACATAGTTTTAGTACCAAGAGAGGTCAATTTTCAAAATTGTCCATAGCTTAGACCAGTGGAGAGATATTGAGCTCTTGTGAAAAGTGAATTCAAGAGCACAAAAAAGGTGTCCCAAAATACCGAAGATTTTAACAGAAGATGTGCACACTGTTCCAAAAAAGTGACTGAAGCAACTATCAAATCTCCAAAGAAAGGGTTTTCAAAAATGGTCCACAATTTTATAATTAGTGGTTAGAACCATTAATTCTAGAATTATAATTCTGTGATCTGTGCTAAATTATCAAATGATTAAAAAAATAATGAAAACTCTAAGATCAACCGTTTCCAAGTTATTGAATATTATGTATGTTAAGAATTTTTCGATCTCATTCCTTAGTTATTACAAAATATAATAACTTGCAAATGAAATATTTTCTAATGAAATTTTGTTTTTACAATTAGGAGTTATTTCAATATTAGCTGTGCTTTGTTGCTAACGTTTATAGTCAATTTCATTAAAAATTTAAATTTAACATGGTAACTTTAACGTCGATAAAAGTGCTTCCAATTTATGAACAAAAATACAATTATGAATATTTGAATGCCAATAAATGGAAAAATATAAAAATACAATAAAACATTAAGATTTATTTGTGCAATTTTGTTTTGAATATTAAGTTATACCAAGTCGGGGGAGTATCGTTTTTTGCTAACTATAAACTTTAAAACTCAACGGTAGCAACAAAACACAGTTATTATTAATTTAAACTCAGAATTCTATTTCCAGCAAAAAAAAAACCGAATTAAAACTTCTAATGTGAATTTTTCTTTATAAGTTGAAATACTATGAAAGAAGAATCTGATTACTAATTTTCTAGTGTAAATATTTTTAAACAAATTTCAAGGTAAATATTAGGGTATAAATTGTTCGGTTTTTCTATTGTTCGAACAAAACGAATAAGGCATTTTTGTTTGTTCGAATTATTTGATTACGTATTTAAAATTATTAGAATAATTAAAAAAAGTAAAATATTTAAACACAAAAAAATATTCGAGGCAACATTTTCTAAGTCGACTTAGGTAATTTATTTTTATATGAAAATAATATTTTAAGCACTGATAGCCAATATATTATACATAAAATCTAAGGTAATATTTCTAAGGAATTAGGTATCTTCTTTGAAATAATTTTTATACAAGTTTGTTTTTTTTTTTAAATATCAAAAGAAAATAAATTGTTTCTGTTGCAAAAGTGTTAAAATTGCATTTAACTTTTTGATGAAAAATAAAATAACTCTAAGGCGCAAACAGTTAAAACAATTATATTGTTCCTGTTTGCAGCAGCATAACATGTGGAAAGTGTATCTTTCAGATATCTGTGGAATGGGTAAGTCTTCAAATAGAATACAAATACGTTTGAGATACTAACAAAGTTGTTTTTTATTTTAAATATTTATCAGTGCCTATTAGAGAGGAGGAGAATAGTTAAGATTCTAGCATGGATTTGTTGAACGGGACCCTACCCTTTACACTAAACTTAAACGTCAAATTTTACAATTTCAAAGCTATTTTATTTATTATTTTATAATTAAATTTTAAATGTGTGTTTACTTTTTAATATGTAAAAATTAAATGTAATCAACTTTTGAAATGAAACATAAAAATATACATTTTAATAAGAAACTTATCAAAAAGAAACGATGTACCAAAAATAAAAAATATGTAAACAAACATTACTATCATAGGTAATATTTCAAAATAGTTAAGTAGTTTTACCAAAAAATATAGGTAATTTTTCGAACATTGAAATCGCCTAAAATTATTTGTTAAATTACCTAATAAACTTTATAACTGCCATTCTACCCTTGCGCTTAGCTAATTTTATACCAAGTTTTAAGGAAATATAACCTATGAATTTTTTTGTGTGTATGAGCTCATTTACATTGGGGATTTTCCCTGGAAAAAATCGCTGCAACTTTTACGTTTGTAGGCAAGAGGTATAGAGAAGCAAGCGGGGTAAGAAAAGTTGCATGTCGTCGCAACGCAAAAAAATTTCATGAAATTTTTTCAAATTTATTTTAAATTTTTATGATTTGTTGTTTTTTGTCAAACATTTTTGAAAAAATTTCACAATACAAATTTATATGTGTAAATGCAGAAGGGATTTGGAAACAACTTCAAAAGAAAATATAATTAAAAATTGCTGCGATAATCCCCAATGTAAATAGGCTCTATGATTTTCTTTAAATATTTTAGTTTCTTTAAATATTTTATTGTAAAAAATAACAACATATAAAAATCAGCAATTCATTAGGAGCATCTTTAAAAAAACATTCACAATATAAATTTATATATCGTCCATTCCAGGAAAGATTTTTATTGCTATTTTTTTGACAGGGAGTAATAAGATTATCTTTATATTTGGTAAACTATGTTCATTCATTCTATAATTTTATTCAAGATTTTCGTTATTCTACAAGTTCAAAAATCGCCAAAATATGTAATACTACGTTTTTACTGACAAGTTTTGGAGAAAATATGTTGTTTTGAGCAAAACGATTTGTTTTCCTCTTGTTTTCCTATATATTTTTCATGAACCAAATCACCTCATTTTGCTGGTTTTGTTTCAAAATATGTCGAAATTGTCATTCTTCGAATTAGTTTAAAACAAAAAACCTCCGTGTTATCCATTTAAACTGAATGTTTTTATCGAAAAATGACATTTGATTTTAATATTTTTTTTATATTTTATATTAAAAAAATGGAAATTCGACTATATGAAAACGAGTTAGGAAACATAATATAAGTATAGTAAAAATATATGAGATTTTTTGTAAAAGGAATCCCATTTATTGCAGGTTTTGAAAAGGTCATTGACAAACTTTGGAGCACATTAGAGGTTTCGAAACTGCATTCGGTTTGAGGAACTAGCCTTTGGGATTTTTGAACATATAGTCTAAATTCAAAATTTTAATTTAAAAAAGGTCAAATTTGGGAAGGTCTCTAATTTTTTGGGCTTGTTTTTAATCCTAAAGTCAACTCCGTAAGGATTTTTAAGTAAAATTTTGTTTAAGAGATAAAAGAGTGTAGACACCTTTTCAGCTAAAAAAAAAAAAAAACACAAAAAACCATAATTTTTACAATTTTTAATTTCAAAATCGTTTATTTTTGGACTCAGGAGAAATATCGACTTCTAGTCTTTTCTAGTTGATAGATAATTTTGTTCTTTAGCTAATTGGGTAAAAAAAATATTGGCCTATATATTGAAAAAAACTAGACCAAGGTTTGGCAAAAATGACATAGTTGAAATTTCAAAAAAAAAAAAAAAAAAAAAACATATGCAAGCATGTTTTTCATAGGTCTTATCAAGAGCTTGTTTTTTATAGGTCTTATCGAGAGCTTTAAAAAGATGTAAAAATTAGACAAGCGATGAAAAATTTTCTATATCAGAGGTATCCTATTTTGAACCCTAATAGTTCCGTTCCTGAAAGGTATGTGGGGCCCGTCTTCCATACTTAAATTTGTACACTCCTATGCTACGCCTATGTGAAATTTTATGTAAATCTAATCAGCCAATTAGAAGTTATAGATTTATTTCCAAAAAAATTTAATTCTGCCCCACTAAGCATGGCAGCGTTTTTAATACTTTGTTTTGAAGTTGCTTTAAAATTTGTATTGTAAAACTTTAAAAAATTTTTTTGACAAAAAACAACTAATTAGAAAAATAAAATTAAAATCCCTTGAAATTTCTATCTGCGATGACGAACAACTTTTTTTGTTTTTCCACACCTCCAAAAAAATTACAACAATTTTTGACAGGAAAATCTAATTCTCCTAGAAAAGATAATTTTAAATAAATTTTAGCTAAAAAACTGTTTAAAAGATCAACAACTATTATAAAAAATTATTTTTTTTTAACTATATCTCAAAAGTAAAAATATTAGAATGATATCGGTTGATATAAACTAAAAAAATCTTTAAAGTTCGCTTTTATGATTAAAAAAATAATAATAAGTAAAAAAAACTGTCAAAAGCCCTCAGAAATTAACTTAAAAGGAATAAAATTTAAATGAGTACATTTAAGTCTATTTTGTTATTGTTTTTATAAAATTTAGTTTTGAAAAAGGTAAAATTTTCGTTGGCAAAATGTGTCTTTATTTAAATTAAGCACTTAAGGGTGGTCCTATGACTATAAACACTATGGAATGACTAATGATACCCAATTAAAGGTGATTATCTATACTTTTTTATAAATAAAAATTAATGTTGAGTTTTTATCCACTTTGAAATAATTAGAGATTTTGTCTCATAGCCTCACTTTTCAATTTGGATACATACTAATCTATGTGCTACACAGAGGCTTTCAGTTAAATTCTAAATGTTTGTACAATATTTTTAAATATCAGAGATCTACTAAAATCAGATTTATTTTGAGCATAAAATGTCTTTAAATGGTTTAGTTATAGCGAAAATATATCTCATCATTTTTAGTATCAAAACTATCCATATACTTATGTCGAAAACCGGCTTCGCTAAACACGTTTTTTTTTTTTCGAATATAAAAATAGGTTTAAGGTTCCACCTTTTTGATAAAAAATTTAAATTTTTTCCAATTTAAATCGGAAATGTAATAATAAAGATATTTATAGAAATATATTTACCCAATTCACAACCCCGTTATTGTGTTATTTGTTAAAGTTTTATATGAAGAAAAATAATACTTTTTAAAAAATAAAACACTTTGTGAATATGTGTGTTATTTTCGAATGATTTGTTATATTGTTATTTTGAAAAATGTCAAAATTTAAAAATTATTTTATTTTATTTTTTTAATGAAAAATGTTGGATAAAATCTTACTTTTTGAAAACTAGGACTTTTATATTTACTACATCCATCCCAATCGATTCGGAATCAATTTTCCAAGTCGATTTAACGATATCCGCCCGCCTTACATACTGCCTGGTTGAACTGCTAGCTTGTTGTCTATGTATGTAAAACTTGGGCACAAAGAACAAGTTTTAATTTTAAAGATAATTTGATCTAATTTGGAAAACGGTATAATGCTAAAGTTTACTGAAGTTAGTTATGATCGGAACAGTGTTTAAATATACATAAATACATTATTTATGCCACGATTTCAATAAAGTTTGGTACAAATTAATTTTATAAAAGAGTGAATCAGAATCAGACCAGAAAATTACTCTAACACGCTAAAATCCACATTAATGACAGAATTGGGATAATATTTAACATACATAAATTTAAAGACAGAAACCATAGTAATAAGGATTCATAAGAATAGGTCCGCAATTGGCCATTGGTCACATATTAGGTCATTTCCGAAAAACTCGAAGACCATCTTGTGGTCAAAGCAAGGGTATAGAATATTATTTTGTTGGACTTAACCAATTATACTTTTGGACTTGTTTTCATTGGTAAATATTTTTTTTTTTTTAATTTTTAGTGCAAAATCTAATTTTTTAGTTAAAAAATCGAGTTTTTAGAGAAAAATAGAATTTTTAGTAAGAAATCGATTTTTTAGTGAAAAATCGGATTTTACCGAAAATTTTTCTTATTGGTGCAAAATTGGATTTTTCATGAAAAATCTTATTTTTTATATAAATTTTTGTTTTTAGTGATACATTTTATAAAACAAAAATTTTATAAGAAACTATATTTATTTAAAAAATCTAAACATTTTTAAACAAAATATTTTTTAACATGATTCATAAACATAGGTTTCACAATGTTATAATGTTATTTTAAATTTCCATATAAATTTTCAAAAAAATTTTTTTTTTTTCATTAAGACTTATTTCATTAGGTGTTTTGTCATTTTGCCATAAAATCGTGCGATTTTTTGGAATACATATATATTTTTTTAGCTCTTATAAAAATTTTTACTAAAAATGTATTATAAGAGCTAAAAAATATATTAAAAAAAAAATTTGCTCTTATAATATATGTACGTTAAAGTGCCTTGATTTGTATGGGGACAAAAAAAGTTGCTAATGTACCCCCCTAAAATTAAAGATTGATACGTTTTAAGCTAATTCCCGAAATATTTCAGTACAATTATTTTATTTACGTGAGCTGGAGCATTTTTAAAATACCTCCAAAAATATGGTTTTCGATCAACAATATACACAATTTTTAACTTTTTGTCAAAAAAATTAAAACATCCCTGCGGGAAATTTGTGGCAATTGCAGTAATGGACCGGTCCCTCAGTACCAGTTGAGTACCAATTGACACCTAACTCGTCACCAAAGTTCCAATTGAGAACCAGTTGAGAGTCAATTTATAACATGCTTGTTAAGTGCGCAATTAGCAACTGGCGCGCAATAACAATCAGTGGCTGAGCGTTGAAGACTATAAAACATGACATGCGTTAGATGAACATGGGTTCGATTCGGGGTTCCGCCACCGACATTAACGAAAAATTATAAAATAAAAATAAACATAATTTAATAAAAATAATAATAAAAAAATGTTTAAAAAGTAAAGAAATACCGAATTTTTATAAAATTTTTATTATATTAATCGACACTGAACCTGTCCTCTTGGACCAGTCCTGTGATCTATCCTGTAACCTGTCCTAAGGGGCTAATTAGCCACCTCCAATGACAACCCCATGTAAAAGTGACAGGTTCCTCTCATACAAAGTTCCAGAACTGGGACCGGTCACTAGCCCTGAGAACCTGTAACGTCACTAGTTTTTAACCGGTTCTCTTTACTCTAGGGATATGATAGAAAAACGACGTCTAATACTTATTGAGTAAAATAATATTTTAAAATTTGTTTTCATTCTGATATGTGCATTCATTTAACCCTTTAGTTGCACAAATAATATTTTGGGATTTCCGGTCCATAATTGGTTAAGTTAATTTTAACGGCAAATTAATGGTTAGTTAAGGATATAAATGTCCCCAAAAGCATAAATTGATCAAAAAGCTGTACATTCGTGCTAAATGGGGGCTAAGTTTCAAAAACTGCTTTTTATTCGATTTTTATCACTGTTTTCAATGAACATATTATGTTATTCATAAATTTATCAATATTTAAGTGTAATAAGTATTTCCATGCTACTTATTTGCAAAAATTTCAAAAAACTCTCAACTCACAGTTGAACACACTCATTCTCAATAGTGAGTGTGTTTGTGTCAACTGGTTCTCAATTGGAACTTTGGTGACGAGTTAGGTGTCAATTGGTACTCAACTGGTACTGAGGGACCAGTCCATTACTGCAATTGCCACAAATTTCCCGCAGGGATGTTTTAATTTTTGACAAAAAGTTAAAATTGTGTATATTGTTGATAGAAAACAATATTTTTGGAGGTATTTTAAAAATGGTCCAGCTCACGTTAATTTAAATATTGAGATGTAATATTTTGGGAATCATATAAGAACATAGCATTTCTACAGGGGTACATTTGCAACTTTTTTTCGTGAGGCTCTGTAATGTACGTATTTTTATAAAATACTTTAAGAAATCCTGCGAATTTTTGAAACCATATTTTTGACTATTAAACGCTAATACGGTTCTTTTACGATTTGATTTATATTTTATATTGTTAAATAAATTTAAAAATTATTTTTTTATTTTCTTTTTGATAATTTTTAACATAGATTAACAATTAGATATTTATGTGAAAGAAAAAACATAATTCAATTGTCAAAAACATAATTCATACAACAAGAAAATACATGTAGTTACATATATTTTGTTTTTGTATTTTCAAAAATATAAGTAAATTTTTTGAAAATTTAGTATAGGGTGGCTCTCACATAAACTTCTAATTCTATTCTATGATTTTTAATTTTATTTTTGGTTATTTTTTTGTTATAAAAATGACCCAATATTTGTGTCATTTCTCGTTTCAGCTTAGGGTAGCATTTCATTTTTGTTTCAGATAACTTCTCGTTATGAAAATTTGTCCCAATATTTATGCCAATTTTTTATTTCAACTTTGGGGTAATATTGCATTTTTTCTTTGTTATATTTCCAAAAACGTTGGGAAAATGGTTTGTTATGAAAAATTGCCCCATAAGTGGGGCCATTTTTAGATTCGTGTTTTGAGGCCACAGTTCGCAGCGCCGTTTTTATAAATGGTACGATTGACTATTAAAAATACATTTTATATATAACAGGCATTTTTTCATGAATTTGGTGTCTTGGAATGTAATTAAATTGCTTTCTTATAAGGCGTTCAATATTTACAAAAATCTTAAGGTATATATCGTAAAAATCAATAATTCTAGCATGATCCTCAAAAATCTTTTTAAGATGTAACCAGAAAATATCTTTTAATAAATAAATATTTTAAAAAATATGTACTTATGTATTCTTAAATATCTAGTATATAGCTAAATAATACATTTAGAAACTTACTATGCAGTAAGTTAAAAATATTTATAACATTTTGTTGATCACATTTCTTTTAAATTTTTTTATTTGTTTTCAACTTTTAAAACATCGGCAACGTCTTTATAGCTTTAGCTTCATATGATAATTTAAAAAAAAAAAAAAAAAAACACAAAATCAAACATTTGTTCTACATAAAAAAATAATTCTATTGAAAAAGAAAAAAAAGAAATATATAAATTCCAAAACATGTAGACTTCGTCAAACATTATGTGATGCGGGACATTTTAAATTGATTTTAATGAATCTTAATTGATTGTAACTGTATGTGTCCTATATGTATACATTATACACATGTATGCGCAAATGAATGAATGCACTATTCAAAATAACAAATAACAACTTTGATACGCAAAATCTTGAAAATAATATTTTTAAGAATATTTAAATATTTTATTTACAGTGTACATACATATGATCACAAATAATATGAATACATTTTTTATATACTTAAATACGTATCGCTGGTCAGTTGCGAGAATATCGTCATAAGTTAAAAATTAATTACAAACAAGTCAGTAAAATTTCACGAAAACAAAAATTTGTAGCGAAAGCCAATGAAATTAAAGTTGACATAAAGTTCCGTTAAAATTTGAACAAAAATATTTAATATTTATAATTCAACAAATTCACTAACATTATCAAAATCTTCGGAATAAAAAAATGTTGTTGTCTTAAACGTTAAACTAAAAAAGATTTTTAAGTTAAGAAAAAAATCAAAAATTAACAAGATTTAATAAAAATATGTGAATTTAATTCTCCAAATAGGTAATTTAAATAAAAAGAGAAAATCGAAGACATTTTACCTCAAACCTTAATTTTTTGAGTTATGTCAATATTTTTGCAAATGAAAAATATATAGTCACATAAATTTCTCCGAAACTTTTACAGTTTACAAATTTTTAATAAATTTGTGGAATTGAGCAAAATCACATTCTGAATTGTTAAAACGTCTGATCTTTGTATTAAATATTGCTAATTTTTTATATAATTCGATAATATTTAGTACAGTTACATTTTTTAAGTCAAATAAGTTGAAGAGATAATAGAGCATCTCTGTAATAATAAAAACATTTTGGCGATTTAATTTTACATAGATATTTGGGTTAAGGGGAATCGACTTAAACAGTATGAATTACCTTAACATTTTCCATTCCACTCGACGATAAGTTAGGTCTAGTATTGTGTCAAAAGATGTATTTGTATAAAAATTATGTAGAAAAGTTTTTTCTACACAAAAATAAAAAAGTTATAGTCAGTCACGCCCAACAATATAAAACGATGGTATCTTAAACTGTTTTTTGACTGGGGACCAATATTTTAAAATCTGGGCAATTTGGTGAAATTTTGATTCGTTTTTTCGATAATATTTAGTACAGTTACATTTTTTAAGTCAAATAAGTTGAAGAGAGAATAGAGCATCTCTGTAATAATAAAAATATTTTGGCGATTTAATTTTACATAGATATTTGGGTTAAGGGGAATCGACTTAAACGGTATGAATAACCTTAACATTTTCCATTCCACTCGACGATAAGTTAGGTCTAGTATTGTGTCAAAAGATGTATTTGTATAAAAATTATGTAGAAAAGTTTTTTCTACACAAAAATAAAAAAGTTATAGTCAGTCACGCCCAACAATATAAAACGATGGTATCTTAAACTGTTTTTTGACTGGGGACCAATATTTTAAAATCTGGGCAATTTGGTGAAATTTTGATTCGTTTTTAGTACCGGCAAAATCTGTTCATAAACAAAACAAGCGCGATGTTATATTCGGCTCGGCCGAATCTATATACCCACCATCAACATTTTCAAATTTTACATTATATGAAAGGTGGGCGGACCACTCCCGTTTTTTGTTTTCGAGTTTACATTGGTCCTTCAACTATTTGAACACAATTTCGTTGAAGTTTAACCTTATATGGGAGGTGGGCGGACCACGCCCATTTTTGGTATCCAAGTTTATATCGACCCTCAAACTATTTATGCAAAATTTCGATGTCGTACATGCTTTTGTTTAAAAGATATCAGCAGAAAAGTATGAAACGGACACCCTGTGTCTCTAGTTTTTAGCCCATAACTTTTTTGTTTATTAACCGATTTTAACCCATTTTCAATACTAAACAAACCTTATATAAGATAAATATTTTTGCCAAATTTCGTCCCCCTACGTTGTCCCGTTCGAACCCTATCCTGCTTTCAACAGACAGACGGACGGACATAGCTAGATCGACTCAGAATCTAATCAGGACCAAGAAAATATATACTTTATATATACGGAATGACAAAATCAATATAACCCCCATCTTTTTGATGGTGGGTATACAAATTATGGGCCAAATACTAGAAAAACTAGATGTCCGTCTTAACTCTAATAACTCCGCCAAGGAAATTTTTTTCAAATAGTTCCAGAAATCATGTAATTTACACAATGCCGGTTTGGTCTGATTGGACCAAAATTGGTAGATTTATTTTAATCTTTGAAGGTTTGGTAGTTTGGTTGGTTTGTTCCAAATATTCTGATATTTTGGAAGAATGCTTTTTAAAATTTAAAAAATAATAAATTTTTTAACAGAAGAAATGAAAAATGGCCAAATAAGAATAATAATGAAACCTCAGCAAAAAAACGAACAAATGCTTCTAAAAAATTTTCATGTAGAACTAAATGAATATTTTACACTTTTTTTTGAAATTATTATCAATAGCTCATTTTCTCCCCTGAGAACTTTTTTTCAATGACAACACAATGTTAAAATCATTTCATCATTATTACTCAGAATAGAAAAAAATTATTGGTTCCTGAAAAAGTGAAAAAAAAAAAAAATATATTTTCAACTTTTAGTACTCATTCCATTTTTGGAGCATAAACATTTAAATAAAAGTAGTTTCTTGCAAGTGTTAAAAACTGAAATTGTTTAATTTCACTTTTTAAAAGGACATTTTCGAGGTGATGAACAATTAATTTATGAAAAGTATATATTTATATTTTGCGGGGTGTTATTTGAGCACAATCTTTAATTTTTATTATTGGACCTTTTGCTAATTTCCAAATATAAATTTTCGTAAAATAAGTTTTTTTTTAAATGTTGGTACATTTCGGTAGGTTTTGGTAGTTTTTAGTGAAAATTTTAGTAGGAAAAATATTTTCTTTATGGCAACGCTGATACAGTGGTCATATCTACCCACTGTAAAAATCTTAATTTTTCTTTACTCTTTCGCCAAAAAAAAATACATAATTGTTTTCTACTTTTATTGTAAATAACACAGTGCACAGTGGGCCAAAACCAAAATTAATGGTAATAAGTCTGGAACTTTGAAACCACTGAACCGATTTCGATGAAACTTGGAACATCGATAGAGGTGGACGCTACAGTGGGCCAAAGTTGACCACCTTGAGGGTGAAAAACATATCGGGGCTTATAACTTTTACAAATATTAACGGATTTAAAAGATTTTTACATTTTGATTTAACTTTAAAAAATAAATTTCTCATTTTTGGCCTTGACTTTTTTGCGATTTTTAAGAATGTATTCATATATGGTATAAATTTCTTACTTTGAAAAAAATAAATAAATAAATAAATAAATAAATAAATAAATAAATAAATAAATAAATAAATAAATAAATAAATAAATAAATAAATAAATAAATAAATAAAATAATAATAATAATAATAATAATAATAATAATAATAACACAGGTCAACAAAATCGTAAAAATGTTTTATATCATGAATAATTCTGCAAAATTATTATTCCTTAGGCTTGATATAGTGTAGAAAATCAAATGAAAATTTTCCATCACGTCACATTTTTAACCCATTGAGGAGCAAAGAAAATTTGCTTCCTTTGAGGAGTTTTAGGTTACGAAATTCCAGGTAATAGGTAGAGCAGATTAGTTACTCATGTGTTGTTGGCTACAACATGACATGGGGCTACAAAAGTATAGTACTAGTCAAGTATCTAACTCTTCACACATAGCCCCCAGAAGTCGTTAAAGTTGTAAAAATCAAGAATTTCTCAATTAACCCTCATAAAAACATGGAAAAATAGGGATAATTAGTGGGTGTATAGGAGAAATTTGTATTTGATATAACTAATACAAGACTGCAGTTTTAAAAAATGGTAAATTTTTTCAAATCGCATTGACAGAAAATGCGTAGACACAAAAAATTTAAGAAAATAAAAATCAAAGTTTAAATAAAAAAGTTAACAAAAAAATTTAGAAAGAAAATTATATCTTAAATAATTTTATTTCTTACTTCTAAGACTAAATGTAGAGAAAAAAGTAACATGAAACATTTCCATCACATTACACTTTTAACCCATTGATGACCAAATAAAATATGTAACTCTAAGAAATGTTTAGGTTATATAATTTTCTGGGTAATAGATAGAGAAAATTATGGATCCGTATTTTAAAGAGAAAGAATAATGTAACAACAGTGTAGAATATGCCATGTCTCTAAAATGCCCTCCATAGCACCTAAAAGTCTTTAAAATTGCTAAAATGAGCGAAGAACAATAGGAGCTTTTACACCAAAACGCTGTTACTGAGATATTATATCAACGCATATGGGGAATCCTACTTTGGTGACAGAATATTGCTGCTTATTAATATGAGTAATAATTAAAAATAGTACATTCTTAAATCCTAATTTAAGAAAACAAAAAAAATATCCATATATTTTTCAATGAAGTTAAAAATAAAAAAATTATATATTTTAAAATTATGACGTCATGAAAATGTTTTATTTAACTTTCTGCACTATATTTAGTCTAGGGAGTTAAAATTAGGCCGAATTATTCACAATACATTGTTCTTAAAATTTTTCGTTAACTCTGTTATTTAAATTGGTATTTTTATTTTTTTCATATTTTTGATGGTTACGCTTTTTCTGTCAGTGCGATTTTAAAAATTTTACCATTTTTGAGATCTACGATCTTTTTTTGTTGTATTTAATGCAAATTTTCCCTCTTCCCTTAATAGAAAAATTCTTTATTTTTACAACTTTAAAGACTTCTAGGGGCTATGTGTGACAAGTTAGAGACTTGACTATTACTACATTTTTGTATCTCTATATCTTAGCTATAAAACATGAATAACTAATTTGTTATTACCTGAAATTTTGTAACCTAAAACTCCTCAAAGGAAGCAAAAAAAAAAAAACAAAATGTTCCTGGTTATTAGGATGACTATACCTACAATATCTGCAACATGATTTTCCAAATACTTTTTTAGTGTTGACCTGAGTAATTATTTACAAAAAGTGAGCGTGGCATTTTTATTAATTTTATATCTTATATTTCCTTTCGGAGGATACACGATCTACATATATATGTGTAAATTTTCAGCTAAAAAGGTTAAATAAAGTGAGTACTCTTATATTGCATGTAATTTTGTTATTAAAAGTGGGCGTAAAAAGTTGCATAATATCTAAGCGAAGACTTTTACTTTATTAAACAGCAATTACCCATAAATATGTTGAAATTTACTGATTTAAATATTTTTTATATACACACATAATGAAAAAAGTGCTCCAAAAGAGTCAATAAAATCGAAATTCGAACTAACTTTGCAACTTTCATTTCACATTGGAATTATTAAAGCAATATTCAATGACCCACAATTTGTCTCATATGTAGTGTTATTGATTTTTAATTTTTGAAAAATTTTTTGGTGTATTTTTCAACTTCCACCGTAAACTAAAAAATCAAGGTACTTTGAAAATTCAAAGTATTGTTACAAAAGTAATTTAAATTAAAATTTTCGCCAATTTTTTTTAATCAACTATTTTTGGGTACAATGGGAACCGTTCTGAAGTTTTACCGCAGTGTGACCGCAGAACTAGATGGGGATATTAGTCATGTCTATAAAATATATCAGTACGTTATAGAAGAGAATGTTATATTCGGCTTGCCCGAATCATCTGAAACTTTTTATTAAAATTTCACCTTATATGGGGAACGTAAAGTGGGCGGACCACGACAATTTTTTTTTCCGAGTTTGCATTGGTCCTTAAACTGTTTTTACATAATTTCGTTGATGTTTCATTTTATATGGGGGGTGGGCGGTAGAGTAGGCGGTTTACAAGTTTATATCGACCCTCGAACTATCTGTGCAAAATTTCATTGCCCTATATGCTTTTGTTGAGGAGAAATCTGCAGAAAAGTATGAACTGAATATGCAATAGACAACCCGCGCACAGTGCCCCGTTCCAAAAATAAAATGGAAATAAATCTGGAATTTCCAACGGCTGGTCCGATTTCAATGAAATTTCAGGCAGTGTTAGTAGATGTGTAGGAATTGTGTAAAGGAAAAAAAATAATTAAAAACGTTAATACTGCCTGAACCAGGGTCTCTCAAAATTTACCCATTTATTTATGATTTTCCAATTTTTGACTTAATTTCTCAAATCGCAAAGCTGGAATTAAAAAAATAATTATATTTTTTACAAAGTTTGAGGTGTTTTTAATCATTTGGTAATAGAAATTTTTGCTCCCATTTTTGGAAATTTTTGAAAGTTTTTTGGGATTTGCGGGATTTCTATTGAGAAATCCAAAAAAGTGACTAAAGGTCCAAATTCAGCATTAAAAATTTCAAAATTTCATTTAAAAATATCGACTAGCAGAATCCACTCATATAAAAATCTTTTAAATCAGCTGAGATATAACGAATCTTGATCGTTTTAATTTGTTTGAACCCCGAGGTGTACAACTTTAGGCCGTTTGGAAATTCCAGATTTATTTCCATTTTATTTTTGAAACGGGACACTGTGCTGTGTTTCAAGTATTTGGCTCATAACTTTTTTGTTTATTAACCGATTTTGCCCATTTCCAACAAAACAAATCTTATATAAGATAAATATTTGAGCCAAGTTGGTCCCCCTAGGTGGTCCCCTACGAGCCCTATCCTGATTTTAACAGACAGACAGAATGATGGATATAGCTAGATGGCCTCGGAATCTTACCAGGACCCAGAAAATATACACTTTATGGGGTTTTAAATGATCTTTTCAACATGTTATATACAGAATGACAAACTTAAATCCAGACCAGATGGAAAAAAACTAAAATAGATTCGTGGTTAGCACGTCAAACCCATCAAGTCCAACTATTCGTTTTAAGGGAGGATTTTTTTACCCACCAGTGTTATTAGTCATCTTCCTTAATAAAAATATTTATAATAAGGAAAAAAATGGGTATTGTTAGATCCTTTATGTGAAGATAAATCTAGAAACAAACACAATTTCATTAAAAGTATTTTTTTTTTTTTATTTATATTAAGTAAATACTCTATAAAAAAAAAAAACTATTACATATCTTTCTGTTACAATTTAATCCTATAAACCCCGCATTTTTCTTCATTCATTTAGCAACAATAAATGCAAAAATATTTCACATTAAATTCCATCGAACACCCTAAAAAAGAAATCATTATATTTTCCCACCAAATAAAAATACTCTTGATGTTTTTCCCAAAAAAGTACGTTTAACATTTGATACGAACATTATTTAGCGCGGTTAGTTGTCAAATATTCTTATCAAAAAAGAAATAAAATAACAACAAATAAAATGTAAGTATAATCGCACTCATAAGTTTTTTTTTAAAGTCACAGGTTTGTTAATGCGGGTCAAAAGAAATTTCAAAACTCACACGCAAGCCTTGATCTTTGAAGGGATCATAATAAGAGAATTGCATTTAGTACGAGTATGTGTTTTTCGTGGTGGTGGCGAAGTGGATTGTTTTGTTTTACTTTAGACATTTTTCCCAACAAAAGTAAAACTGTTTTTTTTTTTTTTTTTGGTGTATTCGATAATCGACAATATTTTGCATTTTATTGCCCCTATAATTCTATATAATTACGATATTTTTGCTTGTAATTAAGGAAACTGACTTTTTAACATCTCAAGGATATCAAAGATCAAGACATTAAGAGAGAATATGTTGATGTTGATGATGGAAAAGTTCAAGGGTCCTGTATGTCAAAGTAAATATTTTTCTTTTTAAAATTATTGCAAATGATATGGGTGAAAAGGAGGTATGTTTGAGGTTAATTAAAGATACAATCTAAGAAAGTTTCATTTTTGTAATAAGTATTAATATTATTGGTATCCTTTTATGTATGTATAAGAAGTATAGATTCTCTTTAGAAATAAAGAAATATAGAAATCTAAACTCCAAATCTTACTGACGTTATTTAAAAAAGACACAGAAAAGACAACTTAATTACGTTAGGCTTTCTTTTTAATATGTATTTGTTTATTTTTTGCATTAGTTTTTTGTGTAAAGAGTTTAATTTATTTATGATTGTTTTTTTTTTTTTTTAATATTTGTATTTCTTTTTTTCTAAAGTAGCAATTACTTTAAATGATTTCAAAATCAAAAAAGCTTAAGTGTATAAACTGTACACTATTCAAAACGTGGAAATGATTTCGAAATAACAAATACATACATAAGAATGTGTGTTTGTTTATGCGCTAAGTAAAGAAATTGTTAAGGTAGCACATATTTAACCAATAAAGTTTTAATACTTAGTGAAGACAAAAATTACAGTTGTTATTTAGTCAATATGTATTATTTCTTTTAAGCTAAATTCACATTACGCTAATATTTGACGATTTTTACAAAAAAATTGATTTGTCTAATGTGAACACCAAATATTTTTACGAACCAAACAAGAAAACTTCTGATTTTGGTCAAACAAACATATTTGCTGTAAGTTAAAAATATGTAAAATATTTCGGACTATTTTAAGCAATTTTTTGTTTAATCTTACAATATTTTATGATTCCGTTGTCAGATCTTACGTAAGTTGTGTAGTTTTGCCATTTCGCAAAACATAAGTAGCACCCCTCGTAATACAGTTTTTTAAATAAAGTTTTCAATATATTAATATTTTTATTATTAGTGCTTGTTATGTTTTTTTAAAGCTGAAAGTGGTATGCAAAGAAAACATTGTTGTTTTGTAAAGACAGAGTTGTTTTGTAAATGAGGTGAAGAGGAAACAGTGTTTTTATTTTGTATAAACATTAAAGTGCCTCACGAAAAAAAGTTGCAAATGTACGCCTCTAGAAATGAAGACTACTATGTTCTTATATGATTCTCAATGTTTAAATTTACGTAAGCTGGACCATTTTTAAAACACCTCTAAAATTAGGTATTTTTTTTTTTAATATCGTTACCAAAATTTTAGGTATAAGAAAATTAACTTCAAATTATAGTAGAGGCATACTACGATCTTGAATATTAATTTAAACTATTATATCTCTTTTCAGTCGCGGAATATATTTCGAACATTTTTCAACATATTTAATTTTAATGTACCATTGGTCTACCCTGGCACTATTGAAGATTACACACAATTAACCCTTTAAGAGCAAAAAGGTAAATTTTATGCATACAATTCCCACAAGGTTAAATTAGCAATTTTTGCAAATAAGTCGCATGGAAGATCTTATTACACTTTAATATTAATTAATTTATGAAAAACATAATAAATTCAATGAAAACCGCGTAATAATCGAATAAAAAGGAGTTTTTTAATTTTTTAACTAGAGTTCTGAATTATGAGTACTTTTGACTACTCAATATTTTTATTTTGGGTACTCGATACTACTCAATACATTAACGGTTTTTAAATTTAATCAACCTCTGCCTAAAAAAATAAACTTAAAGGAGAATAAATTATGACATATGGCATATTTACTTTTATAAATAACGGATTTGCCGTTTCTCCATTTTTTATATATTTAAAATGAAGCCAAATGTTGCTTCTCTTCTTGGACATTAGAGTGTCCTCAGAAAACGTATTTTTGGGATTCTGACGTAGGAAGACCTCTGAAATGATGCGTATTTATGAGCCGAATACAGAAAAATATTTAAAAAAATTTTAAAAATTAGACTTCAGTTCCCTACCAGCGATTCAAAAATTTTGGGCCCCATACATTTTGTTTGAGTGGTCTTCCTACAAAATTTTGGTCTACGGGGCACTCTACTGGATATGTTTTTAATTCGGTATTATAAATATTTTTTTATATTATTTCTAAAATAACGTTAACAACCAGTACAGTTAACACTTTTCTGTTAAATTTGCAGTTTTGTGTTGGTATAAAGTACAAAAAACAATTGAATTGTACTTCAAGACTGAAAGTATCCAGTAGTTGTGATTTGGTATTGAGTACTCAAAAAAAAAAAAAGTAGATATCCAGTACTGAGTACCCAAATACTCGATACTTCGCCAATTCTAGTTTTAACATTTGTCTAAAAAAAGCAGCATTTTTTTCACTTTGTGTTCAATAAAAATGCTACAAAATTTACCTAGACATCCACATATTCCTAAATTCTCTCTAAAAATTCTTTTAAATTCATAAAAGCAAAATAAAAAATATAAAATATCGAAAACATCAATTTATAACAATTTTGTTATAAATTGATTTAATAATTGATATTGGAATCTAATTTGAACAGGTTTAAAATATTTTCCCCTTATCGTATTTTACAATATTTTATAACTGTTTTATCAAACAAAAAATTCGTGTAATAAGAACAAAAAAAGAAAGAAAAACAACTCTATATTTTATCGTCTTGCGGGAAAAGACGATGAAATATTTCGTGTCGGGGGTTCTCACAAGACCTCTCATCGCGACCCCCTTTTGACATTGCAATGGAAGCGCGACCCACTAAAACTTTGACTAATTTAAAAATCAGAAAAAATGTTACGTAAAATTAAAGTAATATTAAAAAATAATATTAATAATTACGACATTGTTTTGTTTGAATATTAAGAGATTTTTTCGAATAATAAATCTAATATTATTCTCTGCGTAAACAAATGATCGAATCTCGGTTTTAGGGACAAAAAAGTAGACAAATATATTTTTGTTCTTAAGCCAAAAAGCGTATATACTTTGCTATATTTTATCGGTACCATAAAATAACCCCCAAATGATATAAGTTCCATGAAATAATTCCCAATAAATTTAGTACCAACAAAAATTAAGAAACTCCCAATTAAAAAAATAAATAAATAAAAATGAATAAATGAAATACTGCCAACAATTGGGGCTTTTGTTTCAATAAAGGAAATAAGAGCCACATTTCGTGAAATAAGTCCCAAAATAATTGAAATAATTCCCAATTTAAAATTATCAAATAAAATAATTAATAAGCTGTAGTTTCGGAGTTGTGTGAGCTAGTTTACCTTACCTTTTACTTGAAAACTAAATTTTTTTATTTCTTTTATATAAAGGCCTATTGTCCCTACACACCTTCACTTCTTTTTATGTTCACATAAAATATCTTAACCTTAGAATACTAAAGTTATTTTGACTACTTTTTTTATTCACCTCTATTCTAACTAAGCATATGAAAGACTGAAAATACTTTATTTTTGAATTTATATATATAAAAAACCATCTTCTGAAAAGTTCTCTAAAATTTGGTTTATCCAAAACCATCTTCTGAAAAGTTCTCTGAAATTTGGTCGCATTAAATGTTCGGACGTCTGAGTTATAAGGTTTTATAAAAAATTGGTGTACGTAAAATTTACGTACATTAGTATTGCAGGGTTAAAATTAATTAATTAAAATGAAAACAAAATTGAATTTATATCAGTGTTAGAAATTAATTAAATTATGCATCGATCTTAACTCTTTTGTGAAAACGTTCCATTTTTTAATAAGTTACCGTCAGCATTTTAATCATAATTTTTATATGTATATGTATATGTTTTTTTTTTTGTTTAATACGAAAGCTTGATCTCAAATTGAGGATGACATAAAATTTAACTTCTTTAACTCAAAGGGGGTCGAGAAGCTGATGCTTGTGAGAACTCCTTTTTTAGCCTCTATCACCTTTGGTTTAGCTATAAAATCTATTTTTAAGATTCTAAAGTATGGACATAAAAAATTGTACTATTTAATATATTGCAGTCTAAAAATCTGTTAGAAAACAATGTTCGGCGTCGTGAGTTATTTGATATTAATTAAACTATCATTAGCTTCTACAACCTGCTACAGATTATGTTAGCAGAGATGGTGGACCTCGAGTTATTCAAAATTCACAACACCTTCATTGAATACCAAGTAACTAATGTCCTGAATTAAGTAATTATTCTAAATCAGTTCTTTTGAGTTATTTTTTAAACGTATTAAATAAAAATAAATATTTATAATAAAGTGATTTGAATCCAATTCTCACAAGTATTCAAAAAATTTTATTTTTGTAAATTGTCTTGACATCACTAAAAAATGTTAAGTTTTGTTATTTCACTAATGAAAAGCCTATGACCAAAAAGTCAATATTTCATAACAAGCTGTTAAGTAATTTGGATCACTTCCCTCCTATGACAACCACGTGTTAAATTCATTTATGTTTCACCAAAATTCAAACTGGTTCGGGTTCATTTTGCTGGGTACTTAAATTTTAAACAGGTGGAATGCCATTTTCTCTAATTTATGCAGAATCGAAAGAAAGACATTGGAAATTTCTAGAAACATTAGAGTGATATCTAATGGCTAGTTTCTTTTTGAATTTATTTGAAGATATCACAACGGGATTGTGTGTCGTTCTATTTAACTATCTCTTTGAATATATTAAGTTGCAAATTTTGTGCCACCCTATTCTCCATTCATGTGAATCTCAACAAAAAAGCTACCAACAATTTAGTGAAATAATTTCATGGAAACGAATCATAGATTCATTTCAATTTATAACGCACATGTGCTTGTGTTCCCTTCATGTAACTTCTTTTAGATGCGAAAATAAGACAAGAATCTATAAAGTACTTGCTGGTATATAATCTTTGTCATATTCTACTAGTAAGAGTACTCTGTTATCACCGTCATCATCATTGACATTATGGCTATTGACTATAATCGCCATAAAAATAAAAGCTATTTTCCATTTTGCTACTCTTCTTACATCAAGAACGTCATAAGGGGTCGCCCGTTTTTTTTTTTTTTTTTTTATATTATTTCAGTTTTTTCTTCTTTTTTTTTTTTTTTGAACGGGATCACTTTAGATGACTGAATGAATGAGTGAAGAGAAAAACGCAAATAACTATAGTGACTATTGGACAGACAGATTTGACTACTGTTGACTATTTTATGGTTGTTTTTGTGAATATTTATTTGTTTTTCTGTTAAGTTTTTTTTTCAAAAATTGGAAACTACATGCTACATACACACTGGACTGGCAGTTGTTGTTGTTTGCCCGTTCATTTGTTCAAATAAGGGGGCATTCTATGCCCAAAGATGCCCAAATATACAACAAAATATTGTATGGTTTTGTTCAATAAAAATAACAAAAACAAAAATATTTTTTTTCTTTTTTTATATATTTTTGTTCAAGAAGACAACAAAACTATTTGTTATTTTATGCGGGATTTTAAATTGATCTTAACGAAGCTTAATTGATTGTTTGTGTAGTAGTGAATATACATACATAGATCTCTACAAATACATACGTATTGAGAAGCTTCGGTATATATGAGCAATATCTTGAACGATATGAAATGACTGTGACTGGCATAAAACTGTGTGCAAGTGATACTTAAAAATCAGCCATTAAAATACGCCATGTTTGAATATTTTTCGCTTCTGTAGAAAAAAATAATGATATAAAAAAACAGTGACTGATAGTCGCTATAAAAATACATTTATTTAAAATTATTCAGTACTTTTACTGTCACCGAGTTCAATCGTTGATTGTCTATACAAAAAAAAAATACATTAAAAAAAAAATAATAAAAACAAGTGAAAAATAGAGGAAAACTGAAATAGTTTGTCCAAAGATCATTTGAAAAAGAACAAATAAAAATAAAAACAACAAAACACAACTCTTACGTATAACAAATGTTTGTAAGATAGTACACTTGTTGTATAGGAAATAGTTAGAATATTGTATCACTTAGTGTTCAAATGAAGTTACACAATATAATAAGACCCATTCAACCATCAATCCATCTAACCATTAATTTATTGTAAGCAAGTTTAAGATTTTAAAAGACAAGATTTAAAAAAATAAAATAAAATAAAATGGTTCATTTTACATTTCACATAATTTGGTTAAAGGTAGGGCTATTTAATAAAATCATAAATTTTATTACGCATGTGATTTTTAATAAACTTTTTAAAAAAGGGTATTTATTGTTATTAAATTTACTATTTATAAAGTTAGCTATCTTACTTCATTTTAGAAATCTTTCCATAAAGGTGGGCTCCACATACCCTTCAGAAGCGACGCAAAGTGTCTTAAACAAAGGCATTGTTTTCCATTTTCAACGAAACAAAAATGGATAATACACCAAGAATGCTAATGAAGTGTGTAAATTATTGTACCATTCTGTTGGTACAATAACTCCACGAACTTTGGTTTTGTTCTTTATATGGGAGCTATAGTCAATTATTATTATAAAATTTGGCACTGTGATTTCTACTTATTCATTTAGAATTTGTGTGTATTGAATATTAATTTTATAATAACGAAAGTTTAAAAACGCCGGTCAACTTTAGGATCTGATCAGTTAAGTGCTAATTTAAATGTAATTTGGGGCGCTTAATACTGCATTCGTTTCTCAAGATTGGTTCTTGTTTTAGTGATTCTTGTTACAGTGATTTTCGGAAGAGGTGTTTATATGTATGAGAGCTATGGTCAATTATGGACTAATTACTGAAAAATGACACAAAGATTGATACTTTCAGAAAACTTCTTTGTGCTAAATTTTATTTAAATATTGATATATTCAAGGTACTTATGACCGTTAAACTTCTATTCCGGGAAGACATTTGTATGGGAGCTATCATATCCAATTTCAGCGCATTATTTAAAATTTTGTTGTAATTATTATGTCATTAGTACGTCTAATAAATCTTTTTTGTATATATAAATATTTTTTAGCCTAAACCACTGTCCGTCCGGCTGTCTGTATACATCAATAACCAACATTTGAGATAATCTGTAGTTCGATGCCCTCCCGAAAATCACTTTCCCGCGCATAATTCCTTTATAAAATTTCTTATAAAAATAGAATTAAGTAAAAATAAAGTACAGTGGCTCACAGCTTATTTTATGCAGTATACAATTTTGCTTTTAAAGCTCCATAACAAAGTATCAAACAGGAATTAAAAATAAAATTCGGTATCATTATAAAGAGATACATTTATAAGTAGTTTAACATAGAACTATTACATAAGGAAACACTGATTCTGCGGCACGGGGTTTCTCAGTCAATTCGGATGATTTTGCATAATTTTGTTCAAAAAAATATCCAAAAATTTTAACTAAAATTATCTTCAAGTCGTTCTTACGTTACTTTTTAATACGACCAACAGTTATGGAGACATTAAGCCCATCTTTTGAGAAAAAAAAAAAATTTTTCTACAAAATTTCAAGAAAATTTTTTTTCAAAAATTCATAAAAATTTGAAAGTCAAAAATTAAAATTTTTATTTTTTACTCATAGAGACAAATTTATTGCAAATAAAACAAGACATAATTCATTAAAATCAATGCATAATTGTTGATTTTATTCACAAATTAGTGAAAATACTCATTTACATAGAAACATTTTGAAAATCACAAAATCATTTTTTTATTTTTTTAATTTTTCTATGTAACTTTTAAATGAGTATTTTCACTAATTTGTGAATAAAATCAAAGCTAATGCAATGATTTTAATGAAATGAGTCTTGTTTTATTTGAAACAAATTTATCTTTATGTTTAAAGAATAAAAATTTGAATTATTAACACTTTCAAATTTTTTATGATGTTTCGAAAAAAATCTTGAAATTTTGTCTAAAATTTCATTTTTTCTCAGAATATCTCCATAACTGTTGACCGTATTAAAAAGTAATGTAAGAGTGTGAAAACCAACACGAAAAATTTAAATTTTTGACTTTACCTCTCCGAATTTAATAAGTAGTTCGCGAAATATCACGATTTAAAAGTGTAAAATAGCTAAAAATATTTACAAAGTTGTATACACAAAGTTACAAATATCTTCTAAAGTATTTATGATATAAGATTGACATATCATATTGACATATCATATTGACATATCATATTAAAAGTATCAAAATTACCTTTAATATGACGTATAACATGACTTTTTCGCAACATCGAAATGGTGCATATCTCGCAATTTTTCGTTCGCAGGTAAATATCTCGAAAAATGGTATTTTCAAAATTTTTTTCAAATGTATGTTAATGGTGAAAATGTTTTCTATAACCGTGGTAAGTGGCATTCTGGGACTCGCAATATTTTACAAATTATGACAACAAACGTCATAATAAATACGAAATATTTATTTCAATTTGTATTGTTTTGTTTATAATAAAAGAGAAAAATCGCCAGTTGCTTCCAAAAATCATCCGAATTGAATGAAATTCAGCAAGAATATTAATATTGACACTGATAACGCAAATACCGAGTAAGTTTGATTACCGCGATAGTTCGCGATTTATAATATCTCAAAAATAAGAAAAATTGTCTTTTTAGAAATACGAATATCATTGAGGTGAATATTTAAAGGTAATGAAATTACCTTTAAAATGATACCTTAATCATGTTTTTATGTTGAATTTTTTTGGTGGATAATTGGCGAATAAAATTTCGCGGTCGCGTAACTCCGAAAATGGTATTTTTAAATTCGTGAAAAATAAATATGTAGAGGACGGAGACATTTTGAATGTTCTCTGTAAGTATCGTGATTTATTTCGTATTTATTATGACGTTTGTTGTCTTAATTTGTAAAATATTGCAAGTCCCAGAATGCCACTTACCACGGTTATAGAAAACATTTTCATCATTAACATATATATTTTTTAAATTTTTAAAAATACCACTTTTCGTGATATTTACCCGCGAACGAAAAATCGCGAGATATGGACCATTTCGATGTTGAGAAAAAAGTCATGTTATACGTTGTATTAAAGGTAATATTGATACCTTTAATATGACATCTCAATAAATCTTATATAATAAATACTTTGAAAGATATTTGTAATTTTGTGTATACAACTTTGTACATATTTTGAGCTATTTTACACTTTAAAATCGCGATATTTTGCGAACCACTTAATGAAATTATCCTAAATTTTGAATTAGTCTTAGTTTTGACAAGCATAATGTCTGTACCAAATATTATTAAATTCGGAAGAGGTGAGAAAATCAACTGGTTGGTTTTAAATGGAATGACTCACCCTATCTTATGCAGCCACTTATGACATTTTTTTTATATACCCACCATCAAAAAGATGGGGGGTATATTGATTTTGTCATTCCGTGTGTAACATGTCGAAGGAATCATTTAAGACCCCACAAAGTATATATTTTCCTGGTTAGATTCTGAGTCGATCTAGCTATGTCCGTCTGTCCGTCTGTTGAAAACAGGATAGGGCTCGAACGGCACAAAGTAGGGGGACGTAATTTGGCACAAATATTTATCTTATATAAGGTTTGTTTGGTATTGAAAATGGGCAAAATTGGTTAATAAATAATAAATAGCTATGAGCTATGTCCGTTTCATACTTTTCTGCTGATAACTCTTAAACAAAAGCATGTACGACAACGAAATTTTGTATAAATAGTTTGAGGGTCGATATAAACTTGGATACCAAAAAATGGGCGTGGTCCGCCCACCTCCCATATAAGGGAGGTGTTCAAATTGTGTTCAAATAGTTCAAGGACCAAAGTAAACTCAGAAAAAAAAATGGGCGTGGTCCGCCCACTTTACCTCCCATATAATGTAAATCGAAATGTTTTACCACTGCATATTCATTTTTCCTATTATTTTTCCTATTTCGTTATATAAACTTCCAATATGGACCACAAATTGTTTAGGGGGCGTCATCAAATTTGAGCACTTATATATTAGCTAAGTTTGCTCAATACCAGATTTGTTCCCCGGATCGTTATCTTCACAAAATCAAAAATATGTGTCCAGATTCTCCGCACTCTGCAACAAATTATCCTTTGGGATCTATTGAACAATAAAGAACAATTTGTTCTTTGTTGTTCAATTTTCCACATCCGTTAACAGACATATAGACCCAAACTATTAAACTGCCGCCATCAGGTTTTACCGTTGCTTATAACTTTTCTTTGTTCAGATCGGTATTCGGTTCTACATTTACCATAGGGACACATATGACTTTGCTAATTATCTAGAAAACGAAGTAAGAATTTGTGTGCACTAAATGATCTTCTTTTCCTTTATCCTTGATCGGATTTTGACGTGATTGTTTTTTCAATACACTCCAAAATATTTCACTGGAGGTATTTTCTGTAATAACTTTCATAGTTTTGGAATTGATCAAAGATTTTTTTCGTATTATAAACTTGATAGTAATGAAGAAGAATTGACAACAAGTGTTTTAATAAAAGTGTAAAAAAAATATAAATTGTGTTCAAGATTTCTCCTGGGGAACATTCGTCGAACTGCTGGTAAGCCGATCTAATTTATCCTCCAGGAAAGTAGTAAACAGCTACGGTGCGCTCACTATCTGTAGACATTTTACTGCACATATAGACTCTCTAGTGTTAACGGAATTCAAACCAAAATCATTTAGTGAGTCGAGCCATCAAAATCGTGTTGACGCAGTACACGACAAACAGTTTTGACTCAACATTCTTTGCCCATGTCAACTTGAACATCGGATTTTTTTTTTTTTTTTTTTTTTGTGCTGAGAACCTTGGGTTGGCCTTTATTTTCCTGAAAATATATCGCTAGTCAAGATTGTTAAATTGTTTATTCGATGCTTCTCTCTTTCTGCTTTTCAACCAATTTTCATGGACAAAACACCAAATGATTTTTTGTACTATAAAAACATTTATTTTAACCATTTCAGATATTTTTCGCTACGAGTGCCCATTTTAAAATTGTTTATAACCAATTATACTTTCTTAATCGTTGTGCGCAGACATTAACTAACAAAATCACAGTGAGACTTGTACGCAGGGCATTTCTAGAAGTAGATTGAAACGTTGTCCACTGGACAACGCTACATTGATGTACAGTTCCAAATAGAAATGGCATAAAATAAGCTGAGAGCTAAAAAATTGAGTATATTATCAATGATTTTATTTTTAAGTTATTTGAATGCAAATTTTTGCAATAAATGAAGTGATTTTGTAAAACCACCAAAATGAAATAAGTCTTAAAGAAATTAATCCCAACGAAAATAAAGAAACTCATAAGGAAAAAAAAAGGAATTACTTCCAAAGGGATAAATTTAATAATTCTCAACATTTGAGTTTTATTATAAAATAAAACAAAATAAGTTTCAAATTAAAAAAATTAACTCCCAATGAAGTCCCAAAACAAATAAAATATGTCCCAATTTAAAATTATCAAATAAAATAATTAGTAAGTGTAATTTCGGAGTTGTACTTTGCGAAGTTGGTGTTTTAAATACCATAAAGGAAAACCCCTTTCGCTAAATAAGTTTTTCTGAATAGCAGGCATAAATGTTTGCTAGCATTTATGAGCTCGTTAGATTGTACCATGAATAACAATTCAGTTGAGATAACCGAAAAACAAGTAAAACAAAATAATTCAAAATAAATTATTGTCATTACAAAATTTATTAAAACTAGCTCATTACATTGTTCATATTTTGTTATGACCAAACAGTTTTCCTTATGTTCATATAGCGAGAAAAAAGTCTTTGATCATTAAAATATTTCAACACTACTTATTGGCATTTGTTCTCATGTGGGACACGTGTTGTGCCAACATACTCATACTCTATACCTTTCGACACATTTAAGTGCATTTCTATTTCAACCACTTATACAACCTATAAATTTATTGACTTGAAGTCCTAAGATAAATATTTTATTTAAAATACTTAGAGTCTGTTAAGGATTCTCTACCACTTTTATTTGGGGGTGAGTTTTTCTCGTGTGTAATTTATTTGCGATCAGTTTTATTAGCGCGTGTCACGCTCTATTCCTGTCGCATTGATCACACAAAATTTTTGTTTCTGTTATGATATGCTGGTACTCTGCTTAGTGTATTTTTTTCTGGACATAATTTAAATATATTTTCTTATTTGACGCAGAGGGGTCGCTTTCATACTTTTATCGTGCGCGTGTGTGAAATATGGGTTTTTTAATAAATACCTTTGAAGTTTGGATTTTTTTTTTTTTTTTGTGAATCTAGAATAGGGGCTTATGTAAAATTTTTAAATAAAACGAGGATTTTTAATATTTTTATGATTTTAGAAAAAAAAAAAAATAATAATTATAATATATGGGCAATTATCAAAAATTTTTAACCTGGCTGAAACTGACTTAAATCCTTAATAACTTTTGTGGTAATGATATTTTAAACAAACTGGGTACAGATCTGAACTCACAAGACTTGAAACTAATACAGTGCAAAATTTTAGCACAATAGGTTTCTTTTTCTAACCATAATTGTTGTTCAAAGTTCAAGAATATAGAAAAACTGATAAAAACTACTTAAGTTTTTACCATTCTTCTACAATTTTTGTACGCGCGTTGATACTTTTTGCTCTTACTCTATTATAAGTAAACTAATCGGACTTTGTACATAAATTCTGCACCATCTTTGTTGTTGTGCAGACTTTCAACAACTATATACAGCAGGGGTTCTCACAAGACCTCGCTTCGCGACCCCCTTATGACATTGCAATGGAAGCGCGACCCACTACAATTTTGACTAATTTAAAAATCAGAAAAAATGTAAGATAAAGTAATTTAAAAAAAAAAAAATAATATTAATAATTTCGACATTGTTTTCCTTGAATATTAAGAGACTTTTTCGTATAATTAATCTAATATTATTCTCTGCGTCCACAAAAGATCGAATCTCTGTTTTGAGGGACAAAGGAGTGAAAAAATATATTTTTACATAAAAATGTATGTTGAAGAGAAATTGTTTAATATTTTTAGGGCTTAGGAGCCAACAAGCGGATAAGCTTTCCTATATTTCAACTACAAAATGCTTTTAAATCTGCTGATTCAAAATTAAATTCAACGAACTTCAACTCTTTTTGAAATTAATCTGGAACTTTCTTAATACTTATGTACATTGAAAGGACTTTTTGTTTTTAAATTACAAAGTTGTTTAAATAAATTTTCTTTATATATCCGGGAAATTTATCGGAAATTAAAAGATTTGTATACTGAAAACGATGTTATTAAAAGTTCTTGGCATATTACTGTGTGTGTGTGTGACATATTTTTACATTTTTACATATTTATCTTTTTAATTAATTGTTTACCCTGCCATATCATAAAGTTTTCTTCATACTGTGTACAGTAGTGTTCCGTAGACAAAAATTTTGTAGGAAGACCCCTCAAACGATGCGTAAAAATTAGCTTAATATGAGAAAAATATTAAAAACATTTTTAAAATTGATCTTCAGTTCTCTACCAGCGATTGAAAGTCACGGATCTAGAACATTTCGTCCAAAAATAGCATTGAGTTGTGTCTTGAAATGGGTATTAAACAATTTGTAATTTTTAGCCAATTAAAAAAAATAATTATTTAAAAATGTTTGGTCCATAAACCGTAATTTTAGTACAACATACAAAAAAAAAAAAAATATTAAAAAAATGCATTGTAGTAATAAGTACTGTTGATAATATATGATTTTCTTAAAAAGTCTTCTAGCGAAACAAAATTCCATGGAATAAAATTTTAAAATATTTTTTCCATAACCAGCATAAGATTATGAATTTTTTTATACCCACTTCGATTAAATTTAAGATAAACTTTTTTGACCAAAATGTATGGGACCCATGACCCAAACAAATTTTTACACATCGTTTAAGAGGTCTTCCTACATAGAAATTTCGAAAAAGGCTTTCCTCGGGACACTCTATTGGACAGCATTACTTTCTCCGTTTGATCATTGTTGTCTTTATCAAACATAATATTTTCAATCAAATGTTCCTTCATTAGTAGTTTCTAAAAAGAACTCATTTTAGGAAAAAAAACTTTACGCATGTATTTAATTTGGATATATTTTGAAAAAAGATGTATTTTTAATGAATCTATTAAATAAATAAAAAATTAAATACTAATAAATATTTCAATTTTTATAGTTTCATGCTTTTATTGGAATTTCCATTTGAACTTCTAAATAATATTCATATTAAAAAATTGTCTGTTTAAGAATATTTTTCAAAAACTCTTCGCGACCCCTCACGAATGTCCTTACGGACCCCTTGTGGGTCGCGGACCCCCATTTGAGAACCGTTGATATACAGGGTAATAAAGTTTTGATGACAAAATTTTTTTTTTTTTTTTTAAATTTTTCAGTTTTTTGGGCACGGTCTGTGCGCCCCTCAACCGAATACAAAATTTAAGATAAGAATTGATACTTGTTGTAATTGTACGTATTTCGCGCTATATCCCGTTTATGTGTCCAAAATAGTCAACGTAGTAGATAGTCTCAAAGTTTGGAAAACAAGACCGAAAATTTTTCAAAAAGTCAGTTTTTCGCCAGGCACATTCACATTTTCATATGGAATTGCTTGGATTACTGCGTGAACTTAGTTTTTTGTCATTTTACATAACAAAATCGGAGGAGCATTGAAAATAAATTTAATACAAACATTTTATGAACTTTTTGAAAATTATGCAAAAATTGCACTTTTTGTTTTTGTATTTTTATACAGAAAATTGCAATTTAAACAAATATTAGATATATAGATATAAGAGTGGCGATAAATATAATTGATTGGGATCATAAATTTAAGTGAAATGTCGTTGATAATTGAAAACGGGACACTTTTGTCAAAACACATTTCGCTAAGGCACATCGTGTGGACAGCATGAAATTGACTATAATTGACATAATTAGAAAGGTGTTTGTTATGTTTAATGAAAATTTGGAGGCGCATTAAAAAATTTTGAGACATAAAAATTGTATGGACCAAAAAATATTTACTTGTGTTAAAAAAAAGTTCACAATATTAAGAAGTGTTTCTATGTAATAAACTCTAACAAAATATATTTTCAATCAATATATGGAAAAATAACTTAGATTCGATCCAAAATTTTCACATTTTTTTTAAAGAATCGCAATTTTTATTGAAAAGAAAATTTTTAAAATTTTACTAGAAAACCCTAAAATATGCTGCACTAATACCAGAAAACATTGAAAATATCATAAATTTTATTTGAATAACTCAGTAGGTTTTGATATTATGTGTAATTTTGACCAGAATTGTACATAAACTTCTAGTTTGTAAACATTTTTATATGTTCAACTTTAAACCACCATAACTTTCGCGCCCCTCACATGAAATGATTAACGCGAACTGATTCTACATGCATTCGAGTCACTTTATATGTATACAAAAGGATTTTAATGTGCCATCAAAAAAAATTTATATTTTTTTGAAGGGCTAAAATCTAAAATTTTTGATAATTGTCCATATATATTAATAGGAAATTACATTTAAAATTTGATAAAAATGTTTTCTTGTTGTGTATTTATTTATATTCCCAATAAGCGCAAACCTTTGAAATTCCATATTTATTCATTTGAAAGCAAGTTTAAATTTCAAACATTAGCTGTGAGAAAAGGCTTTAAATTCATATTATTTCAAATGCAAAACTATGCCTTTCTCCAACAAAAAGGTTCTAATATAACAATTGTATTTGTCAAACGCTTTCATAATTTAAAACTATGCTGGAAGTTTCTTTAACAAACAAATGTTTCTCAAATATTTTCAAAACGTTGTTTACAAATTTTAAAATACACTTGAGTTAAGCATGAAATACATTTTTTTCTAAACGATTTTTAAAACTGAAATTTTGCATGAATAAATTATATATTGATATATTTTTTATATTAGCTGAAAAGGAAATTTTGCATTCATAATTTAAAGCATAGTGTTCATCATATTTCATGGACCATAGTAGCTAATTTTGTCCATTTTATTGCGGCACAATTGCATACAAATATTTTCTTTCTATAATGTATGTATAATATTTTATTTTTTGAATAAACATGTCTAAGTTTTAAACTTTTTTATGAAAAAAAAAAAAAAAAAAAAAAAAACTGAAAGCTTTTTTAAATATGAAAAACATTTGAATATTTTTTTATAAACAACCCAACAAACCAAGAAACGATACAATATCATTAATGATATCATAATTTTAAAATTATATGATAAAATATCGAAATTATTTTTTCCTTAGAAAAAAACTTCAAAAATTTTCAGGAAAATAAAATTAAAATGAAAATATTTTTATGTGAAGAATATTTTATGTATGTTATGCATAATATGGAAATTATATTTTTACAGCTAAATTTAGTGGAATCGCAAAAAATAAAAAAGAGGATAAGATAAAGAAAACAATATCAGCCCGAATTTAAAGGGGAATTGTCATCGGATTACAAAAGTTTCGTATTACATATAAAATAATTTGGAACAGGATGAACTTTAGTTTTAGAATTATAAATGATATCATTCTCGGGCTTCTATATCACCGAAATGATATCGTAATGATATCATTACGATATCATTTGGTTTGTTGGGAATAGAAAAAATACAAAATAAATAAAATATAAAAAAAAACTTAACTTTACAATTACTTGAAAATTTTATAAAAACCTAACATTATACTTTAACTGGAAATTTTTTAAATTTTCTTGTTTATTTCATAACCCATATTTTTTAAATTTGAATTTAATTTGATAATTATGCTATTTATTCAAGGAAATTTCCAACAAATTTATAAAGTTTGAATCGATGTTTATTGGGATTTACTTATATTTTAAACAGTTAAACTATGCTACTTAAACAAGTGACTTGTGCGCCAAATTCTAAGTTATAAACAGGGCAAGTTTAAATATGCATGAAAAAAATTAAAATATGCGCTTGAAAAAGCTCGAAAAAATTGGATAATATGCACAGAAATATGCAAAAATAGCATGGATATGCATAGAAAAACCAACGTATTTATGCATTTTTATATATTTATATGTAAAAAACATGCTTTAATATGCATTTTTTAATTTTCAATCTCTGATAGATTTCGATTTTTATAAAAATAAAAATATATTAATTTTAAAAATCATATTAAACGCGTCTGAATTTTTTTCTTTACAATTTTTACAACGTACTCAAAATAGTCATTTTAGAAATCATTAGATTGAACTCTAAAAAATCACTAAAAAATTGCGTTTTTGTAAAGAAAACTAATTTTTGTATCCATTATATGCAAATTTATGCAAAGATTTAAAAAACAAGCATTTTTGTGAAATTTTTTTTCAAATATGCAAATGCTTAATTTCCAAGCGAAAAGCTTTAAAAACTTGCTCTGGTTATAAAATATAAAAGTTTTTAAATATTAAATAACGACAAATGATTCTTAAATTGTTTAAAAGAAAATCCAATCCAAGCTCATAGAAAAAATTGAAATGAGTAGAACAGTAATGAATTTTAGTACACATACATATGTACAATGCTGTGCAATATAATAGGCTATTGTATATTAAATATTTTCTCTTCGATTTAACACTGTTTTGAAACACTCTCTTAGGAATTTTTGGTACCGTTATTTTTGATATTGTCAATACTAAAAATAATGGGTATTTTTAAGAAGTTTCTTTCTTTCCTTTATGCGCTTTCGTAAACATTTCAAGAAAAGTTAAAATATAATTTGTGCAAAATAATAGAATTATTTTAAAGGATTATATTTTTTGTTTTAATTTACCTTATAATTTGGATAAATTTTCTGAAAATAATTAAATGTAAGGTAAATGAAATATTATTGTTGAAAAAATATTATAAAATAATATTATTTTTACGAAATGATGGGTCGTAATGTACATAGCACTCCTTAAGAAAGGCGAATAGTGAAATAATTACGTGACCAAGGAAAAAAACTTGATTTTATTGCGGAATTGCTTGGAAGGTCTATTGAGAACCTTTGGGTTGAACTGAAGAGAGGTCTAGATGGGAAGTCATTTCGGAATAAAAATCAACTTTGGAAAGATGTTAAAAAGAAAAGGGAGGCAATTTCTATAGAAAAATGCCAAAAATTTGTAGAATCAATGCCCAGAAGAGTTCAATGCATTTTAAACAATAATGGCTGTCATTCAGATTATTGAATTAACTTGGCATATTATTATAATATTCAATATTAGTAGAAAATTTAATTTGTTTTAGTCTTTAATGAAAAAAATATATATTTGTTTAAGAAATATTGAATAAGTCTATTATTTTGAATCATAGGAAAATGTTTTTTTTTTTTATTTTTTATTTAAATAAAGTCATAAAAAAACAAAAACATTTATGGATGGTGTATCTTTTAGTACAGTTCTTAAATAAATAAAAAATAAATTTAAATATCATTCATAATGGAAAATATTTACCAAATAAAAATAAGTCTATTATTTTGCACAGCACTGTATGTAAATTTTTCCGATACTTCCAATCTAAAATCAGATTTTTAAAATTTTTAATATTTATTCCGATATGAAAATAAATTTCCAAAATCTCCATACAAGTGAAGTAATAATATTTTGTAAAAAGTTTTTCTTTTTTACTTTTTCAACAAAAATTTATAAATTTCTTTAGATATATAAAAATGTATATTACAATGTAAATCAGAACGCAAAAAACTTAATAAAATATATCGAGGGCTTATATTTCAAAATTGCGACCTGTACTTTGGGCACAAGGTTTACATGGACACCCAGCCAGACGGATGGACATCGTTAGATTGATTTAAAAAGTGATTCTGAGTCGATTGATATACTTTAAGGTGGGTGTTGGATAACGTTTTCTATGCGTTACAAACATCAGCACAAACGCATAATACCCCAACAACTTATGGTATTATGCGTTCGCGAATAATGAGATTGGAAGATTTATTTTTCAGTGTGAGGTTTAGTAGAAGTAATATTAATAAATCGTAGAAGAAGGGATTGCAAAATTTAAAAAAATGAGTGAAATGAAAAGTTTTTATGTTCTCCTGAATAATTGCGGTTGTGCATGTGGCCCGTTTTAAATATAAGCCCTCGATAAATTATTTTTTGGATTCAAATAATTTCGTACACATACTAAAATATATATATTTTTTATTTTCTACATTTTCGTAAAGGGTCCTCATTATAATAAATCAAATATATAAACAAACTTTGCACTGAAAAAAAAAATCATCAACAGTAAGGTCAATTATTACACAAATAAACTTTTTCACATAATGTCAAAGGACAATAATAATTTTCCCAGGATCTGTTAAATATGCTGGCATGTTGGCGGTCGACATGCGACAAAATGTGTGTGCTTTAAAAACATTTGCAAGAATGCTACTTCCTGCATTCAATAGTTCTAGGATTTAATTTACTACGAACACAAGACTCTCACGAGCCAGCATACCATAACAGAATTCATTCAAACACAATATCAAACACTCAAACACAATACTCTCATACACGATCACCCATCTCTTTCTCGTGCAATGCTAAAGCAAAAAACAAGCACACAAATATGATTCGTGGTTGTTAAATTGCAGACACATACAACAACAACATAACGTTTTCGATATAAAAACAGTGGGTAAGCGGCCATTACTAAATTCTGATTGGTGGAAATAAATTGAAAAATACAAACGAGCTAAATTGGGTATAAAAAGACAATCATCACCGTTTGCGGATTCAATTAAGGGCCTCGTGTTCAACGTAGAACAACGTCGCTCACGTATTGTTGTTAATTTTGGAATAACATTAAAAAAGAAGAAATACAAGTGTTTTTGCAAAAAAAGTTTTTTTATGAAAAAGAAAAAATTTACAGGAATTTTATAATTCTGTAAAAAAGATAAAAAAAAAACTAAATACAGTAGAGGATTTTAGTAATTGTGAAAAATTTATTTGCGTTTTGAATTTAATGCAATTAATTAATTTACATAAACAAACATACAACTTGTGCGCCAATATCATCAATTTAATTAATTGAATTTGATTTAATTTTTACGCGCGCTGCCATTGATTAAAACAGTATGAATGGATTAAGTTACAATATGAAAAAACATTTAAATTAAACCAAAACAAATATAATTTAATTACATAAATACTTAAAATAAACGTGTGAAAATTTTAATTAAGCTTTTGCAAACAAAAAGAAAAACATTTTAGTTCCTATTTAAAAAAAAAAAAGTTTATGTGAATTTATTTTAATTATGGAGCATTCAGCATTTGAAGATGGAATATTTAGTGATTTTGCAGGACCATTAAGTCCTTTGGATGGTAAACCTTTAACACCAACTTCGGCGGCCATGACTTCGGTTTCACATGGCATGCACTCGGTAATGTTAAGTTTACCTTCAGTTGCCACTGTCATGCATCCGGGAAATAATTCAGACTTGTGTTCCCAACGTTTGCCAGATTGTCAAACTTTACTATCGGCCAGTTCACCTAAAATGGACCCTTATAAATCCTCTACACCCGATTATGAAGGAAAAATGGAATATGTGACAAAAATGGGCTGCTATTCGCCCACACAAAAATATGAATATCTAACAGGAGCCCCAAATGGTAATGCTCAAAAGCTGGAACACCATCAGCAATATTCTCCACCGCCACCAGCAGTAACCAGCAATGGTTTACAGCATCATCAGCATAAATTACAAATGCCAACACATCATCCGCATCACCACCAGCCACAACAACATCATCATCAGCAACATCAAAACCATCATTCACCCAGTGCCATGTTAAGTGATTACCATCATCATGCCTTACACGCCAATGGCAAATTGGAATATGATCCCCACCACCATCATCAGCAACAACAACATATTGCCCATATCTATGGCAGTCCACATCATAATCCTCATCACAGCCACGAACAACTCATCAATACCAACGGCTCTAATGAGCAACATAATATGTCATTATCATCAAATGGCTTAATTACCACAAGCACTGCAACTCTTGCGAGTAATAGCAACAATAACGACGGGGGACTTTTGCAACCCTCCTTAGGAGGAGGAGGAGGTGGTCCCTCTGTCATTTCTACAGCCAATTCCAATACGAATAGTTTATCATCGTCCTCAACATCATCATCTAATAATCTTAACCCATCACCCACTGCTGGTCTAACGAATGGCATGAAACTTAATAATAAAGGTAAACATGATGATATTTGTTCGCCCCCCAATGCTGATATCAATACAAATGGAGTCAACTCTGTGGGTAGTAATAATAATAATGGTACTTCATCAGTATCGAATAATAATAACAATAATACGCCACCAGCTGTTAAGAAAAATGATAAAAAGAAGGGTGATCCGAATGGCATTAAGAAGAAAAAAACAAGGTAAGATTTTCAGAATTTTATTAAATAATTTTATGAAGTTTATATAGAATTTGTTATGAAAATAAGGCTGACCATCTTAAATTGATTTGGTTAATAATTTAAAATTTTATAGAAATTGGGAAAATGTATTTTAGTATAAGCCTCGGATTAATATAAAGCATAGAACGATATTCCAATTCCAAAAATAAAGAAAATATTTGACACTTCTCTATCGCAAAAAGAAGGCTAAGGGCTTCTGAGAGTACATACAAAATTTCCAAAGACACATTTAAACTATTTATAATTTTATGATATAAAATTGAGAAATTTTTGCTACTCAAATTAATGATGAAATATTAAAGTGGGCTGACAGCAACATGGCCCAAAATAAAAATTGCCCAAAAATAATACGCTGGGGTTTTCAACTCTGGCGTATTTCAAATCCAGCTTCGCTAAATCAAAATTTTTCTGAATTGGATGACTTTTTACTTTACTTTCTCATGCATGTTGTAAAAAATTTAAAAATATAAATAAAATCGATTTTTATATACTAGATCCACAGTTATTTTTTTCAATGAAAAATTAAAAAAATCGGATGAAACCAGGGACCGTAAATAACGATTATTAAAAATTACTAAACCAAAAAAAAAAAATATCAAAGTGATTCAAAAACGTTAGAAACATGTCGTAGAGCACTTTTATTCTTTTTTTGGAGGCGCTTTCGAATTATGCAATAAACTTTATTTTTATTTTTTAAATCAATAAATAACAATTATTTTTGATTTTAATTTTTTGCTCAAAATATAATGAATATGTTTCGACGTTTATTTATTTATTTATTTTTTTAATCAAAAATTCCGATTATTATTTTTTCTTAAATGTAATGATTATTTTACACAAAAAAAATTAAAAATTAAAAATGGACATCAATTACGAAATTGCTTATATTAATTATTTTTTGTTTGATTTTGCTTCAATCATCAAAATGATAATATTAATAACTAGAATAATTAATTTTATTATTACTGCTTTTTCTTAAATGCTGAAAAGTTGAAAATTTTTGGAAATTGACTCAAATTTATTTTATTTCTATATTTTTATAGACACATTTCACACTTTTCTTTATATTTTATTAAGAGCTCTCAATTTATTAAAAAAAAAATAATTGTAAACCAATTAGAAAATTAATTATATTAATAAATAATATAATTAAAATCCCATATAAAGTTAGTTAATAATTTTATTAAAAAATAATTTAAAATATTTTTTTCTGTGGTCAAAATTGTAGTACACTTTTACAAAATCAATTTCAAACGTTTAATATTGTCTTATACCTCAGAATCTAAATATATCTCAACAGTCAGTATTCTTTTGAAATCCTTATGTCAAGCATGTTTGAAAATTAATACTATCGCTACAGCAAAAGAATATTTTGTGACTCAAAAATCGATTTTGAAGCCCGAGATAGGTAAAATTAACCCATTATTTTGCTCAAGAATATAATTTTAGCATAAAATTGATCAGCAAAGCTAGGTGGATTCTTTGTCCAATAAATTTATGTATATAGTCCTGTGAATTAATTTTACTAAGTCCAATAAAAATTTAAAACTTCTTTCGATAGTCAAAATAGGCTTATATGATTGCGCTTCAAGCATGCCCTTTGCGAATGTCGAATAACCATGTTATATTTGTGATAAATACTTGGATGATTAAAATAGAACATTTTTCATCTCTCATGCACATGAACTCATGATTTTGTTGAAGTTTTTGAACAAAAGTGTATATTAATCATAATATATAGAGTGTGGATTTTTGTACCGTTTTAAAAGTTATATTTTTGCAACCCTAGAGTCATAATTTTTGTAGACAATATTTTGAAAAATTTTACATAAATAATGGTAATACTTTAACGATTTCAGCACTTTATCCGAAAGTTCAGCACCTAAAGATATGTTGGCTATAATTTTAACTATAAAACATCTCAGATACTCTCCAAAAATCTTGATTCAAATTGTGGACTATATGTGTTGAGTAAAAAATACATTGTTGACATATAATTATTTTCTATTTACATTTAGACAATGATTGGTTCATCATAACGGTACTACGAAAAAAATGCCAAGAGGATCCTAAAATTTAGCTTGTTAATCTGTACAAAAACTTCGGACCACTGATTTAAAACAGTAAATCCTGTGTTTAGCATTGAAATCAAGTTGGAGTCTAACAAAAATTTTAAAAATTGTTGCAAACACTTGGCTGTCTCTTCTTTCTTTAGCCATGAAAATCTAATTTTGTTTTCCCTATAGCGTAGGAGGTTAATGTGTTAGCTCGAGATCATTCGGTGGCCTGTAAGCGTTGCTATTAGTCTCTAAATGTCTTTTCATTTATAACTTAGCATTTGTGATTTTTTCTTTTTGTATTTAAGCGAATTTTAATTTTTCAAATTCAATGAACTCTAGTCGTCATTGCGAATGATACCGATAATACCAATGATTCAAAGTTATCCGTACTCTTGAATCATTGGTCTCTACGGGCAGTAGAGAGACAAAAAATTTGTGTAAAGGCCCCTCAAAAGATGAATATTATAGAGCTAAAGGGGAAAAATATTTAAAAAATATTTTAAACTGATCTTTAGTTGCCTACCATCAATTGAATGTCACGGGTCTAGAACATTTTGTCCAAAAAAAAGTTTTGAGTTTTGTCTAGAAATGGGTAAAAAAATATTAAAAAAATAAACAAGCGCGAATGTTATATTCGGCCCGGCCGAATCTATATACCCACCATCAACTTTTTCAAATTTTACGTTATATGGGAGGGGGCGGGAAAGTGGGCAGTAAAGTGGGGGACCACGCCCATTTTTTGTTTCCGAGTTTACATTGGTCCTTGAACTATTTGAACACAATTTCATTGATTTTCACCTTATATGGGAGATGGGCGGTAAAGTGGACGGACCACGCCCATTTTTGGTTTCCGAGTTTATATTGATCTCCGAACTATACGTACAAAGTTTCGTTATCGTACATGCTTTTGTTGAAGAAATATCAGCAGAAAAGTATATAACGGACACCATGTGTTTCTAGTTCTTAGCTTATAACTTTTTTGTTTATTAACCGATTTTGCCTATTTTCAATCCCAAACAAACCTTATATAAGCCAAATTTCGTCCCCCTTCGTCAAAAATTACAAAATCAATATACCCCCCATCTTTTTGATGGTGGGTATAAAAATAATGTTTTAGCAAAAATGTTGATACATAAACCTTTATTTTAGTACGTCATGCGAAAAAAAAGTTCGAAACAAAATCTCAAGGCGAAAAAATTTTTTTGAGACCTATTTGCATGTATCAGTCTTAATATTTTTAACGCTAGTAGGGAACTGAAGATGAATTTTAAAATTTTGTTAATATTTTTTCCGTATTATGCTCAAGAATACGCATCGTTTGAGGAATCTTCCTACATCGAAATCTCAAAAAACAGTTTCCTCCGGACGCTTTAATACGCAGGGACACAAAAAGATAGTAATATCATGTAGGCTACTAAATTCGTATAGTTCCTCCTTGCACTAAGGGAAAAAATTCGATTCAAAATCAACAACGGTTGTGGTCACATTGGTAATTTACGGTAACAGCTTTTTAATACCTTTCGTTAACAAATTTAATAGAAAACATATGTAATTTAACAATTTGATACCGAAATGGTTTCAACTTGGTGCCAATTAGGTATCGATTGTCAATAAGAATTGAACACGCAGTGTTTAATTTAAACACATACGGTGTAGATTCACTATTGACACAGAATGGTATCGTTTTCAACACGTATGTGATTGATATTTCTCTGGGTGTGCACTGTCTGATTAAAATAGAAATTCCGACTAAGTGCTATTTAATTTTAACACATTCAATTGAAATTTAATTTGAAACAAATCTGCCTGCGTAGTGCAGAAACAGAAAAATAGAAGTTAAATCCGATCGATTTTGTGATGATAATCAATAACCTTTACTTTTTCAATTTAAAAGTTTTTTTTTCTTTAGCAATTATTTATCTATAATTTTTTAAAATATTATCAACTTTACTAAATCTTTCCCCCTTTCTTTTATTTTCTTTTATTTAGAACCACATTTACCGCCTACCAATTGGAAGAGTTAGAACGTGCCTTCGAAAGAGCTCCCTATCCCGATGTATTTGCCCGCGAAGAATTAGCCATAAAATTAAATCTTAGTGAGTCAAGAGTACAAGTCTGGTTTCAAAATCGTCGTGCTAAATGGCGTAAACACGAACCGCCACGTAAGACGGGTTATATCAAAACAAGTACACCGCCCAATTCTACTTTGAACACCACTTTAGCAGCACCCTTTGCCACATTTCCACAAACAACAACTGTTACACCGCCCGGTAGTATGGATAGCTGGACCAGTTATCAGCCACCTTATGAATTAAGTCCACAATTTAGTCTCCTATCACCGGCTGCTAGTCCCTATGGTACATATACCAGTCAATATGGCACTTATGTTCATGAATCACAAATCTTTCCCATGCGTCATTTTGAATATGGTTCACCACCTAGAGTAGAAATGTCTTCAGGCAGTGCAGCAGAAGAGGCCCAAAAGTTACATAGTCATGATAATACGGCATATTTGGGACAATCACCTATGATGAATGAGGATAATGGTAGTACAGCATCACATTTGCAAGATGTTAATGCCGTACAATTGGTGCATCAACAAAATGGTTCAGAACAGAAATACATAAGTGTGGGAGCTGGTAGTGTGCAACAGTCTATTAATACTTTAGAGGCAAATGGCTCAAGTGTTTGCCATTTAGGACATGAGGCTCAACAGCAAACCGCCCAACAGCAACAACATGATAATGGTGTAACAGTACTGAAACAACATAATTATAGCAGTGTGGGCACACATACGACCAACGAAGATGAATCAGGTTTACAAATAAAAAGTGAAGAAACTTCGCCCTCTCATCATCAGCAACAACAGCAACAGCAGAATGGTGGAGGTGGTGTTACAACACATAGTTATGTATTGCCCCCTTTTTTGCATTAAAAGAAATGCTTGCACACCATAAAAAACCATTTATGGTCCAAAATCAACATGTAACGGAAATACGTAAGAGATGGCAACAGCGTAAACAACAGGAAATGGATTTAAAGTTTAAACATTTCCGGCGGCCATTATAAAAATGAAAAAAGAGAGTTATTTTACCGGGTATACAAATATGAGTGTATTAAGTGCCAGTTTAGAAATGTTTTTTATTTAAAAATCATTTAAATTGTTGGAATATTTGAAAAGTAGGCATATGTGCAAAGCATTTCTCTTGTTATATAGATTTTTTTATTGTATTTTTATTTTTTTTTAATATTTTATTTTTAAATAGTGTTAAATTTTAGTAGAGTTTTAACAACAAAATCCAAAGTCTTGTCCAGAAGCATAGAGTTAGTAATATTTTTTATGTAAGTTGTAAATTTTACCAAAAAATAATTGCATTCCAAATGTGCCTTAAATTAGTTTTAGTTAAAAAAAAGTCCTTTAGAGGTTTTTGTTAACAATTTAAAAGTTATTTGGCAAAAAACGATTTTAAAATTTTATATTTTTTTCTACAGCTAAAAAAAATTTAATATATTTTTTGTTTTATTTTCTTCTTAAACTAATATTAAACATTTGACGTTTTTAAAGAAGTTATTCAATACAACTTCTTTCAAATGGCTTTTATACCTAAAAAGCGAAAAAAAAAAAAATAATAATAATAAAAAATAAATAAATAAAAATAACAATAAAAAAAAGCACTCAGAATTAGTTATATTTAACATCTTGATATTACAGTTTCAATATTTAAAAACTCCGTCTTTAATAATAAAAATTTATTTTACTTATTTTCCATTTCGAATCATTTTATTTAATCATAACAGATACATATTGCAACTTTTTAAAATCGTTTTTTGCCCTTTACTCTTTTAATTTTGAAGTTCCATTTTAAGATGTAAGTTTTTTTATAAGTGTATATTTCATTTTAAACTCCAATACAATGCATTCCAAATGTGCCTTTTTTAATAATAATTTATTAGCTAGAAATATTTTAGTTGTTTTTGTAAATTTTTAATACAAAGAAATAAAACTGTTGTGTTTTTTGTGACAATAATTATATATTTAGTTATACGAAACTTTTATGTTAAAATTAAATACCAAATATGACTCTTGTATACTTGTATTTAATTGAAGTTTTTTTTTTTTTTTTTTTTTTTTTGTAAGACTAATTTAAGAATTTAATTAAAATCATTAATAAAACTTAAGATTTATAGTAAATTAAATACAATAATTATTTAAAATTAATTTCTTTGTTGTAACGTACAGATTAGATAGTAAAGATCTTTTTTTTTTTTTTTTGTAATGAATAAAAAATATATCATATGTAACTCAATTTTTTTTATAAAATTATATAATAAATTAAGAAAATTAAAGAAAAATCAAAAATAACCATATTCATTAAAAAAGATACAACTTATAACAAAATAGCATAAAAAAGATCTTAGATTTATTAACCACACTTTTTTACTATCTTTTTAACTTTGGTAGCATTTTTTATGAATACTTTCTTATAAAAACTATATTTTTCTTATTTTTAATAAGCAATTTTATTCCAAATAAAATACAGTTAATAGTCGATAATCAAGATTTTTTCGAAATTTTAAACGTCTGATATACTGCCGAATTAATAAAATATTCCATCCAACAATCTTACACTCAAGTCTATATAAAGTTCCTTAACAACTCAATGTGTGTGCTTTTAATACTGATAGCATCTTATAACCAAAGGTTCGAAAGGCTTAATTCTATAATTAATTTTTTTTAAATCAAATTAAATTTATTATCTTAGTCATTCTTTTAAAGCATTCAAATTAATTTAATTCATATAATTAAATTCTTTGTACTTAATATGCATTGAATTAATTCCTTAAAGAATTCATTCATCAATTATACAATTCAAGCTTAAAAAATATATTGAATCATTCAAATTTTTTTCAATTCAAATCTATTAGCCCAACAAACCAAGAAACGACACAGTATCATTAATGATATCATAATTTTAAAATTTTATGATAAAATATCGAAATTATTTTTTCCTTAGAAAAAAACTTCAAACATTTTCAGGAAAATAAATTTAAATTAAAAATATTTTTATTAGAAAAATATTTTATGTTATGCATAAGATGGAAATTATATTTTTACAGCTAAATTTAGTGGAATCGCAAAAAATAAAAGAGGATAAAATAATGAAACCAATATCAGCCCGGATTTAAAGGGGAATTGTCTTCGGATTACAAAAGTTTCGTTTTACATATAAAATGATTTGGAGCAGGATGAACTTTAGTTTATTTTTTAATTTTTGAAAAAATATTTAGAATATTATATATTCACCCAATGTTAGCAGATATGTATGCATATATTCTGCAATACATTGCAAAATTATCGCGCTGCTTAAATTTAACGATATCATTACTAATATCGTTTTTTTCAAAAATTATGATATCGTTTTCGAGTGTACCTTTTAGAAAGCAACCTATATCATTTTAGAATTATAAATGATATCATTCTCGGACTTCTATATCACCGAAATGATATCATTACGATATCATTTGGTTTGTTGGGAACTTTAGAAAATATTTTTTAATTAATTTTGTAAAAGATTAAAAAACAAAATATTACAAATTGAATGAAAGAAAAATATTTTCATTAAATTTGGAGAAGATTTGAATTAGCAAAATTTTAATGAATTAATTCAATAAGGAATTAATTCTATTCAAACAAAACCCTTTGAATTAAGCTATTGAATTATATTTTTGAGAATGGTATCATGGAATGAAAAATTAGTATTTCTTAATTCAGAATTAAGATTTAAGGAAATTAAGCTAACTTTTAATTAATTCTTTCGAAGCTCTGCTTATAACAGTACACAGTGGTCCCAAATTGATTTTTTTTTAATAATTCTGTAACTTGTGAACCGCTGAAGATATCTAAATAAAATTTCGCATGGTAAAAGCTGAAGAGTTTGCGAGTTGATTTAAAAAATTGATTAAAAAAATCGCCAAAAATTTAATGACAATATAGCCCCATATGTTGGTTAAGCATACAAAAAATATCTAATGAGCCACGCCTTTTACAACGGCAGTGTGACCATTTTAATGAAAAAAATCAATTAGTGAAACAAGTTTTCCCCGGACTGGAATCTATATTGTGGCCCTCTAGGAGCCTGTACATCCAAATCAACTCGGAATCACCTCAGCTCTGACCATGCGAAATTTTATTAAAATATCTCCAACGGTTCACAAGTTACTAGGGGGATCGAACCGGTTTTAACCGGTTGTTTGAAAAGTTTTGGGTCGGTTTTTTTTTAAATGTTAGCTTTTCGAATACCGAATAAACCGGGTTTTTTTGCGTCGAATACTCGGTTTTTATTTTCTTTATAAATTTTGCCTAAAAAAGTAATATGTTTTCAAAATTATTTTTGAGTTTACAATTGCATCATAATCAATAGCTTTTAAATTAGAAAATTTGTAGTAAGATTTCGGTAGAATTCAGAAAATACTAAATCCCCCAAAAAATAAAGCCAGAAAAAAGATTTTTTTTTTTTATCCAATGAAAAATCGACAAAATTGGGTTATATTTCATATGAAAAATTTTAATTTTTTTTAAATGATTTTTCATAATTTTTGAATTCTCAAACTTTTTGGTGATTTTTTTGCTTTTACAATAATTTTTTAAAGTTATATTCATGAAGAGTTTCTTTGGTTAATGATGTTTATTAAAAAATAACTAAGAATTATTTAAATAAGTCCACACTGAGTTGGTATATTTGTTTTGAGTATGAAGCGCCGAAGTCGAAAATTAGTTTTAGATATAAATAATCTCGATTTTTTGTGCGAATTAAAACACAAAAAGGTTTAAAGTTTGGTTCTGTAAAAACTAAATTAGTAAAAAATAAGATATTATTTTCTTCTTTGTTGAAATACTAAAAATTTTAGTCTTTTTAAGGCAATTTTAAGAAAAATTAAATTAAAAAAAGATTATTTTTTGGTATTAAAAAGGTAACTTTGATTTTTTAATAAGAAAAAAAACATGAAATTTAATTCGTCCTTATACCAAAATGTACCAAATTTCATTAAGATCTTCAAAATTGAGATCTGTGCTTTTTTCGGACATCGTTAAAACGACAAAGGAAATGATTTTGAGTATGATGTTTCTATCAACTGATCATCAAATTGCAGTAACCACATTTCTAAGTTCTAATGTTAACATAAAATCAAGATTTGTTTGTAAATTTATATTCGTTTTGTTTGAAATTTAAACTAAACTGCCCCATTAATATGCTGTTTTCCAAAATTTTAAGCAAAAACCGGTTAACCGGTTTTTCTTAAATTTAAAAATTTATAACCGGTTTTTTCAAAAATTCCTTTTTATTGGATTATTATCGTGGATTTCAATGAACTTATTATGTTTTTCATAAATTTATTAATAATAAGTACTTCTATGCGACTTATTTGCAAAAATTGCTAATTTAACTTTTTGGGAACTAAATACATAAAATTTACCCTCATGCTCTCAAAGGGTTAATTACGTGTAATCTTCAATAGTGCCTGGGTAGACCATTCCAATAGTACATTAAAATCCAATATATGTTGAAAAATTTCCGAAATATATAAAATTACATGTTTAATAAAGAAAATATGACAAAAAACGTTAGTAAAATCTTAATATTCCGCGACTGAAAAGATACATAACAATAATTTAAATGAATATTAGGGTGATAGATTATTCGACTTTTTGGAGAAACCGGATTTAGAATAGTTCGAATAGTTGGTATTTTGAAAAAACCGGTTGCACTTTTTTAAATTCAGAAAAAAACGGTTAACCGGTTTTTTGCAGGAGTTAATATTTCTATCAAAAGACTACATTTCTAAAAAAAAAAAAATAAAAAAAATCTAATAATGTTCAAGCTAAAATGTATTAAACATAATTAGTTTTGGAAATAACTATTAAACCATTAAGAACGAGAAAGAAAGATATAGCCGATCAAGCCATTGTGTGCATCAAAATTCAGAGAGGGGTCATTTTTTTCTAGACCTGTTGAATTGTGTTCCGATACTTGTACTAAATGTATAATTAAATATTAAATACAGAATATTACGTCGATACTAACATTATATGAATTTATATGGGTACTATTGTCAATTATGGACCGATCTTCGAAATGAAATTCGGCACACCTATTTAAACTTATATGGAACTGACATGTGCAAAAATTCTTGTTCCTTTTTTTTGTTAATAGACAAAGTTAACGTTCTATAAAAGTTTGTGTTTTTGTTAAACCTTAAATATGTTTATAATTTTGTAAAACTATTTTTGTTGTACATCAAATATTGGAAAAAATAAAACTACTCTTAGGTTTACCCTAATTTTGTTGCTTTTGTTCTGCACAATATTGTATATGTAGTCCTAAATAGTATTCAAACATAGATCTAAGATTAATATTTTAAGTTTGAATTATTATTGTGTTACAAAAATGTTTCAAAAAATCGTTAATATTTCTGAAAACAAAAAAAAAATAGGTACAAATTAATATTTGAAAAATGTTTTTTTTTTAATTTGTGTGAAAATTTTACTTCTTGTTGAAGAGTCTATTAATTATTCTGCCTTTATATAAATAGTATTCTCGACCCCCCATTTGAGAACCTTTGATTTAGAGGTTTAGTTTTCGAACAAGGTTATATCGCATTATAAACATTACAAAATATTGGCAGATCAAAAGCATATTGATACTTCCAGATTAACTTTAATATTCTATGTCACATAAAAATATTTTTTTATTTTAGTTAATTTCTATATTAAAATATAAATTATTCATATATTTAATAATATGATTTATTTCTAATTATTTTCTATTATTTTAATTTTGTAAACCATTTATTTGAATTCCTTGAGTTATCTATAAACACTTAAGACTATCACTGGCTTACGTGTATGTATACATACATTTGTGTATGAAATATTTTCTTTTTTTTACTTTTGTGTAAAATTATTATAACCATTTTGTTTAACCTCCTCCCAATTGGTACCTTCAAAATAACGATGTTGTTTAATTTTTTCATAGTCCAAACGATCTTCGGGCGACTGTTGTAGTAATTTCTCCAATAAATCTTTGGCATCATCAGATATTTCAGCATTTTCTGGATATTGTACAAATCCATATAAATCAATCTGTCCGGGATGTGCTGCTTTAAATGGCTGTATATTGGAATTTAGTTTTGTTTAATGTTTTTTTTAATAATTTTAAGCACTATCACACAAAAAGTAATGTATTAATTTCGAATATTTTAAATGCAAAAATTATAAGATTGAAATAAAGTCAGTGCAATGAAAAAAAAAAAACATAAATATTTATAAAAGCAAACACCAATGAAGAAACATGAAAATAATGTTAAGGAAAATAAATGTAGTTAAAATGTAAATGATATTGAGAATAATAAAAATCTCTAAAAAACATGAATAAATAAATATATATATATATATATATATATATATATATATATATATATATATATATATATATATATACAGTATCGGTCACCTAATTAGCCCACCAAACCAAATTTTTTTTGGACTTAATTTTCTTTTTCTAGAAAAAAGTTTTTAATTGTTTTATTAATTCAATATATTGACTATTATATACTTAATTAATTGCAGCCAAAACTTGCATTAATAAACTAACAATTTACGCAAAAACATTGTTTTATTAAATATTCCTATAAAAATCAAGGACAGCTAATTAGCTCACTTACACTATTTATTACGAAAAATCTAAGTAAGCTCTGAAAAAAATTATGTTTTAATATAAAATTCTAAGTATAAAGTAATTTTAATTAATTTATGATAATTTTTGTGGGAAGATTTCATGGAAACATCCATTAAAATACTAATATTCGACAACACCTACAAAGTGGTCAAAATCGATTAAATCCATTAAGAAAATTGGTTAGAAAGTTTAGATAATCATTACATTATCGTCAATAATCCTCCAAAGTTCATTCAAAAACCTCAGCGCTGTGCAAAGAAATTAAAAACTTAGTTAAATTACGAATTTCAAAAATAGAATAATCATAAATTTCGCAATGAAACTCTGACTTAAAAGATTTGTGGCGAATAAAAAACGCTTTAAAATGTACTTAAGTATCTACTAAAACTAAAACCAATTGCCAAATGTTATACTATATAGTATAAAAAGCATCATAAGTATAGATGTTTCAAAAAAGAAAGTAAGTTCTTTATAGCAGTAAACAAAAATACAAAGAATTTTATCTAAAGAAACCGCTTGGATGAGATGCGTAAAATATTTGTCAATAAGTTTCCTAGACGAATGATTTAAGCAAAGTTATTTTCAATTTTGCAATGTTAAGGTAAGATTTTACACTTTCTTTTTAAATAGAATACTAATAAAACTTTTTAATACATCGCATATAACAACTACCAGCAATTGTTTGCACTAGATAGTATCAATATAATATCTATTAAATATTATTAGATAGTTTATCAATTTTAAAATGATTTCTCAACTTTTATTTTTCTTTTGGAAAAGATTTTTCTTACTTAAATGCTGATTATTTGATCATCTAAATTCGCGGAGTAACTCAACCCGTAATTTTAGTTAACGAATTTAAACTTTTTTTGTATTGCTTTCGATGTTACAGATGATTTTTTACCATAATTAAAGGACTATCAAGGTTTCTATAAAATTTCATAATATTTTAATTTACATTTTTCGCGATTTTTATTAAATGTCAAATATTCGAAATATAAGGCGTTTTAACGAATTTAGATATGAAATTTTTTACGAAAATTGCAGTACTTCTATTTTTAAACTGTAATCCATATGAAAAATTACTTTTTTTCAAAGCTTGCTTAGATTTTTCGCAATAAATAGTGTAAGTGGGTTAATTAGCTGTCCTTGATTTTTATAGGAATATTTAATAAAACAATGTTTTTGCGTAAAGTGTTAGTTTATTAATCCAAGTTTTGGCTGCAACGTATTAAGTACATAGTGGTCAATATATTGAATTAATAAAACAATTAAAAACTTTTTTCAAGAAAAAGAAAATTAAGTCCAAAAAAAATTCTGGTTGGGTGGGCTAATTAGATGACCGATACTGTATATATATATATATATATATATATATATATATATATATATATATATATATATATATATATATATATATATATATATATATATATATATATATATATATATATATATATATATATATATATATATATATATATATATATATATATATGAATTCCTTCCTACGATAAGCGAAATCATGCAAGCGGCGCTAAGCGAACTATCATGGAAGGCTTGTTTTTAAATAAAAACCAGATATTGTTCCCTTCACTAGAATTTACAAAGTGAAAACATTTAAGCTACCCATGCATGGAGGTATATAATTTTTTCTGGATATTAAACCATTATGGAAAATAAATACAGAGGCAAGGCCTGCTTCATTGGCAAAAATTGAGGAACACAATCAAATTTAGTATAGACATGTTGTTTGGCGGGAGACGATGCACCATTCTCTGTTCCATAGGCAGAAATCAAAAATAAAATTATTATAATGTCAAAATTAAATATGAATAAAAAAGTCTGCGTGAAATATTAATTATCAATGTTTTTAGAGAGAAATATTTTGTTTTTAGAACACCATTGTGATGAAATAACAAGCGAGAATGTTATATTCGGCTTGGCCGAATCTATATACCCACCATCAACTTTACCAAATTTTACGTTATATGTAAAGTGGGCGGACAACGCCCATTTTTTGTTTCCGAGTTTACATTGATCCTTGAACTATTTGTACAAAATTTTGTTGACGTTTCACCTTATATGGGTGGTAGGCGGTAAAGTGAGCGGACCACGCCCATTTTTGGTTTCCAAGTTTATATCGACCCTCGAATTATCTGTACTAAATTTCGTTGTCGTACATGATATCAGCAGAAAAGTATGAACATTACTAGATCGACTCATAATCTAACCAGGACCCACAAAATATATACTTTATGGGGTCTTAAATGATTTTTTCGACATGTTACAAAAGGAATAACAAAATCAATATACCCCCATCTTTTTTAAGATGGGTATAAAAATTATATTATGTATAAATATATATGGGGGATTCACAAAGTGTGCTATCATGTCGTATTGTCATATGTCGTAAAATATTTCAATGTATACAAAATATTGTTATTGTTTTTCCTTTGTAAAATTTTATGACATTATGACAATACGACATGATAGCACACTTTGTGAATCCCCCAATAGTATTTCCTTTTTTAAATTACCACGAATATTTAGATTTTTTTTTTTTCCAAAAATACAAAATTCAGATATATTTAATAGACAATAAAAAAATCTGAAAAAACGGGTTATATTGGGTCTGTGTAAAATTTTGTCTAAAATTTTAACCACAAATTTAAAATTTTTACATTCGCGTAAATGACTAAATTTTAAATTTCTCAAAAATAAAAATAAAATATACCATTTGAGAAGTATAAACCGAAACATGATAAACATCTTAGTTTTTCAGAAGTCTAGCAATCAATATTTTCCAAAAGTCCGCCAAATTTATGAAATTTCTAAATTCTAAATTATGTTATTTGTGATCATGTTGTTTATGGGATTGCTTTATGTTATGGAATTTCAAAGGGTATCTTATTCAAGGACTGATGCTTACACAAGCGTGTTTAGTGGTGGTTGTTTTTATGAATTTAGTGGTATCTGGAATGTAATTTGCACTGATATTGGATTATGCAGTTTTGGGTACAAAGGATTGTCAATTTTCTCAGCAAAAATTTTCTGTTGCTTTTTTGCTATTGTATTGAGTAATGATTAGTTTAAATGAGTTCTTATCTTCATACATGGTTTGGGATTAGGATGGGGAGTTTGTGTAGTTAATTTTTTCCCTTAATTTTTGTTGACTTTTAGTACTAAGTAAACTTCTTGATGAGCTTTGTGTGTGTTATTTTATGCTTATTGCAGTTTTCTGGGTATATACCACTTTTGTAGTAGTTTTTTTGCCAATCTTTTGCTCATATGAATGCCCGATTGACTTCATTTTCTAACATTTATTTTTATTATTTTTTAGTTTAATTTTTCTAATGGACTGCAAACAAAACACTTTTCACCACAACTTAGAATTTTTCTTGCAACCTTAATATCTTCCTCTTTTTTTAACTTGCATGTATATTAAGAACTTAATTATATGCAGCAAATATAAAAAAAAAAAAATACAAACAAGTTAAGATTAAAATATGTAAAATTGCAGAAATTATTTTTTTATTTTTATTATTTTTTTTTATTTTTTTTTTTTAATTTTACAATTTGTATAAAAACCCAGCAAAAAAGAGCATATTGTTCATTAGTAAATTCACAAATGCTAATGAACCGGAACTAGTTCCAATTTTGGTGAAACATCAAAGAATTTAACACGTGGTTGTCATAGGAGGGAAATTATCCAAATTTAAATTCAGTTTCCTTTATTCCCGTTCAGATTTTTCACTTAAAACTTTGTTTAAAGCGAATAACAAGAAAAGAGAGCAAATTATTACAATTCGCTGATATTATAACATGTAACATAAATATTTTTAATTTTTAGAATGGCAAGAGGAATTTTTCTTCAAAAAAAAGGTGAAAACTATGGTAAGAGATACACTTTGACCTGATTTGCGGTAATATAGCAAGCTTTCCTAGGCCAATAAACTTATATTACAGAAATTAAATCCTGAGTAATTAATTCTTAATCTATTATATTTAAATTAATATATACAAATATAACCAATTTGGCTTCCCAGCCACTTAAAAACCGCAATTACCTATAATTAACAACTATTGTCCCAGTAGCAGTGAGCAATAAAAAAAACCTGTATCCATAGTAATGTTAGAATTAACCTCACATAGATCACATATGTATCAGTAAGCCGATGTGAAATATCTTAAAAGTTTCAAACGAAACGCATTATTAGAATATGGAAAAATACGAAGATAAAGGTAAATAATTCTACGACCTAGCCACTCTGACAATAAAAGACCCTTCAAAACAACTGAAATTTATTCTAGGAACAACAATTTGGGGATTCCTAGTAGAGTGAATAAAGGAAAATTCCGAACAAAGGCGATATGGAACTCCCGCCTTAACAACCCTATAGAAAAGTAGTAAGTTCCGAGTATCAATAAATTGCCTAAAGTACGATTCCAGAAATGTTCTTACATATTCAGAAATATGCATTCTCCTACGGACATTATAAACATAACGAACAATAACATTCGTTATACGATTCAGTTTCGAAGATATGTAAGCTAAGGTACCAGGCACAACCACCAGTCAATAAAAAAACATGAGGCATTCATAGGGAATAAGCCATCTTATATATCATTCCACAAGGTAAATATACATTATTAGAATATATTCTGTGCAATATGCCAAAAATTCTGCAATAAATGTGGTTCACATGGTATTCAAAAGTAAGCCGACTATCAGTATATAGGCCTAAACACCTAAGATTATCCCAATCAACAGAAATATTAATATGAGTTTGATTAACACTTAAATAATTCATAGAAGACCATTGAGTAAAACGTATCATACTATAATTGTTGTTCGACTCTAAGACATCAACATTGTCCCTATGAGTACTGAATAAAAAAAATGCATAATCAGCAAACAAATATGATCACCATACATGTGTGTCAATATAGTCAGATAAATCGTTCTTCCTAATCATACCAATATAATTCACCGAATTAAAAGCCTTCGTTAAATCAAGCGAAACTAATGTTGCCAGATAGTTTTTATTCAAACTATCACGTATAGAGTCCGTCAAACTCACGAGAAGTATTTACAAAGTGTCTAATATCATCTACATTATATTCACAAAGAAACTGGTTGTCACCATTAAAACCCTTCCTCTTTAAAATCGCCTATATAGCTCTCGTATCTAAACCAGAAAATTATTTTGCAAAATACCTCCGCCTTTCCCTCCGAATAACATGTTTAGCCCTGTTACAATTCTTGAAATATAATATAAATAATTGCTAAAAGCTCATATTAATGGAAAAATATGAATTGATCTTATCATTGTGGCGATTTTCGAAAGTTTTGCCTATAAAGCGATTCATGAGAAACAATTTCGAGTAAAAAGTATTTTTGCTAACGGTATTATAAAATACCCTTTGTACTTTCCATAAACAGAACATCATTTTGACACACACCTTCTACGCAATAAATTGTGAATTTTAAAGAATTTTTTAAAATAGTTTAAGGAAAAATCATTCAAATCATGAGAACCAATTATACAATTTCAATAACATAATTAATAATTATTTTAAATAATGATGGACAATGAAACAAAATAAAAAAATAAGTGCAAAATTATAAGTATTCATGCATGGTTTTTTAGTAAAATTCAATTCAAATAAAAGCATACTCGACAAACCAATTAGATTGCATAATTATAAAATCCACTTACCAAACCCAAAAATAGCTCATACAATATAACACCATAACTCCACCAATCCGAACGTAATGTTAATGGACGTTCTGGAGCAACAAAATGTTCATCCAAAGCTTTGGGACTAAGTGCTTTGTGTATGCAACTGTCCGAGGAAACACCTTCATTTTGATAGAAATATGTTAATAGTAATTGACCATTCTCATTCAACAGTAAATTATCCATGTTAAGATCACTAAAAGAGAAACAAACATAAATTTAATAATAATGAAAATAATAAAAATTACTATTGACTTATTTACCTTAATATAACACTTTTCTCGTGCAAAGCATGTATAGCAATTAGTAATTGTTGTGACCACATTTTAAGTTGACTTTCTGGAATTTTTGTATGAAATGATAACATTTTTCTTGGACTTCTACGTGGTGATTTGCGTAGAGATCTAGCAGGAGATTCTAAATCTTTAATAACTTGCAAAGTATTCGATACTGATTTTAATAATTGTTTTGAATTGTTAAGCAAATCATTAAACTCCGTCTCATTGTTACGAGAGTGGACAGAGCCCAAAGGTTTATCACTAACATTCATTTCACCAAAACGATTTGGGAAAAGCATAGTACCATCATTTATGGAATGTACATAATCGATCAATCTTCCACCCAAGGCCAGCTTAAGGAGTAAGAATATTTTTTGATCCGACTGAAAGAAAGCCAACAAGTCTACCATGTAGGGAACATGTTGGGGTAGGAATACAGTTTGTGTTGGAGAATTGCTAGAGGGTTTCTCAATGCCTTTCATAACGTAAGAAGGCTTTAAGGGTTCTGTTATACAGGTAACATGTAATACTTTATTGCCCAACAGACCATTGACTTTATATTTAGCCATATGATTCCAAGGTCTTTCCAAATAAAGACCTGAAGAATCTGAAGCCGTATTGCCTGAGACATCAATAGCCAGTTGGAAATTATTCTTGGGCGATGATGTTAATGATCTATGGGAAGTTTTCAAAAAACGTTCATGTATATCTTCAGCCCTTGCTAAATACTTGGATATTTTTGCTTTGGCTATGAATTTTCTTTCCTCATTGCTATCATCTTTCGAGCCATACAATAGAATATCAACACCACGTTTATAGCGTGTATGGGCTTCGGTATATTCTAAATTTGCTTCCGCCTGTACAGCTTGAGAAAATTCTAAAGCCGCTTCATATATATAATCGCTATCATCACTTTCTATAGAGGCCATGGGGGTCAAAAAATGTTTTGGATGATTATTAACATTTGAGGTATATTCAACTTTAAGACTTTCATCATCTTCTTCATCTCCCTCTTCCTCTTCAATGTTCTCTTTTTCAGCTAATGCCTTTTCTTCTTGTGCATTTTCGTGGTTTTCATGCTGTTGTTGCTGTGCTGAAAAAGCTCGTTCTTCATTTATTGCTGACTTTATCTTATCATCGTCCAATTCTCTTCGGACAAAATCTACTTGATCTTGCAATAATTCCAAATTTATATTTAAACCTCTAACGGCCTTATGCACCAGTGTCTGTATTTTATTTGGGGGCGTTGTTTCGTTGAAAAATTGAGCAAAGGCATGACATTTATATAAGGCCGGATGTTGGGCGGCATAATCCAATAGTTGAAGAATATATTCTTTGCGTTTTAGTATGACATCCTTGTCGAAACGTTTGAAAAATGAACAATCTATGGGTTCAGGCAAGTAGCCAGGCAATTGTAGACTTTTATGGCGTCGTTTGAGATCGCGATGTAAACGTTTCACATCATGAAAACGGCGCCATACAACAATTTGTGTTAATGCTTGGGGCACCGATCTGGGGAAAACCTAATTAAAGCCATAGTTACCATTTTCGTTTATTATCAATTATTTCATTTATTTACTTACTATAGAAGTTATTTTGTACAATGTATAACCACCCTTGTGTGTTTGGGTATCGGTGACTGTGAAATTGTGAATCCATCCTCCTAAATCAGGTGCCATATTGTTAGTATAGAATGTGATTTAAAATATTAATACTTTATTTGTTGATAATTGACATGTTTGCGGTAACGATTTATATTTTTTAGTTATTTTTTTATTTTTTATTATGTTAATTTTCACTGATTTTAATTTTTTTCATTTCTGCAAATAATTTCCAATTAGCAAAATAAATAACAAATCCTGCTTCTTTTTTTCTTTCTTAATATTTCACTCACTAAAAATGATAGCCGTTATCAAAAAATCAAATTAAAGCCCAAATTACATTAGCGCGTAGGCAGCAGCAGTGTGTGCTGATACAATCAGCTGATAATTTAGAATGCACTGTTTGTTATGGTGTTGATTACATTTGGTCAGCTACAGTTTGCAATGCTGTATCTTAAAAACTAGCTATCAATTATTTAATATATTTAAAACCCGGTTTTCGAAAAAGCCTACTTTTTCAAATCCTTGTTTTCGGTTTCTTTAACAAAAACGACTAAACCGGGTTTATTTATAAAAAAATATTTTTAAAACACATTTTTAAAAATATTTTTAGCGAAAAAAAGACAGAAAAATGTTATGTACTTTATTATGTTAATTTCTGTTCTTAAAAATTAATTAAAATTTTAAAATTAACAATTATTTTAAAATTAACTATTAAAAATTAAAACATATAGTTCTCTATTGCTATTAACGTTTATTTAGAGTCTAGTACAGATTCATTTATAATGGTTTAAAAGTACATTTTAAAATCTTCTGCAAAGTATCCATATAAGTTGATCCAAAGAAAAATCGCCCAAAAATAAAAAATGGAAAAACATAAATATTTACGAAAAATCACCTCAACCAATGTTCATTGTGACACTTTCTGGTACGAACATTTATTCATTATATGAAAAAATTATATGATAAATCATGCATGTTGTAAAAATTTAAAAGATAAATAAAAGCATAAAATCACCCAAAATATCAAAAATGTTTAATCAAAAATGAATTATAGTCCAAAAATTACGAAAAATCCCCGCAAAATTTTGGATAATTTTTCATATGAAGTATTACCAAAATTTGTATAGACATTTTTTTTGGCCAATTTTTCAATATTTGATTTGGGCGATTTTGCTTTGGGTCATTTTGCTGACTAAAACATAAAAATTCTCTCTGATTCTAAACATACTATCTCCACGTTGATATAATATGTAAGATAACGCCGACAGAAGAGAGTAAACATTATGTTTATATTATGTTAAATCTTAAAGAAGGGGTAAATGTATCCTAATAAATCTCATAATATTTCATTATTTTCATTCAGTCACAGAGTAAACATGTACTTTTTATTTAAGAAATTCGACATTTTTTAGCACAATTTTAATGAAAATATGTTTCTAAATGTAGAATAACCATTGAAATAAAATAATTTTACTAAAAACATCGTGTCTAAGTACTTTTAAAAATACACATTCACACACACAAACAAACTTTCGTATATGTGTATTTTTTTGAGAGTAAATCTTATAAGATAGTTGTGTAGAAAAATCTTATCACAACAGTCTCATAATATTTCTTATAATACTAATATTTTAGTCTACACGTGAGATAATTCTCTCAGAGAGCGGATTTGACACTCTCTGTTACATATTATGATATAAAAATATTACGTGGAGACCCAGTGAAATGCAACTGCAAGGTTCATCAGATATATTATACATAATGATTTTAAATTAACTTCGGTTTCTTGGTTCACAAAATTAAAAAAAAAAGAAGAAAAAATATATTGTATTAGTTGGTAATCAAAATATAATCATATAAAATTAGGATATAAAACGTGATCTAAAATATTATAAACGTTTTTATCTACCGAAATTGCTAATTTAAAGTGCTGCGGTTTTTATAACTACTTTTAAAAGTGCAATTTTATTTATACCCAAATTAGTTTAATTAGCTACAAAATTCATCTGGCATTCTAATTTATACAGGTATGTGCTGAAAACCGATCGTTTTCAAATCGAATCGGTTTGAAAAGTTGTGATGATTTCGATCGATTTCAAAAATCATTTTTCAACAATGATCTATTTTTTATTAAGAATATACAGCTCATGTGAGAAATAATAAATTAATTTTAGAGAAATATAAAAAATGATATAATAGAAAGTGATTTAAATATAATTTTTATCAATATAACAAACGAAAATATAAATACATTACACGTTTTTTCGATTTAAAATCGATTCGTTTTCGAAATCGTTTTCCATCCTGATAAATAATTTATAGTCATTACTTTCCAAATACAACTCTGTAAACGTAAAAACGCCACAAGGAATTGCATTGCCAATTATTTCGCATTTGCATGCACGCTACAAAACTACAGAAAAGAATGCTACCAATATATAACTGTCAAATTTAAAAATATGTTCGAAACTCTCATGCGTTAAAAAGAGATCACTATATAGAAGGCATTTTAGGTGCGGCCATATTGATTGTAGCAAGCGACAAAGAACGAAAAACTAGTGTGACAACGATTCTATACAAATCGAAAAAAGCAGCGGCGGCGTAAAGACGACGGCAATCATCAACCATCAGAAAAGTGTGTATTTATTTAATAAATAATTGATTTAAAAGAAGTAATAAATAAAATATAAGCGAAAAATAAATCGCAAATATAAATTAATATAAAACTTTCAGTGTTCTAAGGTTCTGTTTGGACAAAAAGCAAATAAAAAACAATTTCTTTCTCTCTTCTTCTCTGACCAGGATTTACACCAGCGACGACCATACCCTGCGTACACCCAACGACATTGAAAAAAATACAACAAAAAGTATAGAAGCGGCGCTTGTCAGAGAATTACAAAAAAAGAAAAACGTAGTAGAGAAAAAAAGTCGAGCAAAAAAGCTTTTAAAACAGAAAGAAAAAAAATTCGGAACGAAGGCGACGAATAAATTTTTTTGAAATCACACACAAAAAAAGCACAACGACGCCGGGATTAAACGAAATTTTTTTAACTCTAAATTAAAGAAAAAATCGTAAAAAAAGGAATTTTTTTACAAAAAAAGTTTTATTAAATTCTACTACACAAATTAAATAATTTTGCACAATGTCTGAACGTGAAAATAATGTTTACAAGGCTAAATTAGCCGAACAAGCAGAACGCTATGATGGTGAGTAATATACAGAAAAAAATTTTTTCTAGACTGTTAAAGAAAGTTGAAATTTAAAATCTTTTCGAACTTATTTTGTGAACTTCTGGCCCTCTGGAACGCATTTTGGATTAGTTTAAGAGGGCAAAGAGTTACAAAAAATGAACAGATTTTTCTCTTATATCTTTTTTTAAAATTGTGTATGCATGTGCTTAAAGTAATTATGGGGCTGTTATTTGCGTTGTCTGTATTTTTTTTAAAGTGTTAGTGCGTCAGCAACACCAGTAGTCAGGCAAGACATGGGGCTTTCGAAAAAATACATCTAGACATGACAACGATGAGTAAATTTTTCGTAGAAATCCGCAATATAAAAACAAAAAAACCAGTTCTTTTACCGGCTTGATTTTTTGGCGTGTTTTTTTAATTAGTTAAAATTTAAATAACAAAAATCTTAAATTGTATTTGAGACAAAAGAAAATGTTCTGTAAATTTAGAAAAAATCAAGTGTACACATAATTTTTTCTTTAAAGTTGAATAAATCTATATATGGGGGTGGGGGTTAAAAACCAAAAAAAGTTTATTTTAGGGTGGTGTGGTCTATAGTTCTAATTTTATTTTTTATTAATGTTTTCTATTAATGTTTTTGATATTTGTAATAAATTTTAGTTGCTAAATAAATTTGCAAAAAATTTCTATTCTAAAAAAACATTTTCCAAAAAAATGTGGTTTTTACTTCATTCTATTAACATCATCGTCATTATCTTCGTCATCATCATCATGTTTTATTCGCCATATCTTCTATTTCACTTGTTTTAGTTATTTGGTCTTGCCTTAATATCCTGTTAGCGTGAATAGTTCAACTAGATATACAAACTAATTCGCATATTACTTTTTTTTTTTTTTTTTTGCTCTCCTTTTTACTGTTTGTGTTCTTTTTTTTTTTTCTTTCTTGATTGATATTCTTTTTTATTAAAATATTACTTTAATTTCAAGTTTTAGTTTATTTTAATTCTCTTCTTTTCTTATTATTTTGTTTCTTAATTCTATTCGTTTTGTGTTATTCGTTTTTTCTTTTATATATTTCTTCTTTATTTTTGTTGTAGCGCGAAAAATCGATGAATGAATCGATCGTTGTTGCTCTGCGCGTTAACAACTACAACCTTCATGAGTGTATATGTAAATATATAGATGTGTGTATGTAGGGTTGCCATGACGTAGTTTTTATTGTGATAGCCATTTAATACTTTTTTGTTAGGAATTTTTAATTAGCATATTTGTGTATAAAAGATGATAAAAATTGTGTAAAAAATTATAAAAATTAGTCATTGTTATTATTATTATTTTTTTTTATTAAATGTTTGTTAATATTTCTTTTAATTTTAACAAATTAATACATATTTGAAAGAATTGTAATTATAATATCAAAATGAAAATGTGTCATAATATAAAATGTGTCACTTTAAATAACTGAAATCTCATTTACACCGAGTTTTGACAACTACTAGTGGGAATTCGATTCTCATTCTGATCTCAATTTTGTACACAAATTAAAATCATACTTTAGAATTTAATCGTGTATGTTATGCCCTATACTTTTGTATAGAATATTGGGTGTATGCATTAATTTCCAATTTGGTGTAATGAAAATAATGCAATTTATTGAAAGTATTGTCCATTGAAGCTGACTTTTTTTATATTTCCGGCAATATATGGATTTAATCCCCATAATAACCTCTAAATACAGAGGGTTATCTTGATGGCACGGATATTCGGCATTGGTGTGAATTTAATTTTCCTGGTTGTCCGGTCTTCACGTAAGATTTTGTGCCCATTGGCTTTTCATAATGGATCGTATGATTTTTGCACCATGGTTTTTCATAATGGAAACTTTTCATACTTCGTAACAGTTTTATGCAGAAACCCCATCATTTTGTGTCGCTCAAGTTGGATTTTAGACATGCAAAATCGAAATCGACTTTTTGGCTCGAAAATTGTCGAGAAATCGACTTTCTTGTTGATAATAGTCGAAGGTTGTCGAAAAGACCGAAATAGATGGAAATAATTGTAAGTCGGAATATTTTACTTTATATAAAGGAAATAGTGGGAAAAAGTGAAAAAGAACATAAAAGTAAATATGTAATAGACGAAAAACTGAAAAAATTCGAAAAAATTATTATTTAAAAAGTGAAAAAAGGCCAATTTTTTCAACAGTAAGTACAGACTTTTTCATGGCATAATAGAGTTTTGAAGAGTATGTATTTGATATAATGGGTCTTGAAAGCATACTATAAACATTCAGTACATATAAAAAAATGTCTCCAAAGTAACTCTTTCAAAAAATATAACACTGAAACCTATCTCGAGATTGGTTCTATAATCAAATTGTTTCATTAACATTGAAAGCAATAATTTGAAATTCATCTTCAAAGCCTTGGAAACTATTTTAATATAAGAATTATACATAGTATCATAATGATCTTTAGAATTTTAATGGAACTTAAACTTTTGTAATATTTATATTGTTTTGCCTTTAAAGTGAGATATGTCTATTATACTAAAAAACTTATAAATTTGTATAAATTATGACAATAAAAGTCCTTAACTTGTTTTAAATTATATTATGCAGATTTTCCCTATGATTAAAAATTTTATACAAAAAAAATTTAAAATTTTTGTTTTAAATTTTTTTATAGAATTTCTTTTAAAACAAATAAGACCTACCTACACCTAATAGCATTTTCTTTTTTGGCTAAAATAATTTTGTCCTTTGCTTTATACATCTATAGCAAAGGACAAAATAAAGTCAATATTTTAGGTTTCAAATAAAACTCTATAAGGTTTTTCAATGATTGTATTCAATTTTCTAATTTATTTCATTTATATTGTTATAGAAACCAAGCTTTTGTTTTCAACAACTTTTATGAAAATAATATAGGTACATATTTTTACAATTAATTCTATGTAATTAATTTACTTTGGCAACTCATAATTTTGTTGTTAAGTTATTATTATTATTATTATTTTTTTTTTGGCTATTAGTCATTTGTTAATTTAGCCAAACAAAACATTTTCTTTGAAATCAACTTGAACCAATATAAATTGTATCTAACGTGGTATGAACTTTCTTTGTAATAAAAAAAGCTAGTCAGCCAAACTTTTCATCCCCCTTTTTAATAACAGAACAATAAATTTTTTTTTAATTTAATTCACCTAACCTTTCTTCTACCACTCCTCATACTCCCAACCCTACACAAACAAAAAATGGAACATTACAAATAAAAAAAAGTAATAATTTCATGTTTCTATGTAGATTTGTGTTGTGTGTTTTAATATAAGAAGCTAAATGTAATTGTTTTTTGCATTTTTTTTTTTTTAAATTAGACTTGTCGTCACCATTATGTTAATAATCATGTACATTCATACATACAGTTAGGGACAAAACTATTTGTACACCTCATATATTTCGTATACCTTCAATAGTTTATAAAGAATTTAAAATTGTCGTATGCAGTATTATTTTTAATATATTTTTATTTAATTAAGTTATAAAAACAAAATTAATATCCAACACATTATTTAAAAAAATACAAAATAATGAAAATTCATTGGGACAAAAGTATTTGTACATATAATCTACACCTACTTATAATACTTATATTGGAAAAATTTAATATTTTGTGGGTCCTCCTTTTGCATCTATCACGGCCTGTAATCTTCTGGGCATCGATCGGACCAAATTTCTCGTTTCATCTGGAGATATTTCCTTCCAGGCTTCCTCCAAAGCAATTTTAAGTTCATCACTGCTTCGGACGTGCTTTGTAGCGACTTTACGTTTCAAAATATCCCAACAGTGCTCGATGGGGTTTAAGTCAGGTGATTGGGGAGGAGAATTAAGTTGTCTTGGTGCATGGTAAAGCAACCACTCCTTCACTGAACGCGCTGTATGTTTTGGGTCATTGTCCTGTTGGAATATCCAACTTTGGCCAAGACCCAAACCATCTACGGAATCCTTCAAATTGTCTTCCAATATACGTTTATATTGATGCTGGTCCATTACACCATCTATAAATACCATTCGCCCTACCCCACTGGCTGCTATTGCCCCCCATACTATAACACTTCCCCCACCATGTTTCACTGTTGGGGTCAAATTGTTAACATCTAACGCTGTATTTTTTTTTGCGCCACACTTTTCCCCTGCTATCATTTCCAAAAAGATTGACTTTGGTTTCATCAGTAAACAAAACCCTATTCCAAAATTCTTCGTCCTTATCAATGTATCGTTTGGCAAACTCTAAACGCAAATGCTGGTTTTTTTTACTAATCAGCGGTTTCTTGCGGGGAATTCTACTTGCATATCCCGCAGAATGTAAGATCCTCCCTACTGTTTTTGGATGAACAATTGTTCCGGTAGTATTTGCGATTTGTTCCGCTAATTTTGCCCGAGTTACTCTTGGATTTCTTGCCACTTCTTTTATCACCAAGTTCGCTTCCCGTCTGGAAACCTTTTTTGGCACACTTTACTTCCCACATTACCGCCCCCTTCCATATAACGCAAAACTTTAAAAAGTTGATGGTGGGTATTTAGGTTCGGCCGGGCCGAATATTTGCGCTTGTTATACTTGTTTACAATGTATTGTACTGTGGAATGTTGCAAATTTACTAAATTTCTTATATTCCGGAGAGATTTTCCTTTTTTATGTTCATCAATAATTAAATTTTTAATATCCAAACTCAACTCTTTTCGCTTTCCCATTTTTGATGTGCTTATTATTCAAAACGTTAAAACCAACTTCTTATTTTGTAAAATAAAACTCGATTAACGAAGAAAATATAACGGTATTTAAAAAAAATCATCATACAAGAGTCCAACGTACAAATAATTGTACAAAGTACTGATGTACAAATACTTTTGTCCCAAAGATTTTTACTTAAATTGTACTTTTTTTAACAATGTGTTATATATTAATTTATTTTTTATCAAATAATTCAATAAAAATGGACCTGAATTAAAACTACATATAATAATTTTTCATTCTTTATAAATTATTGAAGATATACGAAATGCATGGGGTGTACAAATAGTTTTGTCCCTAACTGTATATATAAAAGAAAAGGTGATGGTAACATTTTTATATAAAGAATTGGTCATTTAGTTGGAATGTACAATACATGTGTTATATATTTTATTTTTTTATGTGAAGTAAATTCCTGTAATTGTGTTTGATGCTGGCCAAAACACAGTTTTTTTATTTTTATTTTTTATTTTTGTAATTTAAATTAAAATTTTGTTTGTTATTTGTTTAGTCTGTTAGTTTTCATTAGTAATTTATGAATAATAACTAAGATAGTTTTGTATTATAAATCTATTCGCCAAGAAAATTATTATAGACATGGTATAAATGTTATTAATTAAGAAATTTCCATTTTTTTAATAGCCTTTTTTATTTTAACAAATTATCAAACTACGAAATTTTATATATTTGAAAGTTTTATCAAATATATTTTTCGGCCATATACTTGAAAAATTAAAAAAGAAAAAAAATCTTTTATAATAGAACAATTATTTTAAAAACTCACTCACTATCATTAGATAATATTTACGTATAATTGTGTCAAAAATTGTTCAAGGAATTTGAAGACACTCCTTTTTTTTTAAGACAGCTTAATCGGAAATCTGTAGATATTGCGTAAATACTATCACGTGAATGTATAAAATTTATATTTTTATTATATCTTTTATATAAATATAAATGGATTCAACGTCTTCAACCAGCATTCAAAAAGTTATGTTTTCACAAAAAAATCCCTCAAAATTAAAAACTACAAAAAATGCTACAAAAAACAATAAAATTATTTCCAAAACTAACATGAACATTTTAACGATAGTTAGGAAAATCAATTGTTTTCAATGAGATGTCATCAACAAATTGTGAATAAAGTCGACATTTATGCATCGAGTTTAATAATATATGACTCCTTTTAATTGTAACATAATACAGCTTTAAAAAATGTCAATAGTTTTCGACTTTTTTGAAAAACAAAAATTATTTTTTTAAGGTAATTTAAATTTTTTTGTATTTTATTAAACGAAATCAGAGAATTTGTTCTCTAGAATTGTTGCAATATTTTGTGCAACTTCATTAATTTTCAATATTACAGATTATCTTCAAAACCAGACAGTGTTTTCAAAAAAGTGATTTATGGGGTTAGAAATTCAGCCTTCAACAACCGAGCTAAGTAAAAACAAATTCCTTTCGTGCTTACCAAAAAATACTTAGATAAGTACTAAAAATAATGCTGGGAGGGCTACAATGTAATGCATACAGGAAGCTGTTGCCTTTAAAAATGCTAGGTACCCATTCTATGAAACGTTTCTAGAACTAGTTCATTAGTCAATAATTTTTGTTAGAAATTGTCACAATCAGAACTAGTTGATAATAAGAGTTAGGGAATGATTCTAGAACCAATTATTAAAATCAATACTTTTATTTATTTCCTAATATTTCCTAAAGACCGCTTTTTTAAATCAATTTAAATTTGTTAAACTCTGTTTTTTATTGATTTTTTTTAAAAAGTTCTAGTAATGCAGAACTAGTTTTTAATCACTATTTCTCAAAAACAATCTTTAGAACCAATTTTGAATCACAGTACGTTTCTACTCCATGAATGGCAGAATTAATAGCTCATTAATTTAAAATTTGTCCTCGCTTGCCAGTCACATTCATTATTGGTCTCTGTCCATCACCAAAACTAACAAATACCTTCATATGTTCTTCAACTTTTAGTTTTAAGTATCAAATTTTAATTATCAAATTTTTTATTATTATGATGATTTTTTCGAAATATCCAACAGATACAGTCACATTTATCATTTTATAAACATTTAAAAGTCTTGCGATTTGTTTTGTAATGTTTATTTAAACCTTACTTCAAATCTTTATCAGAAATTGCAACTTTACTGTTTACAGAAATCGATGCAAATTTTCTACTTTGCAAGGGTCTTGCAAAGTTGCAAATTTCTTAGGTGAATACCTTTAATGTATCCTTTTTGTTGAGAATGCCATTGTTCTCAAGTTATTATCAAATCCTTCTCAAACGTTTACATTTGAGAAAAAGTTTGCTTTAAAATCACTCTCAAACTTTAAATCAAACCTTTGGTTTGCTAGGTAGTTACTAGCAATTTCAGTTCACCGTTTTCTTTTGTATCCGGTTTTTTTTTGCGAATCAGAAAAATGCGTTACTAAAAATTATACCTGTATCGTGGTTTTCAATCATTCAATCTCTGGTAAAGATTTAAAGGTTTGAGGTAAAATATCGTATATTTTCAGTAGCCCTTATAATTTTTTTTTATTTTTTTAGCGTTAAAATCTAAACCGATTATGCAATTTTTAATTTTTAAATAAATTTTTAACCCAAAAATTTTCATACTTCAATTAAATTTGTTTCATGTTTATTTAAACTTGTCGTTAAGTCAAATTTAACTAAAGCTATGTAAACATTTGTCAAATATTTGACCAAATTTTCGTGTCCACTAGTTTTACAAAAAATGATTGCCGTTGTTTGATCTTGCAAATGTTTTGTAAGACAAAACAGTGTCAAACAAGATTCGGTAAAATGTTAGCTATGATTGATGATAAGTAAATAATTTTTTTCCCATTAAAGTGAAGAAGTTTGAAAATGTTTTATATAGTGGTTACTTCATTTTGGTCAAATATTTGACTAGTCTGAACATACCTTAACATATTTAAAACTTCTTCTAAAGGTCTGAGAAAACATTGATTATTTTCTTATTTTTTTACTTACAAAAAAGTGAAACAAAATTTTGCATTGATATGAAGTTTTGAAATTTTCATTACTCCATGCAGAACATACATTTCAAACAAAACAAAAATTTACAGATAAGCTGCTATTTCAAAACGCATGGTTTGTTAGTACATGCATTTTTAATTTAAATATTTATTAATAAATATTAATTCAAACTCATGTTATCAGTTGGAAAAAAAAACTTATTTAAAGTTCAATAACTTGCATAAAATTTGGCAATAGAAATTGCATTACAAACAAATCGTCTGGTAACTGAGTATTAATGAAAAAATCAATTCTACTGTTGTGTATAGATACGATTTGTGAGATGTACATGGTGATGATGAAGTTCTTTTCATATTGTACATTTATTCTTTTTTTTTTTTTTTAATATTTGTACATAATATACGAAGTACACACAACTACAATACAGTTGTTGTTATACTAGTAGACAAATCTGTGTAGAGTGGTGTGTAGAGCTGTGGTGGTGGATTTGTCTTGCTCACACGCATGGCTAAATATATGTATGTATGTATCTAACAGTGGCAACAAACGTTTTTTTTTTTTTTTTTTGCTGTCTGGCGTTTTTGTTGCTGCTATTGATGTTGCTGTTTGTGTTGTTGTAGTTGAGAGTTTTTGTATTATTGTTGTTTGTTGCTTTTGTTTTTACCATTGGAATAGCCGACTGCCAGCCAGTCAGTCAGCCAGCCAGCCAGCTGGTAACAGCAGAATCGTCTTTTGCACATTTTATATACTCTTCTGTTGCTGCTATTAAAATTGTTGTTGCTGCTGCTACCACTAATGGTCTTATATACATATGCATGTATGTATTTTATATGAGATGTTGTTGTCTATTTAGCTGGCCTGGTGTGAGTGTCTGACTATTTGGCTGATTGCCTAACTAACTGACTGAATGACTAGATGTCTGGTTGTTTGATTGTCAGAAAATTTTGCAAATAAATACGCGCTTGTTTCATATTTTCTTCATTTTTGCTGCTTGTGTCTCCCCTTTTTGCTCAAATTCTCCATGCTTGTTCGCTCCATGATGAGATTAATAAAGTGTACATACACATACATACATACATACATACATACATACATACATACATACATACATACATACATACATACATACATACATACATATATTTACACAAAATTTATTTAACGTGTTCTTTATCAATGTTCTACACTTTTGAATTTATTTCTGCTTATGTTGTTAGTTTCTTTAATATATAGACAGACAGTCGTTAACTTTTTTCTGTTTGTTCTATTTCAAATCGTTTAATTTTATTTTCTTAATTATATAAGTTATAATTATTAATTATTTATTAAAAAGATAAATAAATGGCTTAATTAAACATTTTCTCCTAAAATATAAAAAAATATTTTTTTATTTTTCTCCTTATTTTTAATATTGAGTTTTTGTACTTTTGCTAAATGGAAATTTAAACAAATTAATATTCACTTGTATCTATATCAATATTAACAAGACAATATTTCTTTTGATTAGCTTCATACTCACTCAATACACTTTTTTTTCACTTGTTTTTTTTTTTTTGCATTGCTTCTTTGGAATATATAGAAATAGATTCTTATAATAGTTTTGACGTATTTTGTTTGCGCATGTTTTATATTTCAAACGTAGTACACTGGAGATTTGATTGACGGTTGGTGGGAAAACGTTTATTTAACCTTGTTAAAAGTTAAATTGTTCAATACCACATACACCTAACTTATTGACATTTACATACATATAATGAATTGCATGAATATGATGCATATATTCCATTCCTGCATTGTTTATCTTAAATAAATTTAATTTGGGCAATTAAAACGAACTGTTAATAAACAAATTTACATGAAGACAATAAATTTATTTTTGATTGTTAAATAGAACGAGTTGTCTGATAAGATACAACGAAAAAGATTTCCATAAAATTCAAAAATTTACAAGTGAATAGAGAACTTTATCGATTCTTCTTTTTCAAGTTAATTTTTTTTGTTTTTTTGCAACCTAATGTTTCTATAACTGTGTCTTTTTTATAATTATGTTTTATTAATTTAATTCATTATTGTGAGGGGTTTTGCTTAAGTTTTGGGAAAAATATTAGGGTTTTTTTATTTTTAGTTTTTTCTGCGTTTTTATACTTCAAATCAACTATATAACAACAGTTTTGAAAACCTAATTACCTTTTTTTTGCCTTCGGACCTAGACTAAAATTATGCTGCTGACTTTTTTTTTTAAATTTTGTGTGTAATACGATTATAACTTTAAGGCGCCCATAGACACATACTGCGGAGAGCAACTGCCGATGAACCCTCCTATACGTGTGTGATTGACGAACTTGCTACACATTCATCGATCAAAATTTAATTTTTGTGAGAAAATTCAATTAAATACTAAAAAAATTAAAATATTTTGTATTCTTTCTTTTAATTTAAAATGAAAAACATAAAATTTCATAAATGATAGAAAAAATAATCAAATTCATTCGAAAAAACTGTCTGCAGTATGAGTTCATTTTAAAATCAAAACGATTTTGATTTTTCATACTGCATTGCCTGTGTGACACACACATTCAAAAGCTCTCTCAATTTTACTAATACATACTTATTGCAGGAGCAAAGTATTCGAAAGGGATATCGATATCGAATTTTATTCGAAGCTTTCCCGTGACAAACTCGAAAACGACTTCAGAAAACGATATGAAAAAGGTTTACTTGGCGCTCAGTTTATGGCAAGAAAACCTTCGTTCTCGAAATTCGAAAGTGATACCAAAAAGTAAAACTTTCAATTCGATATCGATAATAATAAATTTTCGTAAACAATATCGTAAAATTATCGATAAAGAATATTCAGCAACATCGAAAAATATTTGTTAGTAATATCGTTCTCTGTTTGCTTTCGACTTCGATAAAGATATTCTAATGATATCTTTAGCTAACATTTGAAATTTGTTTAAATTGTATTTTGTTTCAATAAAACTAATTTTATTGTTTTTTCAATAAAATAACAATTAAATTAAAAATTTAATGTTGGACATGTACTAAAAATTTATTAGAAGAATAAATATATGGAGAGATTCACTAACGAAACATTAATATCTGGAAATATTTTTCCGGATATTAATTCAATTGCGTGTTTTTGAATTTTATCCTCATTTATATTTTCACTCACTAATGACTTATTTTTCATATGTTTCCACTATTAAAAAATAAAAAAAAAAAAAAACATTTTCATACGAAAAATTACAGAAAATTTTTCGTTAAAGCGAATGTTCACTTTTTCATTAATATACGATAAGTTCTCGTACATTTAAATTCGAAAAAATACCGATAATTATTCGCTGAAGTGAACGTTCGTATTTATAAAAGTTATCGTAAATATCTCTAATAATTCTTTTTCGAGGAATTATCGCAAATTATTAATTTTTACGAATATTCATAAATTAAATATTTTTCTAAATTTTCTCTAACATTTTTGTTCGAAATTATTACGTTTTAGTGAACGTTCGTTCACTTTCGATATATTAGTCAGGCGGGTATGCAGTATGTGTCTATGGGGCGCTTTAGCTGGAATTGACAACTGTTTACTATTGATCTGATATATTCAAACGATAAATTTTTCTCCTTATATATCGTAAAAATCTATACACAACACTATATTTCAGTGATTTGTACTTAAGTTATAATTGCATCATAAACAAATTTTTGATCTCTTGTGTTTCAATAAAAACACTACAGTGCACTCGCGGAAACAAGAACACTCGAAAGTGTGAACGATCCAGAAACATGAACAAATTTATTTCTACACAGACTATTCTAAAACGTGAACAAAACTTGAAAGCTCTAAAACGTGAACAATTTTATTTCCAATTTTTTTTTATGTTTTTTAAATTGAAAAGTCTCCAAATAAGTGTTTACTTTTTTTTTTTTTGTGTTTTTATGCCACAATTTTTTTTTTTTATTTTAACTATATGTTGTACACAATAATACCTTTTTGGCCTCTAAGGCAAAGTTTATTCTTCATTTTAGCTTCTTTCTAGATTTTCTTGATTTTTGTTAATACTTGAAAAGACTGCTAAAGTACTTGCAACGAGGGAAATAATTATTTGCAATAACTATTTTTATTAAAAAAATCATATATGTATATTCTTAATTCGGTTTAACTATTTCGATGTGAACTTGATGCGTTGATTTTGAATATGAAAAAGGAAATAAATAGCAGTGGCACTGTATCATTTTCGACAATGAGAATAAAGGGACGTTTAAACTTTTATTTATTATTAGCATTTACCCACACATAACTTTTATAAAAATTAGTAACGAAAGTTACAAAACAATCAAAATTTCACTTTAAAAAATGATAGTAAAAAATCGGTTCTTTACATTCTTTAAAAACATATTAATGTAGCATATTATGGTAGCAAAAGTAATACTGTTTTTGAAATCTTGCCATTAGCAGAAATAGTATGATCGTCAAAATGATTGTGAAAGCTCTAATCAAAAATGGTGCAGGCTGTAACTTTCTGAACGAAATTGTTTCTTCTCTCAGTGAATAGATAATTAAGTATTGAATATTCGTAGAACTAAATATAAAACAGTAAATATTAATCATTTATTTCAACATTAAGTGATGTAGAAAAATTAACTTTATAACGTTTAACTCACTTGCAGGAATCTTTTAAGGAAACAATAAATATTCGCAATAAAATAAGTTGTTGAAAACCTATCATAATATGTGGCATTAATAGCCACTAAGATTTTTCTCCAACAATATGGCACGGTCAGAAGGAGTAGGACTAATCCAATAACAGTTATTGACAGAATATATCAAGGCAAATAAAAGGGGTGTTGGCTGGCTAAAACAATACAATTTTAAGCCTAAAAACGGCAGAATTTATGCGTAAAATGTTTTGAAAAAATCAAAATTAAAAGTCGTTATCTCGTAAAATTGTGACGTGATGGATATTTTTTATTTAACTTTACCCACTATATATAGCACAAGGAACACGAATTACGTAAAATTATAGCGATTCATTTTTTCTACCTTTATTTTGTCTTATGTAATTTTTTTTATGCAAATATTTAAAGAAATTTTTATCTTTGAAATATTGCTAAAAATTTATGTCTGAAGTTAAATAGTATTACTTATTTTGGCAATTGAAAACATGAACAATTTCGAAAACGTGAACACCCTTGGTAAAAATTAGTTCACATTTCCGCGAGTTTACTGTATTGTTATACAGATTTTTAAAACTGTTATACATATTTTTAAAATTACATATTTTTAAAATTACATATTAAACTGATTTTTAAAACTGTTATACATATTTTTATTTAATTTAATAAGAAATAAATTAAAAATTTTATAATTTTTAAATTTATACTTTTTTTATAGAAATTTCTGAGAGTTATTTTCAAAATTGTTCTACAGAGTTTTAAACTGCTTTTTATAAACAAACTGTTATTCAGATATTTTTTAGACTGTTATTCAGTATTTTGACTTTTTTTAGTTTTGAAACTGTTATACTGATTTTTAAAATTATTTCTTATAACTGATAAAAATTTGTATAATCTTTTTTAACTATTATTAAAATTCTATGGATTTTTTAAACTTTTATACAGATTTTGTATTATTTTTAAAAACTGTTATACAGATAGTTATAACTTAAAAATATTTTCAAAACTGTTTTAAAATTTTTAAAATCTTTTTATAAATTATAAAAACTTACGATCAGTTTTAAAAGTGTTATACTGGTATTTTATAACTGTTATACAGATATTTTATAAATGTTATACATATGTTTGACTTTTTTAAAACTGATACGGATTTTTATTACTTATATACAGATATTTTATAACTGTTATATGGATATTTTATAACTGTTATACAGATTTTAAAAGTGTTATACACATTGAGATTTTCAATACTGGTACACATTTTTATTTGTCAGTATCTCACGAAAACTAATCGTGATTGGTGAAACTAATTGCAAATAAAGTGTACGGCGTTGTCACTTCCTTTTACGTTGAAGTTATTTTTATTTGCAATAATCGTGCGTATAAACGTAATATTTTAATGCACAGTGGAGGAGAATCGAAATAAATCTGTAACTTCTAATCGGCTAGTTGGATTTACAAAAAATTGTAGCAGAGGAATGTACAATTTTAAGTTTGGAAGGGGGACCCCACATACCCCTCAGAAGCTGTGTTATGGCGGCTCAAAATATAGTACCTCTGGCATAGACAATTTTAAAATGTTTGCCAATTTTTTTTGTTTCTTATTCGATTTCAAATATTTTTACATATTAAAGCCCTATAAAAGGCCTTTCTTGTTAATTTTATCTTAGTTTTTGAGTTATTTTCATTTGAAATTTTAACTAGCTCAATTTTGCAAGTTCTTGGTCCATTTTTTTTTTCATATATACAATGTCGGACAAAATAAAGTGCGGTTTTATACTCTTGCTATTTACTTCAAAATAATTGTATTCCAGGTGCATTATGATGGTATACACATAATTCTTGCATATTTAGCGACAACCAAAAACCCAAAACCCAAAGCAATCAACTCTTAATTCTTATACATAATTGCAGTTTAAATTACAATTTGATCACAGCTTTAGGAAAGATTCTTTATAAACTTTTGATATATTCAATATTTTATTTTAAATATAGCTCTCGTAGACGTCGCCTTATTTGTAAATCATTAAAACTGATTCTGTGCCTATAAATAAATTTTATAATTAAACCAATCGTAATAAAATGTACTTAACTGATAACCTTTAATAATAAACTTAAAATGTTTCACCTGAAAAAAGTGAAATTTAAAACTACAGTTACAGTATATTAACACAAATACATATTCGTAGAAAATTTGAAATCCTACATTTTTTTGTTTACTCTAAGATTTGAAATATAAAAAAAACACACACATGAAGATTTTTTTTCAATTGTAAAGCATTGAATAAGAAACTTGTTAGTGCTGTTGTTAGATAGTAATGTTATTTTTTATTACTTTTATGTTTAATAAACTTTATTTATAAACCGTTTTTTGTTATAATTTTCTTATTCTATGATCATTTTTTACAATTATTTCTTTATATACATATTTTATATGTTTGTATATGAGTCATAAAAATGTGGTGTGTGTGTGTGTGCTGTTCAGTTCACCTTGTTAAATGACTAAACAAACCCCTTTAGTTTCAAAGAAATAAATATAATAAAATCACTCACTAACAACATGAGACTTTTTTATATTTAATTATATATATATATTTTTTTTGTTATCAGTCAGTCCAGTCAGTCTGTTTAAAAATAAAAAAATAATTGCAAAAATATACAAATGCAACAAATAGCTCTGACAGAAAATAATGCGTTTTTATACTTGGTTTATACATTCATATAAAGCCAGAAAAAAAAAAACATCTTGTAACTATTATGGTTATAGCATAAACAATTGTATATGATGAATTTCATCATCTTCAAAAACCTCATATGTATGTATATTTAACTGATGTTGTTTTATTCCTTACAAGGTAATATCAAGGCTTTCATACTACTTATACATACTACCAAATGGTTAAAATAACATTTTCTATGACTACTCTAATAAATAACTGCAATTGTTTCATAATATACTCTAGACTCTAGAAAGATTTACTCGCTTACAACATTTTTAGAATTTTTTTGTGATCTTTTTATTTTACTTTTATAAACTATAATAACTAATTATTTTCTTTATATGTATTTTTTGTTTTCTTTTTCTTGCAGAAATGGTTGAAGCCATGAAAAAAGTTGCTTCGATGGATGTTGAATTAACCGTCGAAGAACGTAACCTTTTATCGGTAGCATATAAAAATGTTATTGGAGCACGTCGTGCCTCATGGCGTATTATTACCTCGATCGAACAGAAAGAGGAAAATAAGGGTGCTGAAGAGAAATTGGAAATGATCAAAACCTATCGCGGTCAAGTTGAAAAAGAATTACGCGATATCTGTTCGGACATTTTAAATGTACTCGAGAAACATCTCATTCCATGTGCCACCACAGGCGAAAGTAAAGTATTCTATTATAAGATGAAGGGTGATTATCATCGTTATTTGGCTGAATTTGCCACCGGTTCAGATCGTAAAGATGCCGCTGAAAATTCATTGATTGCCTATAAGGCAGCCAGTGATATTGCCATGAACGATCTGCCACCAACACATCCCATTCGTTTGGGTTTGGCGCTTAACTTTTCGGTAAGTTGCTTGGCTTTTTAAATCTAAGAATTTATATATTTTTGGGTTGATTAATTTATTTGTAAAGAAATTGTGATTAAGCATTCATGTGTAGTTTTTATAAAGAAATAATTGTTGCCTATATGAGCATTAGTAAACACGTAATTGTATATCCAGGGCAATTGGACATTTGAGATACAAACATTTTAGTCCAAAAATTAAACAAAAAAATAATAATAAATAAATAAATTGTATTGTTACTTATTTGACTACTGATGCACAGTGGGGTCAAACGCAATTTTTTTGGTAATAAATCTGTATCTCCTAAACTACTTCTCGGATCAAATTTAAATGTATGGAAGAGTTGTATAGAAGGGTTGTAAGCTTTCAGACAAATCACATTGTAGTCACCCTGTGATAACACGAGAAAAGATACAGGGTGTCAAAGTTGACTATCTCAAATATGTAAAAGTTTCAAAAATCGTAACATCTATAAATGAAGTCCGATTTTAAAGATTTTTATATTTCTGTAAATTGCTTGGCAAGATAAAGTAAAAATAAGCTTACTCTCCTAAGTTATCTTTTACAGTTAAAAAGTATTTACGCCTGAATTTTGAAATTTTTGATGTTTTGCCTCGACTTTCTTTTTTTGGGAATAAGTCCAGAGGTATATGAGGTAAATTTTTTTTTAAATATATATTCTGTAATTTGCTATATATTCCAAAATAATACGCAAAACGAATTTTTTTGATTATATCTATTCGTCTATACGAGAAAAATGTTAAAAAATGGCCATTTTCATACTAATTTCAGAGTGCTGACTTTGAAGTTTTTTTCACGTATAGACGAATTGAGATAATCAAAAAATTATTTTTACGTATTAATTTGGAATATACACTACCTACCGGTCATCAGAATAGGTTCAAGATTTTCGTTACATTAAAACTCTTGTTACTTTTAAAATAATAATGAAATTAATATATTTTTTTCATTACACGTTTTAATGTACTCAATTCTAAGATATTTACAAGCAAAATAAATTTAAGTAAGAACTAAATACGATTTTTAATGATTTTTTTTCAACAATCGAATTTTTAAGGTACATTTTTTGGGTCATCAGAACATGATTTATTCAATAAAACAACAAGATGTTTGGTTTAATTTTATACTTTTTTGTTTTATTATATCATTAGGAAATTAATAATGAAATTAGCCTTTTTTATTAAATTTTAGTTAAAAAAATCTATTTGGAAGGGACTTATAAAAATGTTCAACTTGTAACAAAGAAGGTTTGCTCCAACTTTTTCCAATCTTTTCAGATAATGATATTTTGTCCTCGTATTGTCTGTCCGACTCATAAACATTACGTTACAGCAATTGCCATACATTTGCTATTATATTAAGGTCGAGAGAGTATGCTGGCCCCTCCGAAGAGGTATTATTTTGACTTCGAATTCATTGTTTACCGCTAGAATTCATTGTGAATAGGGTCATTAACGAGCTGGAATATGCATGAAATTAATTAAAATAGTATGTAAAATGTAAAAATATTTTTTTCAGAAAGCTTTTGTAAGTTTTTTCCGTAATTCTATACGAAGAAAATCTAAATTCACATAATATGAAGTTGCAACTTACGCCATCACACTTCCTTCGGAGTTTTATGGGATACATATTTAACATTTTTCTTCTCTCAAATAACGAAATAAATAATATCTAAAGCCATTGGAGCCGTCCATATTGATTTTTTTCATCCTATAGAAAAATATGTTTCATTCCTTTTTTAGAACATGCGTTCACTGGTAAACGGGTTCTTTATGGGTTCTTTATAATTTTTAGTCTTCTTAGGTACACTGAATTATGAATAACACGCTTTACGGTAAAACACTTGCTTTATTACGTGATTTCTAATCAATTTTTGGTGCATTATCAGTAAATTTGGGGGCATCTCGAATGATGGATCTTCTGTCAGCTTTTGTTGTTGCTTTATAATTATATCTTTTTATATTTTTCCCATAGCGAGGCTGATTTCTTAAAAAGTTATTCACAATATTTTGACTTCGCTCAATTTTTCTTCGCCATATTTCATAGGTTAAGTCCAAATTATCCATACGCTATAATTTTGCTTTTTTCTTTATCGGAATTTATTTTTACGCAATCAATTTTTAAATATTTTTATAAAAAACTGTTGAAAGTGTTAGGAAAACACACAATTATGGGAGAGTTCAAAATATATTTAACGCATGACCCAAAAAAAATTACCTTAAAAAATACATATTTTAGAAGAAGATCCGTTAAAAATCTTACTTAGTTCTTTATTAATTACTTCTTGCAATTAAACATCTTTGAATTCAAGACTTTAGAAACTAAGATGAAAAAAATATAATTATCTTAATTATATTAAAAATAATCCGCCTTTTAATGTCAGGATAATCTTGACCGGCAGTGTATAGCAAATTACAGAATATTTAAAAAAAATTTACCTCATATACCTCTGGACTTATTCCCGAAAAACGAAAGAAAGTCGAGGAAAAACATCAAAATTCAAACGTAAATATCTTTTTAACTGTAAAAGATAACTTAGAAGAGTAAGCTTATTTTTTCTTTATCTTGCCAACACAAAAATCTTTAAAATCGGACTTCATTTGTAGAAGTTACGATTTTTGAAACTTTACATACTCGAGATAGTCAACTTGGACACTCTAAATCTTATCTCGTGTTATCACAGGGTGACTACGATATGATTTTTCTGAAAGCTTAGGTCCTCATCTACAACTCTTCCATACATTTCAATTTGATCCGAGCAGTAGTTTAGGAGATACAGATTTATTTCCAAAAAATTTGCGTTTGGCCCCACTGTGTGATGCAAGAAACAAAAAAAACAAAATAGTAATAATGAAAAGTAGAATGAAAATTAGAATAAAAATTAAAATTTAAGCAATAAATTTACTTTTGTTTATAATGTCATATAAAATATGTTTTTCATTATATTTTGATATTTGTTCCTTTCAGCTGTGTATGTTATGACAATACTAACTTAGGTTGTAGAAGAGTTAAACCTTGATTATATACTAGATAACCTATTATTGAAGAACATTATTAATCCTGAAAACTAGCCCTAACATATAGGAGAAAAAAATATTCTCAATTTCTATTTTCTAAAAAGTTCTGTGTTAATAGATGATGTTTACAAAGAACACCACGGTGTGGGACACTGAAGAGGTCTGATGACGAATGTAGCTAACTAGAAAATCTATTCATTCTGTCAAGTGTCCAATAAATTTCTATAATGTATTCTTCCCCAATTATTTCAAATGAACTTGAGTGAATAACAATATGCTACAAAATAAAAATAATTTAACACATTTCGAACATACCTTAGTGTGGTTTATAGGTATGGGTGAATAAAATTTTTAATGTATCGATTCTTCGGACAAGATTTTTATCTCGAATACCTGTTATTCAATTTAAAAACATTGAAGATAATATATATGGTGTAATAATCTACTCAGCAATACCTACAAATTACACTATGTTTTATTCTTAAAGTTTATTGTCTGTAGCACAATACCATTTAATGTTTTCTATAATTCTAAATTTTCATTAAACATTTTGGCGTAAAATTTTTGTAATGTGCATAAAAATGCTCTTAAAATCGGAAAATATGCCTTTAAAATTAAAAAATATTCGCTCTTAAAATATCATTTCTGGATAAAATTTAAATGATCTGGATATTTATTAGCAATGAATAATATGTTCTATGTGAACTTAAAAATATTTAAATTTAATATTTACATTGTATCAAGGAAATTGCAAAATTTCTATTAAATTATAAGATGAAAATCTTTAGAGAATCTGATTTGAAAAAAGTATGTGTAGTAAAAAGAAAATTTCGGTAATGGCAAATTATGTTAAAAATTCTATTGAATGCAAAATAACCTAAATTTTTCTCTTTAAGTGAAAAATATGCAAAATTGTGCACTTTTGTGTAATAAATTCCAAATTATGCTCCTAAGTTTAAAATATGTAAAATATTTAATTTATTAAAATATGCTCTAAAACAAGGATTTTTTATGAAATTATGACAAAATATGCTACTAATCCCAAAATATACAGAAATATGCTGTAAAAATCGATGCCAAAATTCGGATAAATATCTAAGTTTGGTTCAATTCAAGCAAAAAAAAAAAAAAAAAAAAAATGTTTATTAAAAAGGTTATTCTATGAACTCGATTGAAAAACATGTTAATTACATATTATAACTTAAAAATGTTTCTGTAAGATCTAAACTTTTTTTAAACCTTTATATCAATGATTCTAAATATGGGACCCATGATTGTTTACAAATCTGTGCATTTCATTAAAAACTAATAATTAGGATTTTATACTTTATTAAATTTTTTAAATATTTTATAATTATATCAAAATTTGTAAACTATATTTTCCCTTTTATTTTGTTTATATTTAGGTATTCTATTATGAAATTTTGAACTCACCCGATCGTGCATGCCGCTTGGCGAAAGCAGCTTTCGACGATGCCATTGCCGAATTGGATACATTAAGTGAAGAAAGCTACAAAGACTCCACACTCATTATGCAACTGCTGAGGGATAACCTCACATTATGGACGTCTGATATGCAAGCCGATGGTAAGTTGATATTTTTTTATTAAATACAAACAACAAACGATACTATTTATATATTTTTATTTTAATAACAGGTGATGGTGAACAAAAAGAGCAAATCCAAGATGTTGAAGATCAGGATGTGTCGTAATTTAAGTAACAACCCCCATTAAAACAAAAAAAAAAAAAACAAAAAATCCCCTATAAAATTACTATTTGCATTTCTTATTTCTAAAACAAACAACAAAAACAAACCAACAAACTGTTTCTCCAGTTAAATTTATTACACCACAAAACAAAAAACCCCACATCCACAACCACCAAAAACAAACTATTTAAAAAAAAAACTAATTTTGTTCATTTTTTCTTCATACACGCGGTTCGTTCGTTCTCTATTAGTTCATAAATACGAATAACAAAAATCACAAACAGCAGCATGTTTTTTCTTTGATTTTTTATTGTGTTTTTATTTTTTATTGGTAGTAATTATTACAATAAAATGTAATTAATCTTAATATTTGATCAATTTTCTATATAAATACAGTTTTTAGGTTTTTCTTTTTTGGTTTCGTAAAAAAAAAAACAACTACAATTTAAAGCATTTAACCTTTAAATCCCTTTCTTCACGCGTTTGTTTTTCGCTCATATTGTGGATTTTTCAAAATTAAATAAAAACAGTTCGTTGTTGTCCTTTCGCTCTCGTGTGTACCGTTCGTTTAATAAAATTTAAACTTTGCTCCTTCCTACAACACCTCCACTCTCCCTCCATCTGCCCATTTAAATGTGTGAATTTTTTGCATTAATACATAATAAATATTATAAAAAAATATATATATTAAAGCAAAACAACAACAACAAAAATACATCAAAAAATAATAAACAACAAAAAATAAAATAAAAACAAAACAAAAAACTATAAGATCATTATTTTTATTATTTTATTTTCTTTCTCTTTAAATAAGAAGTCAATATTTATATAATTTTTACACAAAAATCAATAAAAACAACACTTTTCTCAAACAAAATCAGTCATAAACATTTTTACATATATACACGTTTATTTTTGTTTTAAACATTTTCTTTCGATTAAGTAAATGCTACAAAACACACAATAAAATTACAATAAAAAGAAAAATTAATAAAAGAAGAAAAAAAAAAATTAATATAAACTCTTAATTTTAAGTATATAAAGACGAAGAGCAAGGCAGGCAAGCAAACAAACAAGCAGCATTCTTTATTGATTTAAATAAGGATTGATTGATATAGTCAGGCAGACAGACAAACACAATATAGCAGAGAAGAAAAAATAATTTCGTTAGTATATATATAATATTAAAGAAAAAACAAAAAAAAGAAAAAAAGTACATATTAGTTATATTCTCTTACACCTTATGAGGGCAAAACCAAAACAAATCAACCACAACCAACCAAACAAAACAAGAGAAAAAAATACAGTTCTTAACTTAATCAACCGAAAACAATTTACACAAAAGCTAACCAACAAACAAACTACTTGCATATTATCAATAATATTTGAAAGTAGTTTTTTGCAAAAAAAGAAAAAATTGCTACAAAACTTATTAAAAGAAAGGAAACAGCCCTAAACAATAAAAACAATTTAACACTTATGTTACCAGTGTTTTATTGTTTGTTATACAAATAAATTTAGTGATAGAAATAAAAAAAAAAAACAAACGAAAACATTCTCATGACAACAAAAGATTCCAAACTGAAATACAAAAATTCTTTTGTAAGGCATAAGCAGGGTAAAAATCATGAAACAGCAGAAAACTAAATTTAAAGAGAATAAATAAATTGTTTAAAGAATTATAATTTTTGTTTGTATTACAAGCGAGAAGAGTCAATCGAAGGGGAGGTTTTGGGGAAATTAGGAGCTAAATGAATTCGAAAAGAAAATCGATTAAAGTTTTGTCGAATTTTTGTGGAAAGTATTGTTGTTTGTTCTTTTTAAATTAATGATTTTCAAATGGGGCTAATTGCGTGCAAGGTGAGATCCTTACGAACATTTTAAGGGGTCCGTAATGATTATTAATGTAACTGGAATCGAAAGGGATATTGAAAGATTTTTTTTTAATTTGAAAAAGTTTACTATTTATTAAACAAATGATGGTTGTGGTCGAAACCAAGACTATTAACAGGCATTTTAGAGACGTCGCTAAGAAGTAAAATTATTTATTATTATAGATAATGATTTAAAGAAATGAAGCCACATTTTTGGGTAATTCTATTGCAAGAAATTTTTTCAATTAAACAATTTCATAGAAAAAGTTACTACTTTATTTAAAACTTTTTTAATTCTAATAAAAACAAAGATTTTCTAAAGAATCTTTGTATACTAGTGTTCCGTAAAAAATACATTTTTAGGAAGACCACTCAAACGATGCGTATTAATGAGCTTTTTTTTCAGTTCTCTACCAGTCTCGAAATACCAAAAAAAAAAAACACAAATCGTCATTTTAGTATATCATGCGAAAAAAGTTTGTTATTGTTCGCAAATTGATAAAAATTTCATTATTTTGTTCCTTTTATGGGTAAAATATTAAAAAGTTACATTGTAGTATGCTCACTCCATTATTTATCATTAAAAACAAGTTCAACAAAATGAACTAAAAAGTCCTCTAGCGGAACAAAATCCTATGGGGAAATATTTAAAAATATTTTATTCATAACAAGCTGACCTATTTCGCGAAAAAACTCCAAACTTTTATTTAGCAAAAATGTACCAAACTAGATTTTTTGGAGGGGTCTTCTTAAATCGAAATCTCAAAAAGGCGTTTCCTAGAGACACTACTACTGTACACTAAGGGGTGCAGTCCTAACAAACTTTGTAAGAAACATTCGAATATCTCTTAATTTATTTCATTTGAATTATTCAACTATAAAATAAATAAAAAATGACTTAAAATCTCTTAAAACTTTTCACATCTTCGCTTGGCTCCTCTTCTCCTTTGTACGGCGTATTATACTGGAGTATACATACATATATAAATATAAGTACTATTTGGGTTTGTAATAGTCTTAATTTTTCTTCAGCTTTAGATTTTTTTATATTTATAGAAATTTTATCTATATATAGTAGTGACTATCACCGCATCATCTACATTTATCACAAAAATAAATTAACTCATCTCTCGAAAAATACAATTTAATGCTTTTCTACTTGTTTTAGGGGAAACACTTTTGTATAATTTAAATTTCTTAATTGTTTAGAAATAAAACTGGAAAAGATTTAAAATTACCTAAAAATATTTTTGTCATTATTAAAGAATTAAATTGATAATAAAAAAAGCTTTTGTGTAGTGAAGAGTTTATATTCGATACATATTAACTTCATATAAAACAATAATAAAAAAAATACCTAGTTACAAACAAAATTGTAGTGTATATTAAAAATAACAAAATAGTAAACCTACCATCAACACAACCCCCGCCCCACACTCACCTTACTTTAATGTCCACCCCTCACCCAATTTCCCCACTTTCTTCTCTTATAATTCATTGTGTCATTTCTTAATTTGATAAGAAAACAAGTCAGTCAAACATTCTTCAAACAGATTATAACACACAACATTTAACACTACATATAATTCCATCATACTGTCTCTCCATGTCATTAACAAAAACAATATGAAACATTCAAATAAAAAACGAATTATGAGAATATAATACAGCAGCGTATCACAACAACACACTTTGATCATAAGAATATATATTTAAATACAAAAAATAAAAATTCTTTTCCAATAAAAAACTTAAAAAAAACAAAACAAACTTTGACTAGTCTTATTATGAAGTTGTGTTTGGTGGGTAGAATTGTTTTTGGTCGGACTAGACCCATAATAGTATGTCTTTCTCACTCGTTAAGATCTTATTGGGTGCATGGATAATTTATCCGTAATGAAACTTTTTCATAAATATTTTAATTTTTGAATCAAATTACAGAATAATACAAAATTTGTTTAATAGCTTTGTAGTCAGAAATTGTCAGAAAAACAACACAATACATATAAATTCTGAGTACGGGAACGCTTTACAGACTAAGAGCTTTAAATCTGATAAGTGCTGGAACAGAGCTAATATCTAAGGTGACTTGATAGTCAATTCCAACGCAACTGATATCTATTTAAAGGCAATAATTCAAAGGTAAAATTCTTAATTAAAAATGCACTTGTGATGCAATTGCTATTTTACAATGCATTTTTAAGAAATTTCTACCCATTCTATTTTAATTTTTTTTGTAATATGTTTAAAAGCAATATCTTTATATTATTATAATAAACCAGCAAAAAAGGAATTGAAAAAGTCATGAATTTAACATTGTGTTGTGATTGGAAATAAGCACTTAGTGGTTAAAAAGAGCTGCAGAAGTTCTTTTTTTTAAACATGGTTGTCATTGGTAGAATGTTCTTTTATACTTTTTGTTCATTTCTTTTGAAGTACTTCCCTTAAAACTATGTTTATACATTTTTTTAACAAAAATTCTGTTTTAAAAATGTAAAATTTTAATTTTCTCAGAAATTATTAACCTTTTTTTCTGCTAAAAATTTATTTGTTTTCACTTTTTTTGGAAGTAATTAAGCACTTTTATTAAGAAAAGTTTAAAAGTTTAAAATATGTACTTTGTTCTACTTTTGAAGTGGTGAAAATGTTCTTTTTTTGGAAGCTAATGATCCCTTTTTTGCTGGGAATCAGAGAACAGAAAGAGACCATTCACGTTTACTGACCAATCGCAAATTCATTGCTTTTGCATTGTTTTTACTCGACAATTATAAAAATGTGCATTGTAGTTTGTTTATTCATTCCTTATTACTGTTTGCCTTTTTACAATCTCTTTTTGTTAAGCCATTATACATCAAGCAACGAAATAATTCAATGCCACATGAAAAAAACTAAAAACATTCACACCATTCGTCCAGTATTCGTTGCTTTCAGAATATGAAAACAAACGAAACCTTTCCATGTGTTCAAGAGCAAAAACAATACAAAACCAAACGAGAACATCTTTTTTGTTGTTTTGGTTTTTCTTTTACTCACTACAAAGTTTATTTTTACGATTTGTAGACAGTAAACTTTACTAAAGATCTGATATTTTGGCAAAGAAAAATATAAAAAAATGAACTCTGAAAATTTGTTACGTTAATTCTTTGTTAATAAAACTTATTCAATCAGCATTGAAACCATTCACACCAATCGTTAAGTATTCGTTGCTTTTGAGAGTATTCGTTTACATTTGTAGAAGACATGCAATGCATGCATCATTTTTCGTTACACTCCGTTTTTGTGAATAATGTCATGTATTGCTTTACGGAATTGATTTATATTGTCAACATGAGGTTCGTTTTTTCTGATTGTATTCAAAATCAAAAATTAACCAATCAAACCGTTCTCTGCTGGGAATAATAATTCTGGGACAAGATGAACTATATTTTTATAATATTTAAAAAAAAAGACTATAATTTTCTTCATACAAATTTAAAATTTTTTCATAACATTTTTGTTTTTTTATATACAGGACAAAAAAAATAGGGTCAAGTTTATTTGTTTGAATTTTTTTAAGTTTTCGACAAAATTTTATGCAAAACAATAAAGCTTTTAATACCAAATCATTGCCAATATATTAGGTTATAAGCCTTTATAAAAATAATATTTTTTAACATTATCCCGGAAACGGTAAATAGTCTCAAGCTAAAATAGTCCTTTTATAGTGTGGACAAAAAAAAAAATTTTAAAATTTGTTAATTTTTTTTGTATAATTTTTATGAAACTACTTTTTTTAATTCTCGATAACGATATTAAAAATCAAAAACAGAAAAAAGATGAGAATCATAGATTATCTCCAATTCCGAGAACTATTCGTTTCAGAAAGGATCTATAGGTTTGGAACTTTAAAAATAAGGGTAAAATCGAAGGTTTCAACAAAAGATAAGTACCAAAATCGATCATTATATTTAAATAATTATATTTTCAATTAAAAGGCAGCAGTTATAGACAATTTAAAATGATTTTATGTAAAAAAGTTCTTGGGGAACAGAAAACCACCAAAAATTTTTAAGTCCTGGACTTTTAATGCCAATAAGTCGATTCAAAATTCGGTAGGAATTTAAATTTCTTCTGAGAACATGAGAAGACAATTGGCGAAAACACAATTTATACCAAATACCATTCTGGAAAGCCCCAGTCTTATAATACAGACCGGGAAAGGCCTCAAATAGAATCCTCATGTACCCAAAATTATAAAAATAGCTTATTATCCTCTAAAAGAAGGTGTATTTATTTTATAAAAGAATATGAATGTTAAATTCGGTATAAAAACTTTCGCATGGGTCCAAAAAATACATATTTGGAAATATTTAATACCCCATGTACAATTAAGCATAATGGTGTTTGTAATATATCAGAGAGGGTTACTTACTACCATTTCAAATTATCAGGTATCTTAGGATACCTTCGGATGTTTCTAATTATATTCCAGAAATTTCTATTTGTAGTTCAGGATTAGATCAGGATATTTCAGATATTTCTATTTGTGCTTCGGAAGTTTCTAGTTACATTTCAGAAATTTCTATTTGTAGTTCAGGATTTTCTATTTGTAGTTTAGAAAATTCTAAATGTATTTTAGAAATTTTCTATTTACAGTTCAGAAAATTCTAAATGTAGTTTAGAAATTTCCATTTAAATTTCAGAAATACATTTAGAAAATGTTGAAATAAAAATGGAAATTTCTTAAATAGAATTTGATAAATTCTGAAATGTAAATGGAAATTTCTAAATTACATTTAGAATTTTCTGAACTATAAATAGAAAATTTCTAAAATACATTTATAATTTTCTAAACTACAAATAGAAAATCCTGAACTACAAATAGAAATTTCTGAAATGTAATTAGAAACTTCCGAGGCACAAATAGAAATATCTGAAATATAATTAGAAACTTCTGAAGCATAATTAGAAATTTCTGAAGTATAATTAGAAATTTCGAAAATATAAATGGAAATTTCGAAAATATAATTGGAATTTTCTGAAATATAATTAGAGATTTCTCAAATACAACTGGAAATGGTGTAGTATAAATTCAACAGGGTTTTGTTTAAAATAATACAATTTTAAAATTAATTTTCTTACTGCAAAAAATTAAGATATAGTTAAAATATAAAGGTGTTCCCTTTTGCCCCTTCTAAGAAAAAATTCAAATAATATTTTTTATAATATAATGCATTATAGCCTCCAAAAATTTTGAACGATGTCTATAAGCAATTTTACTGTACGCTATCTTTATACTTCCTGGCTGCAGTTCCACGTGTCCCTATTTCCTTTTTAATGCGAATCACACATTTTTAAATGAGTTAGTCTTGACTTTTCCAGACCCCTTTATAACATGAAGAGTTTTCGACAAGTTTGAATAAGTAAGGATTTATTTTTAAACTGTGATCAGTATTATTTTGTAACGCAATCACCCCTATCGTGAATAACAAGTGGAATTTTTGTTCCCATGAAATTTTTATTCCCCTCGAAGGGAAAAATGCTATTGTGAATCTCCCGTGAAAAATTCTTCCCGCTATCAGTTCTCAGTGAATGTAAAAAGGAAGATAATTTAAATAAAAATCAAAGAAAAGTTTTTTTTTTTTTCAAAAATATACACGTACATACTAGGGTATACAATCGATTAACCGTCATTCGGTTATCCGGTTAATTTTTGTCGATTTACTGTCCGAATAATTTAAAACTGTCCATTTTCGAATAACGAATAAACCGAATAATTTGTGTCGAATAACCGGTTAACCGAAATGTAGTTTTCTCGAGTTATAAATTAGAAATTTTTTTATTTTTATGATAAATTTATGTAAACTACATCCTTTTAAGAGATCTATTACATTCCAGTAAAAATAAATAAACATAATTTTTAGTGAGGTAATTTTTCTTCTACTTTAGAAGTAATAAAACAGGATTCAATATACATATATAGAAAGATTTAAACGATTTTTTCTGCTAGACGTTTATATTCGGATGTTATTTTTCCAAAAAATAAAATAACTGAAAGAAATGACAAAACAATGTTATGCAATTTTCTTTATTAAAATAATAATAAAAATTAAAACTAATTTCCTAGAGTCGATAAAAAAAATTTTGGTGTTCATTGCAATTTTGCACAAAATCGTGAATATGGCATGATATAACACAGGTATCAAAAGATTCAATTCATTGCAAATTATACGAATTTGTACTATTTCTGGATCACAAATTCAGTATCTTACTGACTTCTTTGGATGCTTTTTTTGTTGGGATTGATTTTTTTAAAAAAAGAGCCAAGAAAAGGAATAATTAAACTTGTATCAATATAAATTCTTAAACATTACTTTGAGTAAAGTAAATTCAAAGTTTTACAAGTCATAATACTTTTAATTATCATCTTCTAAATGCACCCAAAAAATATTAATATAGACTCGTTTAACAAAATATCATTCTTACACGGAAAATATACCTACATGAAAAATATATTAAATAAAGCGGAATAAGTAGAATATTTTATAGTATTAGCTAAAAAATGAAATTTTTTCATACAAATAGGAGAAAATAATTACGAAATGAATTTGATCTTATATCATGTTTCTAAGTAACTACTATTGAAATAGATTAAAAGCTATAATTTGTGTAATTTATATGTTTTACATGTATAACAATTCGTTTAATCGAATAATTTGTCAATAATCGGTTATTAACCGATCAACTTTTAACCTCGAATAATTATTTGTCGAATAAACCGATTAATGTAAACACCCGAATAATTGGATACCCTAGTACATACTAATATCCGATTATAAGAAGATCTACTTACATTTTCTGTTCTGTTCCCCAGCAAAAATAAAGTGAACAAATTAAAGGAAAAAATGAGAAAAAACTCGGGGGAAAAAAATCATTCTCTTTAGGGGAATTTTATTTTTTACCACGAAATTATTCACGGAGAATTTTTTCACGATTGCAAATTTAGGGAAAGGTAAAACATTTAGAGGGAAAAAGTATTCATGATAGGGGTGAATGTCTTCAACATTATATTCCTAGAAACTAGTAGAATTTTAGCGAATAGTACAAGGAAATTTTCATAGCACTCAATGCTAATATGTATGGGAAACTTCCCTAAACCATTATAAAAACATTCCTTTGTTTCATAGTTTTATTAGCCTAGTAATACTATATTCAAGCAAAAATATGTTTCCAGTTTTCCACGGTCTAGGATTTATGTCATTTTTATAAATCAATTGGATTCGTCTCTGAGCAAAAATGGCGCTCAAAATTAGCGTTTTTAGTCAAAGATATGCAGGGGAAGGAGTTGGAATTAAAAAAAAAAAATACGCCATTATTTTTACTGATGTAAAAACCTTCTAAAAAGGTATGATATCTCAAAATCAAAATTTTGAAATTTACCCTAATATATATATATATATATATATATGTATATATATATATATATATATATATATATATATATATATATATATATATATATATATATATATATATATATATATATATATATATATATATATATATATATATATATATATATATATATATATATATATATATATATATATATATATATATATATATATATATATATATATATATATATATATATATATATATATATATAATTTTTTTTTTTGTATATTTGAATATTTGAAAAAATTCTATATATTTTTTTTATTTAAACCTTTTTATTTCTTTGGATATTTTGTTGAATACAATTATCAAAAAATGTATTTTAAATTTTTCTATTTGAATATATTATTTTCAAATAAAAATCACAGAAATTTGTTGCTTTTTTATTTTAATGAAATACATATGAATATTATTCAAGGTAAGAATAATCAAATAAAAAACGTGTTATTATCTTTAAAAAAAAAAATATTTGTTTTACTTTTGATTGAATAAAATACTTTCTTTTTTAATTTATTTTGTTCAATCAGATACAAAATTATAATAAATTCAATTAATTTAGTAAACAAGTTAAATAACTTTTTTTCATTTAACTAGTTAAATTATTTGTATGAAAAAAAAACAAGTTAAAAATTATAAAAAATAACTAGTTAAGTGAAAAAAACAGGTTTTTTCGTAAATGTAAACGAGGTACTATAAGGAGTATATTTTACTATTTTGATTTTATTTCGGATCTGTCGTTAAGAAGATAACGTCAAAAATGTAAAAGTAAATTGTCGTAAAAAAGTGTTCCATAGTGTATGTATTTTTGGTTATTCTTATTCAGTCCCAGCAAAAATTTTGCTTGCCATGTAATGAGTTAAGAAGCTAATATAATGGCTCTTCACAACTTACACATTAGCTGAATAACTCATTATTTTAACACGGTGATGACATTAGAGGCAACTACTTACCCTTTGTTATTACAAGAAGCCATTTTAGGATGTCATTACCCAGTTGTCATTGCAAGAACTAATTACTTTGAGGCTATTCAATAACTCATTAATTTTAAAGTATTACTGAAGTCATTATTAGCCAAATGTATAGTAACTAGTTACATTATCAGTTACAAATAATTTTTGTGAATAATGAAGCATATTATTTTTACTTTTTTAAAATTAATTTTATTAACGATAAAAACACAAAATACAATAAATACGTACGTTCCTCAAACTTTTTTGGTCTACTAATGACCAATTTTTCAATTTATGTATTTTAAAATCGGTGCAGTCATAAGTAGACCGGAAATATTTTGAGAAACATTAAAAAACATATCAAGGTTTATTTTCGCGGAATAACAACACATTTTTTCCAGCAATTCGATTTAATATACATGTACATTTAGGAATATTCTCAAAAAAGATTTCGGTCCATCTTCTTTTTTATGCTTTTGAAACGATTAAAAAAAAAAACTTTAAAACATGCTTGAGTTTTATCTTAATTTAGTAGAGGAACATATACTTACAAGCGAAATTGCTATTTTGAATAATATGCTCCAATTTACAAATGTTTTATGTCTATTTTCAAGATTTATATGTATTTTTACAAACAAAAATTTCTAAATAAAATTTTGTTTTAAAAGTTATTTTTCAAATGTCAACAAAATATACATACAGTTGCTCAAAGCTTATTTTATGTAGAATATATTTTCATATTTAAAGTTCCTTAGCTATTCAGTAGGTAGAAACTTTAAAAACAATATGGTAACATGATCATAGCATTAATGGTCAGTATAAGATATCTTTAAATTCTTAAGGATATTTTGTTGCAGATTCTGGAGAATCAGGGCATATTATCTATTATTGATATTGCCAAGATAACGATCCGAAGTACAAATTTGGTATTGTTCGAAACTTGCAAATATATAAGGCCCAAATTTAATGACATCCCCTGAACAATCGCCAGACTTCAATATTATTGAAAATTTGTGGTCCATATTAGATAAAAATAAATAAATGTTAAGTAACATTTTCAAAAATCTGATCTCCAGTAATTGATTACATATCATGTTAAAAGTAAGTAGTTACGGATCTACTTTCATGTAATATAGACAGTATGTTGTTATCATTGAAAAGGAACTACATCCGGAACTACATGTCATTACCAAGTTTTTGCTGGGGTAATGTGTAACTTAAAGTGTTCATAACTCTTTAACTAATTTTATTGATTTAAAAGGCATTACAAAGTTTATTACAATAAATATTGTAAATGATATTGTACACTTCCAAAATAAGATTTTTTGCTAAAGAAGCACTCATAACAAGAAATAATTTTGAGATAAATTTTTAAGAAATTTCGACACTTTTAATTTTAAACATTTTTACTAAATATTGAAAACAATCATGATGATTAGTACATTAGTAATTATTCTGGGGAAAAATAAACCACAAATTAATTAACAAATGTTATGACACTATGTCCGCGTGGAGTCGGAATCATTTCATATGCAGTTGCTAGCTCTTGTTAAGTGTAATAAAAGCTTCAAAAGATCTTTCGCTGTTACTTTTCTATTTTTGCACCAAAATAGTCTCAGATAAATCGAAAGAAACAATATAAATATAGTTCGAAGCCCAATTATTTTAACACAAATAGTTAGAGCATGGCAATTTTTCATTAGAACTTTCTATTTATCTATCTCTCACTATAAGGGGTAATTTCTAGTCTGATTTTAAAAATTGTCATAAAAGTCGATTAAGACTTGAGATTAATGGGTTAAAATGTTCAACGTCGAATTTCACTAGGGTCAACAAAGGTCTAATTTTAAAAATTGTCATAAAAGTCGATTAAGACTTGAGATTAATGGGTTAAAATGTTCTACGTCGAATTTCACTAGGGTCAACAAAGGTCTAAAGTTCAAAAAAAAAAAAAAAAAAAAAAAAAAAATCTTAAAAATAGAGTTATCGCTTTATTAATATCAAAACCAAGGTTGGAAACCGAAACGAATAACGGTATCGGTAACGGTATCGGTATTCAATTTATTTTTATTTCGGTAACGGTATCGATAACGGTATTTTAAATTATATCGGTATCGGTATACCGGTACCGAAACAAAAATACCGGTAAATAACGTTATTATTAAAAAACTGGAAAAATTTAAAAAAAATCAAATTTTTAAATAATTTTTAATTAAATTTCGGAAAAATTATTAAATTACATATTTGTATATTTAATTTAATAATTTTCTCTTGAAATGTTTGAAATATGAATATTTTTCGTTAGAGAACTTCATACAATTTTTACAATTGCGTGTTTTATGGCAACAAAGCATTTAAGAATATTAAACTAGACTTCTTAAAGACAAATTGGTATAATTTTTTGCAGTACAGTGAAGTTAAAAATTTGGACAAATTTTGTATTTATCACAGATCTTAATAAAGACAAAAATTGCACAATATTTTAAAAAAAGCTAGTTTTATTATACAAATTGCAAAATGCAAAATTATGGGAAAGATCTGTGGAGTAGCACAAAAAAACAGAATACCATGAAAAGGAATTTTGGACGAGAGATTTTGTAGAGGAGAAATGTAATTTCTTACATTTGAAAGTAAGAAATTCAAATGTAATTCAAACACTGAAAACGCTCAGGAGAAAATTTCCCGGACTTTTTGATCTCCCCGGTACCGCGAATGAAATACTTTAATTATCTCTTCAATCATTAGCTTAATAATTGAGACCAAATAAGAGATGAAACTTTCCAATATCAAGTTTAAACAGAGTTGTAAATGTACAGATGAAAAGAAATTTAAACAATTGTTATTGTACTGATTTTTCATATTAAATGAATTCTGACTTATACATTGTGAAACACGTTTTTGGATATCCGCATAGTCATTATTCATACATATATCAGACTGTATCAAAAAATGTCGTATCTGAGCCAGAAAATGAAGGACATTTCATATACTTTATTTAACATTTTTACACAAGCTTCGAAAATTTCTTTGAAAATTAATTTATTAAAAATTCACTTAAAAATTTAGAGTTTAATAATTTTTAAAGTGTAGTTCAAATGGTATAAAATTGTCTGTAGATTCAATAGGGTGTTCCATCAACATTGTTGATCGAATAAAATATTTTAGAAAAATGTCAAATTCTTATAATAATTGGAACATAATGTCTGACATGGCTATCTTTTTCTCTTAACATTTTAAATGCTTTTTTTTTCAAATTTCTAGAGATTAATTCCGGATGTTGTCCATACCAATGAAAAACTTATATCGTATATTTAAGATGCCTACAACATCCTTTCAATAAGTTTAAGTTATTTTCTTGCTGCTTCTTAGTGCTGACACGATGTTAATTTCAATTCATCCTATACAAGCAATTCATAGTTCCCAGCTGGATTTAGCATATTATATTCTATTTGTTAAAAAAATTTCGAAAATAAATAACCTAGTTGAAATTTATGCAGTTTTCTTTCACTTAAGTGCTTTTAAAATTCCCGGAAATCACGGACCAAATTACCTCAGAGAGACATGAAAACTCGCAAATTTCCCGAGAAATCCTTATATTCATTCTTCAAAGATAGCCCAAGTTATAACTTTCTGAAGAACATTTCTCGATCTTTTGGAGACACCAAAATTAAGAAAGAATCTTCATAGAAGCAAATATCAAGAATCTATCAATAATTTCAACAGTATGTTCAAATGATAATAATTGAGATCATATTAATAAATAACAATAAAGCATTTTTTGTGTTCGCAGGAAGACTTTTTATCAAATGTTATGTTGAAAATTTGTATTTTTAAAATACCGAAACTAAAATACCGGTATATACCGGTACAGAGGGAAACGGTATTTGAATACCGGTATTTTTAACAAAATAGTAATTTCGGTATCGGTATCAGTTACGGTAACCAATTTTAAACGGTATTTAATCGGTATCGGTATTCATAACGGTATCGGTTTCCAACCTTGATCAAAACAATGCAATTTAATAGATTTTTTTTTTCTTAAGATTTCAACAAAACTTTATGATATATTTCATTGTCTAGCTTAAGGCGGTTATAGAAATGTGGTGAAAATTGATAATTCTCTTCTTTACTCGTGGTCTTCACTTAACATAAAATATTACATCATATAAATTTTAAATGAAGACCGTTCAACTTAATGTTAATTTTTTCGATGTTTCAACTCGGTTGTTAAAGCAAATGTTATAACCCTTCAAACATTTGGAAGATAAATTTGTTGCTAATCTTCCAGAAATCACTTGTTAGTGACTTCTAGATGATTGTCGGACGATTGTTCGTAAAATACACAAACAAAATATATTGCTGTGCGTATTAATCGTCCAGACGTCACTTCTTAGTGACTTCCAGATGAACGAAATTGTGTACGAAATTTACAAAATACATTACTATCGACCTTTCATCTTCCAATAGTATACTTTGAAGTCACTTCTGGATAATAATAAGATTATAATTCGAATTTAACAAAAACAAAATACATTACTATTGCGATCTACTTTTTGGCGTGTGTTGGGAAGATTGTCAGTTTTTTATGAAAAGAAAACAACACAATAAAGAAGCAGGTAAAATCATGCATTTCAGTAATAATTTAACTTTGGTACGGTTTGGTTGCAATATTAATATAAAAAGAAAAATGTTCCTGATAATTACATAAGTGTTTTTTGTTGTTAATAATATTATAATTTGGAAATTATTTATTTATTTCAATGTATCAGTGACCTACCCTATTGACCATATTAACAAAGGCAATTTTTAAAAGATAAGTAAATCTTCTTAAACTTTTATTTAGTAATATCGGATTTTACTCACAATTTAAATTTATTTTAGGGACAGACAAAAGTATTTGCATATTTAAAGAAGTCCAAAACTTTGCATGTAAAAGAAAGATTATAGAAAGTTGTTTGTGCCTCCTGTAAAGTTATGAAAAGTGATGTTACGTTGTTTTGCATTTCTTTATTTCTGTATTTATAATGAAAATTAAAATTTTTTTATATTTTATAACTATCTTTATTTCACAATTAGCTACACATATAATACTACAAAAGAAATACTTCACATAAAAATTAATTTTACATTTAATAATAAAATCTTAATGAGAAACTTCTGGTGATATCCGGTAACTTTAAAAAAGAAAAGAAGATTAATAATAATTTGTAAAAAAGAAAAGAAGATTAATAATAATTTGTACAGTTAAATTGTATTTAGATTACCTTTTGTGTAAAGAATGAAACAAGACATTCTTACAGGCAAAGTTTTGGACTTCTGTAAACATGCAAATTGTCACCGAAAATGCAAAACAACTTAACATCACTTTTCATAACTTTACAGAAGGCATAAAAAACTTTCTAAAATCTTAACAAATTGTCCTACAAACAAGATTTTTGGGTTATTACATCCTTAAATATTGTCTAATATATTGATGATGAATAATTTAATTTTTATTAAATATTTTTTAAGTTATGTGGTTTACGTTTTTCAAGATTTCAATTTTCTGAAGCCAAAAAAACGTAACATCAACAAAAATGTTAGAAAAATTATAATTAAAAAGATTTCTGATAACTTTTACTAAAAAATTTTAATAACTATTAAATTTTTAATAATTTACAATCTAAATTCGTATTGTTTTTCGTTAATACAAACGTTATTAATTGAGCTACAAGTCTGAAAATTTGTGATCACGCGTATTTTATAAAAATAAACTATATTTCATCAAAAGCACAAATTTGCAAATTTTGATGTTACGTTGTTTTGCATTTTCGGTGACGAAATACTTGTCTATTTGATGGAGTTTTTCCTAAAATAAATTTAAATTGTGAGTAAAATCCGATATTACTAAATAAAAGTTTAAGAAGATTTACTTACCTTTTTAAAAATTTCCTTTGTTAATAATTTCCAAATTATGATATTGTGGAGATACTACATTAAATTTGTACTTTGTAATTTGAAATTTAAAAAATTATTTTTATCAAATATGCTTTGATTTTATAATTTTTGCTTTTGAAAATTTTCAATAAATGAAGTTCAGTTTTGTTTGAATTTTTATAAATAAATGTGTTTTAATAACCACATTTAATTGGTGACCCCGAGTTTATGAATTAAATAATTAGAAATGTCGTCCCTGAAATTCTAGAGATGGTGCATGTGTACAAGTTGCCGCTTCTAGTATTCACAAGCTACCACCTTTTTGGAAGGAAAACCCCAAACTTTGGTTCATGCAAATTGAATCCATATTTGGTATTTCTGGAATTACACGTGATGATACCAAATTTCAATACGTTATTGCAAATATTGATTCCAGTTTTTTTCCGCATGTTTCGGATATTTTGGAATCACCTCCATCTGATGGCACCAGTAAGTACCAAGCTGTGAAGGATCGTTTGATTGGAACATTTTCTGAATCTCAAGAGTTCAAACTTCGTCGACTTTTAAAAAGTCACCAGTTAGGGGACCAAAAGCCCTCACATTTTATTCAAGTGATGAGAAACCTCGCTTCTGTACAGCTCAATGATTCACTACTGAAAACCATATTCTTGGAACAACTTACGGAAGACGTCAGATCTATTCTTGTTATAAGTCAAGTAAGTGATGTTTCATCTTTGGCCCACCAAGCCGATAAAATTATGAGTCTTCGTTCACCACAAGTTTTTGAAATTACTTCAACTCCTGGTAATGCTGATATTTCTATGATTTGCCAAAAGATCGATGCGTTGGAGAAGAAATTTAACAATTTCTCACGAAGCCGAAATACAGAGCAAAATTCAAATTCAGATACTTCTAGATCTGGTAAGTCTAGAAATCGAAGCAAATCTCGTAATAAAGATTGGTGCTGGTACCATAACAGATTTGCTGAGAAAGCATCAAAAAAGAACATGGCTTAATATGTTCTTTTTCAAAAAACTAAAAAATCATTCGAATTTTGCGACAGTTTCGGATGACCAGGTTTCTTCATGTCGCTTATTTGCTAAAGATAAAACGTAAAATAAATGTTTCCTCATTGATACTGGTGCAGGCGTATCAGTAATTCCTCCAAATTATACAAATTCTTCGTACTCTCAAAATTTAGGAATCAAAATTTTTGCCGCTAATGGTACTCAAATTCGCACTTTTGATACTAAAATTTTACATCTTGATCTAGGCCTTTGTAGAAAATTTTCATGGAATTTTATTATTGCTGACGTATCTAAACCTATTTTAGGATCAGATTTTCTAAAACATTATCATCTTCTCCCCCGATCTTAATAATAAAACTTTAATCGATGGCACAACATTATTGCAAGTCTCGGGAAAACTTCTAAAATCTGCGTCAATGGAAATCAAAGTTTTAGTTCAAGATGATAATATGTATAATATGCTTTTATTGAAGTATCCTGATGTATATCAAACTAAAGCATTACCTGGGATAAAAAGTAGGCATAACGTTTACCATCATATAGAAACCATAGGACAACCAGTATATGCAAAAGCACGTCGCTTAGATCCTAATCGTCTTAAGATTGCAAAGAAGGATTTTTAATATTTGCTACAGTGTGGTATAATTAGGCCTTCAAAAAGTAACTGGTATAACCCACTTCACATGGTTCCTAAAAAAAAAAAAAAAATGGTGAGTGCAGATGTGTAGGTGATTACAGATTTTTAAATAAAGTAACGGTCCCAGATCGTTATCCAATACCATTTATTACTGATGCCAATGTTAATATAGCTGGTTGCTCAGTATTTTCGAAGTTGGATCTTGTTTGTGCATTCTATCAAATACCTGTCTATCCAGATGATGTACCAAAAACAGCAGTAATAACTCCCTTTGGATTATATGAATTTCTTAATATGCCATTCGGTTTAAGAAATTCCGCACAAAGCTTTCAGAGGCTAATGGATGAAGTTCTTCGTGGATTACCCTTTGTGTTTGTGTATATAGATGATGTCCTAATATTTTCAAAATCAACTACTGAGCACATGGAACATCTCAAGATTGTATTTGAACGCTTTCAAGAGTATGGTATTGTCATCAATCAATATAAATGTAGTTTTGGTAAGAGCGAAATCGATTTCCTGGGATTTCGAATATCTTCTGATGGTCTTCGTCCTACTCAAAGTAAAATTGAAGCTATTCAAAACTTCCCAAAGCCTAAGACAATAAAAAAATTAAGACGATTTCTTGCCATGATCAACTTTTATAGGCGTTTCCTACCAAAAGCTGCAATGGAACAAGCACCATTAAATCAAATACTTAAAAATTCAGTTAAAAATGATAAACGTCCTGTACCATGGTCTATAGAAACCGAAGAAGCCTTTGAGAAATGTAAGTTAAGTCTTTCTAATTCAACTCTTTTATTTCATCTCATAAGTAATGCCGAATTAGTAATTAAAGTTGATGCATCAGATTTTGCAATCGGTGCTGTATTAGAACAAAAAGTTGGTAATAATTTACAGCCATTATCATTTTTTACCAAAAAACTGTCAGATACCGAAAACCGTTACAGTACGTATGACCGGGAATTGTTGGCAATTTATACTGCCATTAAACATTTTCGTGATTTTATCGAAGGTCGTGAATTTTCAGTTCATACGGATCATAAACCGCTGATTTTTGCCTTTTCTCAAAAGCCTGAGAAAGCAAGTCCTCGTCAACTTCGTCAATTAAATTTTATTGGTCAATTTACCACTACTTTTATACACATTAAAGGATCCGATAACGTTTTAGCTGATGCTTTTTCGCGAATAGAAGCAATATCTCTTCTTGATTATGATGAACTTGCAAAATTGCAGAATATGGATATGGAGCTTCAAGATCTATCAAAATCTGAAACGTCTCTCAACTTACAACTAATTTCTATTCCTGGTACTAAAACAAAAATATTTTGTGATATCTCAAAAAACATTCCTAGACCATATATTCCAAAAGATCTAAGGAAGTCTGTTTTTAATGGATTACACAATTTATCTCATCCTGGTAGTAAGGCTTCAACAAAGCTCGTCACTGAACGATATGTTTGGCCATTTATGAAACGGGATTGCACATACTGGACGAAAATTTGTCAAGCTTGCCAAAAATCCAAAGTTTCTCGTCATAATAAAAGTGCTATAGGACATTTTCCTTTAGTTTCTCGTCGTTTTGCTGAAATTCATATAGATTTAGTCTTTCACCATCAAACGGTCAATGTTATTTATTGACTTGTATCGATTGTTTTTCACGTTGGATGGAAGCTTTCCCAATGCCAAACTGTTCATCGGATACTATCTGTGAAACTTTCATGAATGGATGGGTTTCAAGATTTTGTTCGCCTGATATAATTCTTACTGACTGAGGACGTCAATTTACATCAAATAATTTTCGTTGCTTAACTCAATTTTTGGGAACAAAAATCAAATTTACAACGTCCTACCATCCTCAATGTAATGGATTAGTAGAGCGTTTTCACAGAACATTAAAAGCATCAATTTCATGTCATGAACAATCGCAATGGACAAAAGTTTTGCTATTAATTTTGTTGGGTTTACGATCATCAACAAAATCTTCTATATATTGTTCTCCAGCAGAAATGGTATATGGTGAAACTCTACATCTGCTTGGACAATATTTTAGCGATTCAACAAGTCTAATGAATACTAACGATTTTGTAACACATTTACAAACAATAATGTCAAGAACCAATATCTTGTTCAAATAATTCCAAACCTTCAGTTTTTGTAAACAAAAATTTACACCAAACAAGTCATGTCTGGATAAGAAACGATCACGTTCAGAAACCAATACAATAAAAATTCCACGGTCCTTATAAAGTTATTAAAAGGTTTGACAAATATTTTACCCTCAAAATTGGAAACAAAACCGACAATATTTCAATTGATCGTTTAAAGCCTGCCTTTATAGAAATTCATGCAACATATGCTGAAGAGGTTGTGGATATTTTTCCTAAACGAGAATCCAAATCTGTACCGTTTTCACTAGGAGGGGAGTAATGTGGTGATACTACATTAAATTTGTACTTTATAATTTGAAATTTAAAAAATTATTTTTATCAAATATGCTTTGATTTTATAATTTTTGCTTTTGAAAATTTTCAATAAATGAAGTTCAGTTTTGTTTGAATTTTTATAAATAAATGTGTTTCAATAACCACAATATTATTAACAATAAAAAACACTTATGTACATACATATGTATGTACATACAGTATCGGACAAAACTAAAGCACGAAATCCTTCTTGGTAAAACTTAGTTAATTAACTATTGGAAATTGTTTTGTATTACATTGATGTTTATTTATTTATTAAGAATAGAAAACACTTTTTTTAAAATAAAACAAAGACAACAAAAATTCTCCAATTAAAATATCAAAATCATATAAAAATCGAAAAATACATTATTTTAAAGCGACAAAACTAAAGCACATGTTCAATAATAAATAAATACATATTAATTAAATTAATATTTAGTTGCGTATCCATTATTTTTTAAAACTGCTGCGCATCTGCGTGGCATGGAGGCAATTAGATTTGTTATTACTTCTGGAGAAATTTCATTCCACGCATCTTCCACTTCCGCTGGAAGAGCTCGTCCGCGTTTTTGCAGCTATCGCGTAATATTTTTCGATCTACAATTTCCCATAGATTTTCTATGGGATTGAGATCAGGCAATTGTGCTGGCCACTTTAAAACATCAATTTTATTGCTAACGAACCACTCTTTCACACATTTCGATGTGTGTTTGGGGTCATTATCATGTTGGTATCTCCATTTAAGCGGCATTTCCTCGTCTGCATGTGGAAGCATTACATTTTTCAGGATATCTCTGTACATGAATCGATCCATTATTCCATTTATTTGATGAATTGGGCCGATGCCATATCCTGAAAAACATTCCCAGACCAAAACGTTACCCCCTCCGTGTTTTACTGTGCCTTTACTATAACGTGGATTAAGGCGTTGCCCTTTTGGTCTTCGAACTAACCTAATTCCATCTGAACCTTTTAAATTAAATTTGGATTCATCGGAGAAAAGTACGGTTTTCCATTGTGTTGTAGTCCAGTTAATGTGTTGCCTTGCAAAATCAATTCTAGCCTGTCTATTTTTCCGTGAAATGAAGGGTTTTTTCGCACTTCTAAAAGATTTTAGACCACCTTCTACAGCTCGTCTTTGGATCGTTCTGGGAGTAACGTTTAACGACAATTGCGTGGCAATGGACTTTGACGACACAAACGGATCCTTTTTTATTAAACGTATTATTGCTTTGTCGTCGCGATCGCTAGTTTTCCGTGGGCGACCACCCTTATGTACTGTAGTCAAAGAGCCCGAAGAACGAAAACGGCTTATTATTCTCGAAATTACGCTGTGATGAATATCAAATTTTTTTCCAATGTACGTCACCGATTCACCATTATTAAAATCTGTTATTATTTTTTCTCTTAATTGATCTGAATATTTATTACGAGCCATTTCGTTTACTAAATGACTAAACAAGGTACGTCGACTTTGAAAGCACAGAAACAAATGGTAAATCAATGAAATTGTTTCTATACACTCTTAATGATCTCCGCAAAGGAATAACGGTATTTTTTGTTGGTAATTTCTTACAATTATATATAACAATAAACATTCAAGGTTATGTGCTTTAGTTTTGTCGCTGCAGTTTCAGACATATTGGTAGAAATATATTTAAAAAAATTTTAAAATTAAAAGCAACAAATTTTGTATATATATTTTTAAAATGTATAGCGTGCATTCTTTCAATGATAATACAATTTCACATGAAATCGCGATTCTTTTCAAAAATATTGTATAATTTTTTGATAAGTAGAAGTTCGTGCTTTAGTTTTGTCCGATACTGTATGTATATAATTATCAGGAACATTTTTCTTTTTATGTTTAATATTGCAGCCAAACTGTACCAAAGATAAATTATTATTACTGAAATGCATGATTTTACCTGCTTCTTTGTTGTGTTGTTTTCTTTTCATAAATAAACTGACAATTTTCCCAAAACACTCCAAGAATATTATTGTGCAATAGAAATGTATTTTGTTTTTGTTAAATTCGATTTATCTTATTATCTTCCAGAAGTGACTTTACTTTTGGAAGATCAAAGGACGATGGTAATGTATTTTGTTTTTGTAAATTTCTCACACACTTCTGACAATTATCTAGAAGTCACTAAGAAGTTACGTCTGGAAAATTGGCAACAAATTTATCTTCCAAATGTTTAAAGGATATTTTTTAGTATGACGTTTGTTAGTAGTTGATATTCATAATAAATGAGAGCTACTATAGTAAAAAAATTAATCCTTGGTTTTGACATTAAAATTTTAATTTTTTTGATAGCTAAACTTTTGATATTTAAATTTTCATTTGACTTTATCGATTTTGAAAAAGCTTTAGGAGTTCGTAACTTTTACAAATAAATTTCTGTAATTTCCATTTTTTTTGAGGTTTTGATTAAAGAAATTTCGTTAAAAAATTCTGTATGTGATTCCGGCTGATCTTATGATCAAACAAATCTTTTTATACTCTATTCAAAGTATGTATGGTTATATTGAATTAAAGAAAAAATAGATAATTTGAAGTTGCATACAGCATACTTTGTAATAAAAATACAAAGTTTATTATATTTAGGGATGATAAATTAATTACAATTGTACTTTTTTCAGTACAATTCGCTCTTCAAAAGTTCAGCAGTACTCCAATGATTAATTTAGTACAATTAAAAAAATTTGATCTTTTAATAATTTGAAATAAAAGTTTCTCAGTCAAATTTGGATTTCTTTAAAAAATATTTTAGAATAAATAAAATTTGCTTTAAATTTATTATATAATTTAAATTTGCATAAATATTTATAGAATCTGAGACAATGTTATCATTTTTGAAGAGACTTTATATATGCATTTACTAAGTTCAACTTACAAATTACTTTCGCTTTCCATTACTCATCATGAAAATTTTTAATTTTTATATAAGGTTTACCTTTTTTTTTGGAGAAACTTTAAAAACTTTCAGTTTGTATGAGTTTCAAATCGAATCTCATACAAATCTGGAAATTGGTAGTAAATGTACACTTTTTTGCTTTATCTTTATATTAAGTCTTTTTTAGAAACTCAGGGTATAGACAAACGTAACATTTTTACCAATTTTCAAGTACAACTTGAATGATATCTAACATTTTGAAAATATCTTATTTGAAAAATAACTTGAGAACTAAAGGGAAATCTTATTTTGATCAAGAAATACTGTAAAGTTTTTTTTTTTTTTTTTTTTTACAGAAGAAGTTATTACATTTCAGTACAATTAAGTTCCAAAAGGTACACTTTTTTATTCAATTTAGTATAATAACCAAAATCTAATTTATCATCCCTGATTATTATATACGAATATTTGATATGTGATATCCTATATTAATCTCTTAGTGGTGCTTAAAAAACTTTTCATTCTAGTTTTGAGAATAAAATGTGGTAAATAATATATTTTTCATATAACTAATAAAATATGTATTAGCGTATTAAATACATTTCAAATACTTATATAAACAAGTGAACACACTATGTATGTATAAAGGATTATAATAAAATAACGTTGAAATGTTAATATGTATATATAGTATATATATTAAAAGGTTATAAAATGGTAATAGTAAATACTTAATTAAAATCAGTTATTAACTAAAATATATAATATATTTCTTAAGAAGCAAAATAAATTTTAAATTAAAGCCTTGAAGGTTGAACTTGGCCATTATAATTTAGCATCAGGAAACAGTAACTGTAATGAAATATTTTCGAGAAATCTTTGTTATCTGAATCAAGCCCTTAAAGACTTTCTTGGAAATATTTATAAACAATTATAGTATGTCTAAATAATTTATGTAAATTTAGCTTAATTTAAACCTGTTTGCTATGCATACGTAAAAGTAGTTCCTTTAAACTATTGGCATCTTTTGATTTAGTATCTTTAAGGAGTTTGTAAAGATCTTCTAGAGATTTTAAAATGCGTGGCTGAAAAGAAGAAATAAAAATATAAATAGAAAATTTGACAAAAAGTTACTTTTTATAGGAAATTTTACAAAATTTCCTTTTTATAGGAATTTTTATCAAAAATTCCCTTTTATAGAAATTTTACACAAAATTCCGTTTTATAGAAATTTTACACAAAATTCCGTTTTATAGGAAATTTTATGAAATTTGTATAGGAAATTTTACGACTTTCTTTTTTATTATAGGATAATTTATAAAAACAAAAAATTTTTTTTTTTTGGAAACTACGAAATTTTAATTATTTATGGGAAATTTTACGAAAATCTAATTTTTTATAGGAAATTTAACGAAAATTTATAGAATATTAAAAATCACCGTTGTATAGGAAATTTTACGAAAATTTAATTTTTTAGGAAATTTTACTAAAATTTCCCTTTTTTAAGAATTTTTACGAAAATTGTCTTTTTTTAGGAATTTTTTTTATATAAAATTTTACGAAAATATTTTTTATACGAAAATTTACGAAAATCCCCCTTTTTGTGGGAAATTTTAAGAAAATTCCTTTTTAATGAAAATTTCCTTTTAATAAGAAATTTTTTAAAATTTCCCTTTTTATACATTTTTAAAAATGTCTTTTCTCAATGAAATTTTTTAAATTTCCCTTTTTTAATGAGATTTTTATAAGATTTAAACTCTTTTTATAGCAAAAAATTTCTTTTTTATAGGAATATTTAAGAAAATTTCCTTTTTATATTAATTTTTTGAACATTTTATTTTATAGGAAATTTTACAAAATTTCCTTTTTATATGAATTTTTATTCAAAATTCCCTTTTATAGTAAATTTAGCGAAATTTGTATAGGAAACTTTATGAAAATTTCCTTTTTATTATTTAGATTTTTTTAAATTTTTTTGGAAACTACGAAAATTTAATTTTGTATAGGATTTTTTTTTAAATTAAATAAATTTTTGTTTTAAATTTCCCCTTTTTAATGGTATTTTTTAAAACTTCCCTTTTTTTAATGTTTTTTTTTTTTTTTTTTAAATTTATTTTTTATATTAATTTTTTTGAATATTTTCATTTTTGTATTTCCTTTCCTTTTTTAATCAATCTTTTTTTTTTTAAATTTCTCTTTTACAGGAGAATAATTATATACAGTGGCTCACAGATTATTTTATGTAGAACATATGTTCATGTTTAATGTTCCATAGCTATGCAGCAGATAGGAACTTTAAAAAAAAATATGGTATCATTTGAAAGAGTAAAAACTCTAGTTTTACAAAACTATTTCATTTATTGCAAAAATTTGCATTTAACTAACTTAAAAGTAAAAAATAAAAATATACATTTTTAAGCTCACAGCTTATTTTATGCAGACTCTTTTCTTTGGAACGGTACTTCAATGTAGCATTCCATCCACTTCTAGACTTCCCTGCATACTATTTTTGATTTTATGCGCCAATTATAATGTAAATGTAAAATTGGTCCACGCACAGCGCAATAGAAAGGAGTATTGGTTATAAACCATTTTAAAACGGTCACTCGGAGCAAAAATTAACTCAAATGGTTAAAATATGTGCTTCTATGGTACAAGAAATCATCATGAGTTTTTTAATGAAAATCGGTTGAAAAATAAAGGCAGAGAAGCACCAAATAAAAATTTTAACAATTAAGGAAAAAAAGGCCAACCCTTTTTTAACAATTTAAACAAAAGGGGCTGCATACTCAACTTTGCCAAGGAACTTTTTTCCAAGGATCCAATGTTTTGGAATTCGATTATTTCTTCTTAATGGGTTAAAATTCTATATATTTGGCTCAGATAGTATGTCCTATTTGTGGCGAGAGCCAAAAACCAAGAAAACTTAAAATTAACAGTGAAGAATGTTGTTGGCAGTTTCATGAGTTGGGCCTGTATGTCGGTTAATGGTGTGGTCTTGGAATTTATTGGAGCATTTATCGACAGTATAAGATACCTTTAGATCTTAAAGGATAATTTGTTGCAGAGTGCGGAGAATCAGGACATATCATATCGAAGAAAAAATTTGGTAATATGCAAAATTTGCTACTACATAAAGGCCCAAATTTAACGACGCTTGCTAAACAGTCGCCAGGCCTCCATATTATTAAAAATATTTGGTATTGGAAATTTACAAAATAAAATATGAATTAGGCCCTAAAAATTCAGTGGAACACATTTCGCATAATGTTACACAAAAACTGCACGCACCGGTAACAAACCGCCTCAAATCTTTTGCATGCAATTAAGACTACCATTCCAGATAATAAATACTGTAATTATCAGTCGCAATTTTGAACTTGTTGATGTCGTAAGTGGTTGCATAAAATAAGCTGTGAGATAAAAATATTAGATTTTTTAGTTTTCATATTTTTAGGGTACCTAAAGGTAAACTTTAACAATAAATAATGGTTCTATGTTAAACTAGAAATCTTCCTCTTTCTAATGATACCAAATTTTATTTTTAATTCCATTTTGTTACTTTGTTATGGAGTTTTAAAAATAAAATTGTATACTGCATAATTGAAGCTGAGAGCCACTGTATATTATTTTAAAAAAGTGTCGTTTTTATAGAAAAAAAAAAAAAAATAAATAATATATATTTTTTATAGGAATTTTCTAATCCTATATTTTTACATATTACTTATATATAATTCACTACTTACCATGTATTTGGGTTCTAAGTGTGATTCATGTTTCACAGCTAAAAGCCAAAGGTTAAGGGCCAATTGAAAAGTTGCTTCTTTTGACAAATCAGCATAACGAACTATACGCGAAAACAATTCTAAAGATAAAGTGGCCTGCAGTTTAAATTGTTGGGATGAGCCTAAAATACTTAATTGTCTTAAAATCTCATCTACCACAAATCTACAAATATTATTAATTTCCGCAAGAAATTTGGGATCGTGACCATATAGTTCATCATTGGAAACCACTACAATATATTTTTTTAATATTGCACTTTCTTTTGTTGTTCGAATTTAGTTCAACTTACCTTGCGGCACATGATAAGGGAACTCTTCCAAACTCTGTACATACAACATATCCAAGGCATTCAAATAGATTTTTGTCGGTCCAGCCGTATTTAAGGCGAATGGATATTTTTGTACTACATCTAGCAATAAATTGAAAAGATATAAAACCCCCCGTTCTGGACTATCAGGCACTAGTACTAATGTAGCCAACATATTACTTAGATATGATACCAAATATGAATCCATAGATTTGGCTTTACCATCGATTTCTATGGAATTTGGTAGTTGTGTTACCAGATTTAAGGCTTCTTCAAAGCAAGCATCTGCTTGTCCCAAACATTGATTTACTAAGGCCACTTGACCGCTTAACAAATATAAGTCCATTTGTTGTTGCACCGATGTTATGCTGGGTATAGTGATAAAACAAAATGCTATACAGGCCTTAACAAAACCTTGTGTTTTACGTGTATGTTTATGTTGTATAATTTGACAAGTTTCCATGGCCAATTTGTTGACACTCTGAATGAGAGTGTTGTAGACAGCGTCTAGATTGGAAAAGGAGCCACGAGCTTCTACATAGAATGCAAGTTGTTTTTCGAAATCACGACCGTAATTTACTTTACGTATGAAGTGACAAATTAATTGAGAAATTTGACGTCTTTCATCTTCAACGGTAAGGGCACTGAAAGTCGAAGGAAGAAATGATGATTTTATTTGGATAATCTTCACCATGATTAATACTTACTTTACCGAATCATTGAGTATTTTGCCTACATACATTAAGGCATTTATGACCACAGCATCGTAGGTGAACTCTTTGCCATTGCGTTTGTAAATATCTAAAATATATTTACAAGCTTCTACCTTAGACGATTCTTTTTGAAATAAATCTAAAAATGGCAAAAAGTTTTCCTGCAACAACCAATAAGAAAACAAATTAAACAAACTCATAAAATCTTTATACCGTACCTGCACTAAAAGCAATTCAATATTTTTTTGATGTTGCAATATTTTATCTAAGATATTACGTAATTGCTGATGATGTTTTTCGCCCACTTTGGTTATAGCTATACGTGAGTGAATTTCGCCCAGAAAACGATTAAGCTCGGTAACCTGCAAAGTAGTACATGAATTATCTAAAAAGAATTATGTGTTTTATTATAATTACCGGAAAATTAGAGGCTACAAATTGTGCCCAAGACTCAACACAAGTTATATATTCACTGGGATCCGTAAATGTATTTATGGTTTTAAAGGCTTCTTGCAAAAAGGCATTACGCTGTTCAAACAAAGGATTACAGCTACTCATGCTAGAACCCAAGGCTTTAAACAGTTGGGATTTTGAAATGCCTTCAGTATTTGATGAAGTCAAAACATTAACGAATTCAAAGGCATTTGAGGCTATAAATTCGGGTTGATAGGCTTGTAAAATGGCCATTAATATGGTGCCGCTGAATAAAAAATATATATATATATTTGAAACGCTTTAAAATTTAATAAATATTTTACAACTCACTTGTTCTTAACATTTTGTACATCTTTTAAAATATCCTCCGTATAAAAATTGTTTTTGTGCACTAGAGCTTGAAGTATAAAATTGAGTGCTGGACCGTAAAGGGAGAGATAAACAGACATATCAACTCTTTGGCGATTTAATTCGGAACGTATTGAACCACTGAAAGCCTTTAAAATAAGAGAAAAAGAAAATATTTATGACATTTTTTAAGTTTTAACTAATAAAACTAATAACTGATTACCGTTTGATAAACTGATAGGAAATCTTTAAAATTGTTTTGTATATAAGATTTATTAGATGTTACTAATACTCCAACACGCACTAAGTAGCAGCGAGCATAAGTGGCTACTAAAGGATCTCCAATACCTCTTATCATTTGGGTTAAACGTTGCAAAGCTTCACCATAGCTTAAAGAAGAAATGATTTAACATAAAAATATTTTCTAAAAGCTTTCTTACTAACCTTTCATTCAAGAATTCATAACATTTTAATATGGCAATTTCAACATATAATCTAGGCAACAGTTCCCTTATAGATGCAATTTTAAAAAACCAATTAAGGCATGTATCACGAGCACTAGCCGCATTTGCCGCACGCATAGAACTAAAATATTTTTAAATTATTTCATAAAAGAATTGAATTATATAAAAATTACTTACTCTGGTCCTGAGAGCGCCTTTTGTTTAAGTCTTTCATAAACTAATTTACCAAAAATATCCAAAATGTCAGTAATCAACACAAATTGACTGGGATAGAACGGCAACACCGAAGTGTCTGCCAAAATCTTAGAACATTGTATGGCTATCTTCAAAGCCTTAACACGCTGATCATTATGCCAAGAATGAACTAATTCATGATTTAATTGTTCAATACGCTGTATATATTCTTGTTGTGTTAAATCCATCATGTGACGTATGGAACCATCCTCAAAATCATCTAACTGCTCTAGACGAAATCTTACCTTATCAGAGACTACAGTTTGGACTTTAACTGTTAAGAAAATAGTTTTAGAATTAAAGAAATTGTAAATGTCATAGATGTTATCTTACTAGCATCTGTTCCTGGATGTGATTGTGCTGATGTTGTTAGAAAACTTGTGGATATGGAAAGTTTTTCTGATGTTGTAAACTTATTTAATATAGTCAAACGTTTGGAGTTCCAGTTTAAAGATTCATCGATTAAAATTTCTTTTTCACGTTTGTTAGCCTTGATTTTTTTAAAGGACTCCTGGGAATGTGTATTTAAACAAAATACATAATATGATTTTAAAGAGCTAATTTAGAGTATGTTATTTGTTTTCAATGAAATATTAAATTCCATCTTAAAGATTAAATGGTTTTTTTTTATATTCGCTTTTAGTAGTAAAAATATAGGATCCCATTTTAGGGAATTAAAAAATATGAAACTAAATTTTAAATGTTCTAAAATCATTAGTTGTAAAACTGGTGTAATCAGAACTACTTCAGATTATATGATAACATCCTTAGAACTAGTGTTGTCATCACCAATTCTGGCACTCATAGAGTAGAATCTTATTGCAATCCTCAATTGATTTTGCGGAATGTTTAAAAGAACTAGTGATTGAAAACAAATTCTGTATGACAAATTACAAGTTCCCAAATGACCGTTCCATAGAATGCGTTCTGGCTAAGTAACACTTCTACAGTACTAGTTGTGGATGTGAAAATTTAAATATCGTCAAAGTAGAACGATTACAGTACATTTTTGTGAGTTCTGCAACTAGTTGTAGAGCTAATAAATTTTTTTTCAGAAAATTTAATTTTAAATTAAATTAAAAAAAGCATCAAGAATATTTTACAACTTCGTAAGAAATTAAATATTTATAATTAGCATGCAAAGATCCTTTCTTAACAATATTTTCCTTTTTTAACAATTAAACACCTTATTTCAATATCAACATTTTACCTTTATACCTTAATAAGAACTAAAAACTTCTACTTACATATTCAGATGCCATTTGTGACAATGGATCCATTAACTCCTCCTCTTGTTTGGCAAATTGTGTTAAAGGATCTATACCATCGAGCGTTTGTAATAGAGGATCAGCCAAAATTGACATACTCGAAGATCTACTACTCGTATTACTACCCATACTAGATGGACGAGTGCCCTTACTATCTACCACAGTAACAGTGGGCAATTTGAGTGGATGTTCATAGGTTTGATAGCCCTGCAATTGATTTTTAGTCACCTCATATAGACGAGGAACACACACCCTAAAAATACACATTTTTTAAGGATTATCTCTAGTATTTAGATAATTTTTTAATTAATTACCAATCGCTTGCCATTTTTGTTAAATTTTTTTAAGGTTGGTTTAAGAAATTGTCTATAATTGATAAATAATACAAATAAAACTATTTTTTCTCTTCTCAATAGTCCATAATTATTGTTTACGTTCAGCTGTTTTGAACAGCTGTATAAATGGGGCTGCAGAGACCTGAGCCGAACGATTTTAACGGCGGCGGCGACTTTCCTAAAAATTGTCGGCGGCGGCTTAAAATCGGCTCTTAGCCGGCTGAAAGTTGAACATAACAACTTTTTATTTCCTAGTTTTCGCATCGTCTTATGGGGTACATTGATTCCCAAATGAGGTTCCCCGTCCCCTTAGATGTAAGGGGAGACGAAGACCGTTTGTTTGAACGGTATCGGTATTCAATTTATTTTTATTTCGGTAACGGTATCGATAACGGTATTTTAAATTATATCGGTATCGGTATACCGGTACCGAAACAAAAATACCGGTAAATACCGTTATTATTAAAAAAACTGGAAAAATCTTAAAAAAAATACATTTTTTAATTAAATTTCGCGAAAAAATTATTAAATTACATATTTGTATATTTAATTTAATAAATTTGTATATTTCATTTAATAATTTTCTATTGAAATGTTTGAAATATGAATATTTTTCGTTAGAGAAAAAGTTAAGAATTTAGATAAAATTTGTATTTACCACAGATTTTAATAAAGACAAAAATCGTTCAATTCATTTTGCAAAAATTAAAAAAAAAACGTGAATTTTATTATGCAAACTGCAAAATGTAAAATTATGCAAAAGATCTGTGGAGTAGAAAAAAAAAAAAAAAAAAAAAAACAGAATACCATGAAAAGGAACTTTTGGACGAGAGATTTTGTAGAGGAGAAATAGTGCTATAGGAAGAAGGTAGTAATTATGTTCCATTTACTAACTAGAAGTTTTTAAAGTTGCAGGATTAAAACGACTCGCCATAACCATGATTGAATGGTTATGACGAAATTCAAACTCTAAAAACGCTCAGGAGAAAATTTCCCGGACTCTTTGATCTCCCCGGCATCGCGGATTAAATACTTTAATTATCTCTTCAATCATTAGTTTAATAACTGAGATCAAATAAGAGATGAAATTTTCCAATATCAGGTTTAAACAGAGTTGTAAATGTACACAGAAAAAGAAATTTAAACAATTGTTATTGTACTGATTTTTCGAATTAAATGAATTCTGACTTATACATTGTGAAACACGTTTTTGGATATCCGTACAATCGTTATTCATACTTGTATCAGACATGTATCAAAAAATGTCATATTTGAGCCAGAAAATTAAAGACATTTCATATACTTTATTTAAACATTTTTACACATGCTTCGAAAATCTCTTTGAAAATTAATTTATTAAAAATTCACTTAAAAATGTAGAGATTAATAATTTTTAAAGTAGTGGCTGATGAACGTCTTAACCGAAACCGTTTGAGCCAATTTAGTTAATTCAAATGGTATAAAATTGTCTGTAGATTCAATAGGGTGTTCCATCAACATTATTGAAAATAATTAAAGTGTATCACATATTGAAACGTATCTACCTTAATTGTGAAAGTGATCGAATAAAATATTTTCGAAAAATGTCAACTTCTTATAATAATTGGAACATAATGCTATAAGGTCTGACATGACTATCTTTTTCTTTTCACATTCTAAATGTTTTTTCCAAATTTCTAGAGATTAATTATGGATATTGTCCATACCAATGAAAAATTTATATCGTATATTTAAGATGCCTACAAAATCCTTTCAATAAGTTTAAGTTTTTTACTTGTTGCTTCTTAGCGCTGACACGTTGTTTATTTGAACCCATACCTAAGATTCATCCTATACAAGCAATTCAAAGAATAATTAAATTATATGTATACATAGTTCCCAGCTGGATTTAGCATATTATATTATATTCATTAAATAAATTTCGAAAATATATAACATATGTATTGTTGAAATTCATGCAGTTTTCTTTCACTTAAGTGCTTTTAAAATTCCCGGAAATCACGGACAAAATTACCTCAGAGAGGGACATGAAAAATCGCAAATTTCCCGAGAAAGCCTGGTATACATTCTTCAAAGATAGCCCAAGTTGTAACCTTCTGAAGAACATTTGTCGGTCTTTTGGAGAAACCAAAATTAAGGAAAGAATCTTCATACAAGCAAATATCAAAAACCTATCAATAATTTCAACAGTACGTTCAAATGATAAATAATTGAGATCATATTAATAAATAATAATAAAGCATTTTTTGTGTTCGCAGTAAGACTTTTTATCAAATAGAATTCGCATAAGGTTTAAGGCATTGAAACATCTTTAAAAATATATTTATTGCAATCTATATAACAAAGAAGTGAACAATAAATGTCCTCTTTAAAACAAAATTCTATAAATATTACATTAAATACACTCTTATTATTAAGAATAATATTATGTTGAAAATTTGTATTTTTAAAATACCGAAACTAAAATACCGGTATATACCGGTACAGAGGGAAACGGTATTTGAATACCGGTATTTTTAACAAAATAATAATTTCCGTATCGGTAACAGTTACGGTAACCAACTTTAAACGGTATTTAATCGGTATCGGTATTCATAACGGTATCGGTTTCCAACCTTGCCACTTAGTAATAGTAGTAGCTAGATACTATTGAAATTTACACTTAAAAAGGGTAAATTGCCACTTTCAGTAACCTGCTGGGTGTATAGGTAAATAAAAATCATAAATTTAATGAGTATTATGTGCTCCTGAATGGAGTATTTATTCTTAAAATAAACTCTTACTAAGTAAAATTCCATATATTATACAAAAAATAGTCAAAATTTGTTTTTATTTTATATTTTATTTCCATTGAATGTTGTTAATTTTTAAACTTTGACGTTTTTAACATTTGTATTTTCTATTTTCTGATTCTGCTCAGTGTCGCAGCAGCGACAATGTGGTACTTGTCTTCATACACGATTTTACATGTAAATCAAATGTGTATGAAGACTTGCACATACCCTGCGAATTAATGTCGTCATACACGACTCATAAGCTACTGTGATAACTTGTAGGATCATACACCAGTGCCTCGCAGCTTCATCCGTCAAACATTTCATTGCTATGGGGGGACTGCAGCTCTGTTAAAAATGTCGCCGACATCATAAGAAAAGTTAAGATACATTTCTAAAAAAATGTATATTAAAATTTTAAATTTTAAAATTGTGAATTTACTTAGGGTTTCACATTGAACTTGCTAAAAGTTTGACCAAAATCGGTGGCTGTATTTGAGTCATTTAAAGCCGAAGTTTTCACGGCGGCGGCGGCGGCTCTTGAACAACCTCCGTCGGCTCGACTCAATCGGCTCAGATCTCTGTAAGGCTGCTATCATAGTATAATTATAAAGTATACTCGTAAGAACAGCTGTTTTACAATTTTTTCATTGGCAAACAAAGAATACTAAGAAGGGAAAATAGTACTCTTTCCTACAACAACAACATTTCTCTCTCTTCACATACAAGTTCTGTGTGAATTCAACACACTTGTGAGAGAGAGAAACAACACAAAATAAACAAATATTTTCCTTAAAATTTAAGGAAAATTACACACGCGACACATTTTTCAACAAACACACGATATTTTTATTATATTTTCACACGCGTTTATAGTATTTTAACTCCCATTAAACGAATATTTTCCACAAACTGAAAAAATATTTTTTTATTTTATTTTTGACATTCCTTTTTTGCATGTTGAAATTTAAATTGAACGAACAATGTTGCTACTTTTGGTATTAAAAATAAAACAGATTTTAAAATAATTTTAAATTATTTTCATATTCATCAACAAAAAGCAAAGAAATGTAATTATATTACTATTTGTGGATGTAACCCGCATCAAAAGATAAAAATCTGCGAATATAATTGTGATGAATTATATTTAATAATTTGTTAATACTCTTTTGTGCAACTATGCATGATTATAATGTGTGGTGAAAGTGGTTTCAGCACTAATACATATAAATAAAATTTGACTAACACAATCTTAAAGTTAGGTTTTTTTTGACAACAGAGTTAGGTTTTTTTGACAAGCCTTCTATTCTTAGTATTCTTTGTTGGCAAACCTCGCGGTACTGTCAAATTGTTTTTGTATTCACATGTAATTTTTTTTTTAGTTTTTTTTTCTCTTGCTCTCTTTCGTTCTCTCATTTTTCCGTTCAAAGCATTTTGACATTGTGGGCAGTAGTTTTACACTAACAAAATACAAGCAATTTTTGTTTTTGTAGATGTGCGAGTACTTTATTATTTTACTATGGCTGCTATATTGAGGTTGGTTAGAGATGCCATATTTGAGTGGATAGTTAAAGTCATTTTAGCCTGGTAATACCGTTTTTTAACGGAGTTTTGAATTTGAATCAAGATTTAAGTTAATTTTTTTTTTTTTTTTTGTTAAAAAATTGAAATAAATCAATAAAATAAATTTTTTAACTGAATATTTACAAAATAAATAAAATTAGAGGAACATTTTCCAATTAAAGTGGCAAATTTTTAAATCTACTCGATATTAATAATAAAAAACGTATAATTTCAATAAAATTTCTTTTAGATTTTAAAATTTTTTAAGGGAAATTTCATTTAAAATTGTATAAACTATAACAAGCATACATAACAATTCATAAATGGTTAATACAGAAATTTTAAATTTATTTAGATTAGCACCCTACATCCAGCATTGATCGAAAATGGAGCATTTTAGAAAAAATTTCTTGTTTATCTATTAATAAAAAAATTACACACGAGTTTTTTTTTTTTTTAATTTATTATCTCTGTTTAATTATAAAATATTATAAGATCGAGTTGGCATTAAACTGCTTTCCGCCCTACAGTGCTTTGTTCCATAGATAAAAATCAAAATAAAAACATTTTCAAATTGTGTTGAAATATACGTTTTTAAAAAAGTAACAATATAGCTCATACAATTTAAAAATATTTGTTTGGAAAAAGTTATTTTTGTGGCTACTAGAGGGTACTAGGGTTATAGGTAAATCAAATTTTATATAGAGTATTTCTTTAGTTATCCTTTTTAATTAAATGTGTTGTTTTGAAACTCCTTTAATTTTTGTTTGACAAAATTATGTATAGAAATTTTTCGAAGAGAGATGAAATGCATTAATTACATTATCAGATAATCGATTTCTGACTTTACTATAAAAGAAATACATTCTCGCATCGACGAATTTTGGGCTTAAAGTCAATAATGCATTAGCGAAGTTTTCTTAGAGAATTTCATGCTGTCAAACAAATACGGATGTTTTAAATAGGTAGGAAGTTTTTTTTTTTTTTTTTTTATTCTACACTCAAGCCCCGATTTGAGTCGTTTCGATTTGCGTCGTTACACTGAACCAAAAATGAGCAGTAAATTCGGTAAAATGGGGTGTAAAATTGAAGAAAAGTAGGTTAAATATCAACCAACAAAATCGTTATTTAATTCAACAGAATTTTTTGTTAATTTTTCGTAAGTTAGTTAAATCGACGAAAATTCGTCAATATGACTAATTCAATTAGTTAATTAAAAGGTAGTTAATTTGACAAATTTTATTAAATTTGACTAAAATAAATTAGTTAATATTAACGAAATTTCTTCAATTCTACATGTCGTTAGTAAATTTGAAGATATTTAGTCAAATTGAATTATAAGAATATTATTCAATTTGACTAAAATAAAATTGTTAATTTTAACAAAATTTCTTTAACTTTACATGTCTTTAGCAAAAATTTACAAAATTTTTTAATCATATTGAAGAATTTTTATTTATTTATACTACTTCATTTTATTTAATATTATAATATTATTCAATTTGACTAAAATAAAATTGTTAATTTTAACAAAATTTCTTTAACTTTACATGTCTTTAGCAAAAATTTACAAAATTTTTTAATCATATTGAAGAATTTTTATTTATTTTTACTACTTCATTTTATTTAATTTTAGTAAATGTAAATTAGTTTATTTATTAGTATAATTTATAAAATTTTTTAAATATCATTCATTCACATATACATATAGTACAGTCGATAATTTCTAATAAAAACTAAATAAATACTACAATTATAAGAAATATATTTTTATATTTTTTACATATTATCAAAAACTGTAATCGTATGTAAAGACTTCAAACTTATTTTGAAAAATTTTCTTAAATTCTACATGTCTTTAGTAAATTTGAAGAAATTTCTTCAATTTGAAGAATTTTATTCAATTTGAATAAAATAAATTATTTAGTTTCGTAAAATGTGTATGCTTTTAGACGATTTAAAAATTTTTAGTCAAATTGAAGAATTTTATTCAAACTGACTAAAAAATATTAGTCAATTTTAAAATTTACGAAAAATATTAGTTAATTTAACAGATAATTTATTCAAATTAACTTCTTTTTGGGGTGTTAAATTGAATAAAATTGTGTGTTGTTTTTCTTACTGCCAATTGTTTAATAGTTACTGCCAATTTAACTAAATTTTCGTCTATTTAACAGATTTTTCGTCAATTTTTTAACGAAATTTTATTCAAATCAACATATTTTACAAAAAAATATTTTTAACAAAAATTTTTTAGTAGATTTGAAGAAAATTTGTTGATTTGAAGAAAAATTCTATTGATTTGAAGAAAAAATTTGTTAATTTAAATATTTTTTTTTGTTAAAATTCTACGAAAAATTTTCGTCAATATTACCTACGAGATTTGGTTCAGTGTATGATTTCGGTTTGCGTCGATATATATCATATTTTTTCTTTGGAAGTTTAAGTAACTGTATGTGAGAAATTTATTGGTTAATTGATTTTCTTATTAAATTCTCTGTTTTTAATTAGAAAATCAAAATAGAATTTTAAAGGTATTTTAAGTTCACCTCTTTGTACAAAAAAATACTATTTTTTTATTAGAAGAAGTTAGTATACCTTCTCTCCTGTTAAAATATATTTAACCTGGAACCAATTATTATGAAAACAGTGTAAATATATAGAAAATTGCGATTCGATTTGCGACGTTTCAGTTTGCGTCGCAATTCTCCGGTCCCCATTAACGATTCAGACGGGATGTATATTTTGAAACATGTACGTACAAGATAAGAATAGACAGACCTATTTATTCGCGTACAAATTTACGACAGGGGTATATGATGACTCCACGTTTTTAATGAAAATTATCCAAACTGATTTTCTAAATTATTGATGCATAGGGTAAGTGTTTGAATTGTCAGAGCGGAAAAAATAGCAATGTAGTGAAGCATCTTATTGACATTTTCGCCTTATATGTAAGTATAGTAGTTATATAATCTTTGATCGACAAAACCTATTCCATTTGTTGTTTATTATTCAAGATACCTATTACAATTTATTTTTAATATCTTGAACAATAATATTAATACTTCTAGAGTAAACATTCTTTTAAAAATGTTCATTGTACTCAGTAGAAATTTTCGGGTTTGTATCTCGATTTTAATGAACTTAGAAGGTTGATTTAGGAAGAACACGCCTATTTTTCTTCTATAAATGACATACAATATTTTTTTTTGTCATTATAGTAAAAAAAATAATGTTTTAGTTCCTTATAAGTTTTTTTGTTAAAACGTCATATACGAATGGTCCAAGTCGTTAGTTATGAGACATTGCACCATTAAAAATAGAATACCTAAAATATCAAGCCCACTTTGGAACCCTACGTATCCAAAATGTATTTCAAAATTTTGGGAAATATCTTCCCGATATATAGCCAGTTATAAATTTGGAGACAAAAATACCTGACTTTATGATATAGCTCCAAAATATACCCCGACATTATTGTACTTGGGTTTATTTTTCTAATTACTTAGCCATATTACTCTTGGATCAATAACTTGCACTAAAGAAATGTTGGAGAGAAAAATTTTCAACTTTATTTTCATCAACATAAGTAATATTAACAGAATAGTAAACTTTTTCGTATTGTTGAATGCAGATCAATACAAAAGTATTTTATTCAGAATAGTTGGAAATTCGGTGTTTTTATGAAATGCAGTAGATGTGCAACAACATTTTTAGGCTTTGAAAGCTCGCTTAATTAAAAATGGTAATAAATATGGGTTTATGAAAGACAAAACAGCCAAAATTCAAGTCCTTATAAAATAATGACTCCAAGCACATATGAGGAAAGACTGATAATACCGCAATGTTTATTTGCAAAAAGTAAAATATAAGTACAGAGTTCACACTTTAACCCCACATAATTTTTGTTTACCTAATGTGAAAAAAATGTGGCTAAGAAGTAGTACATGAATATACAAAATTCCAATTGACTATGATAATCATTAAAAAATTTATTTGATGAAAAAGGTTCCACAAGCAGTTATACATACCAGCTGTTACCATATTTAATTTTAAATCCCCAAATTTTGTGATTTTCTTTAGCATTTTATAAATTTAAAAAGACTTCCTTGACACGAACATTTTTGTGTCTTTTTAACCTTTGCTATATTTTTAATAGTTTAAATCATTAAATAATATGTTTTTTTTGCGTTATATAATAAATATATTAATTAATATTTTCGTATTAAAAAATATTACATTAGCTAAAAATTATATACTTTTTAAAGTCAAACTTTGAAAAAATCTTTTCTTTTAATGTAAAAACATTTTCTTGACATACTGTATGTATGTAATTTGGTTGCAAGGCTTTTGTTCAAACATTGTCTTAGTTGTTTTATGCATAATATAAATCGTTTTCGATAGTAACAATCATTTATGTACTATTAAAAATTTTGATTTTTGGTGTCACTGAACATTTTTAAAAAAGCACTAAAAAAGTGCTAAAAGCACTGAGTTGACAACACTGTTAAAGTGTTTGGTAATTTGCATAGCGTAATTAGAAAGTGCTCGCACATCTACAAAAACAACAATTACTTGTATTTGTTAGTGTAAAACTACTGCACATAATGTCAAAATGCTTTGAACGGAAAATGAGAGAATGAAGGAGAGGAAGAGTAAAAAAAATCGACAAAAAATTGCATATGAATACAAAAACAATTTGACAGTTGCGCGAGATATGTCAATGAAAAATTAGTAAAACAGCTGTTCTTACGAGTATACTTTATAATTATACTATGGTAATTTGCTAGAGTAATTCATCTCTTTTAATTTGAGAAAATTATTTGCAATATTTTTTTTGTATAAAGAAAATATATTGAACGTAAATTTATTAAAAGCTTTTTCCACAAAATCGCTTTTTAATACACAACAGCAGACATTCGATTTTATTATCAAATTATATCCTACACTACTTTGAATGATTGCAACATACTGAAAAGTATACTTGAAAGCAAAGTTAATAATCTTTTTTTGCATACCGCTGCAGAACTTTAATAAAATATACAAATCGTATATATATATATATATATATATATATATATATATATATATATATATATATATATATTACAGACTTACCCAGCAAAAACTTTGCTTGCCATGTAATGAGATAAGAAGCTAATATAATGGCTCTACACTACTTTCACATTAGATGAATAACTCATTATTTTAACACGGTGATGTCATTAGAGGCAACTACTTACTCTATATTATTACTAATTACTTTGTAGCTATTCAATAACTCATTAATTTCAAAGTATTACAGAAGTCATTATTAGCTAGTGAATAGTAACTAGTTACATTATCGGTTACAAGTAAGTACTGAAGTATTAAAATAAAAAGCAGATAATTTTTTTTTGAAATTTATTTATTTGAAAATATGCGGAAATCAGGATTAGACATACTATTTCATACCATAGACTTGGAGTTAATTCTTGAAGCGCATTATTGTGACCCGTGCGGATATTGAATAAAATACCGGACCTTACTGACCTGCCCCCGTCTGAAAATTGTTAAGAGTTTGATAAGTTTAACAAATTGTTTTAAGATAGCCAATAAATTTTTCTTACCTTTATGTAATTGTATTTCCTAAATTGCAATCGCTTCAAATTTGTTGCCTGTTGAGTTTCAAGGTATTATAAATTTGTGCCAATGTGCCGAACCCCTAGTCTCCACGCAGACATTTTTGTGTCCGCAATTGTCAAATTCTATCTCTCTCTCTCTTCAAAATGTTACGTGTGGACCAATAAGAAATCTATTGTGCAATCTATTTCGCAATAAATGTTTAAACACAAAGCTGAGCAATAATGTTTAACATAAGCTGTCAAATTTATTGTTATTTTTTTAAATTTTGATTATTTTGATAAAAATAAAAACCGAGAATAAAATAAAATTTTCCTTAAAAAAGACAAATTAAAATGTTTATTTCTCATGTACGTTTTCTCCACCCCTTAACATAAAGTTGGAAATAAAAGTTTTTTCCTGTTATTCTGCCGACGTTATTTCTTGTGTTAGGAAATCAGTGTTGCCAAAACGGCGCTAGATCTGGCGATTTTTTGTTGTACATAGCGGGTACTTTTCGTAAAAAACCGCTAAGTTGTTTTTCTGGCTGCAACATTTTTCTAGCTGGCGGTTTCTAGCGACTTTTCTTTATTGTAAAAACATGGTTTGAAATAGAAATAAGAAAATTTAAAGGTATTATTTAACTTCTATAACTAACCAGTTTATTAAAAATAAGTAGTTACCCGGAAATTTTTTATCACATCAACTGTTTTTCTATAAAAAAGACAATGAAATTATTATTTTTTTTATCAAAATGTTAAATCACCACAACATTATAGAATGAAAATATCACTAGAAGAAAGAGAACCAGTTCAAGACTAGTCACGTGACAGGTTCTCAGGGTTAGTGACCGGTTAAAGTTCCGGAACTTTATATGGGAGGAAGCTGTCACTTTTACACGTGGATGTCATTGGAGGTGGCTAATTAGCCCCTTGGAACAGGTCATAGGATAGGTCACAGACTGGTCCAAGATAACATGTTAAGATTAATATAGTAAAAATTTTACTTTTTAAACTTTTTTGTTTTTTATTTCTATTAAATTATAGGTATATTTTTATTTTATATTTTTTCGTTAATGTCGATGGCGGCATTCGAACCCAAATTCTTCTGATGTATCTTACGTTTTATAGTCTTTAACGCTAAGCATTAACCAACAGATTATTATATCGCGCAAGTTGATAATTTCACACTTAACATTTCTGTTATTGACTCTCAACAGATATTTTGGAGTGTGATGGTGTCAAGTGGAACTTTGGTGATGAGTGTCAATTGGTACTCAAACGGTACTTAGGAACCGGTCCATTATTGCAATTGCTACAAATTTTTGGTTTTGTACGCTCTATATATCTATGTCAGCCGAATATAATAAAATCTAAACAAACAAATTTATTACAAGTTTGTACATTTGATTTGAATCAGATACTCAAAATTAAGAAATATTTTAACGGTAAAATTCAGCGATTTTATTTTAAGTGTAGGCGGTTTCTAGCGGTTTTTCAAACACAATCTGGTGGGATATGGCTTCAAAGTTTTGGCAACACTGTAGGAAATACAAACGTCTGCGTGGAGACGTAGAGTAAGAGAAAAGGCTCAACTACATAGAATACTTTCGCTTCAACTGCGACTGACAGCTAAGTTAAATACATGCATTTGTATTGAGCGGAACCAAATCAGTACGCCAAACTTCTGCGTGAAGTACTTCAAAGATGAAAAATGTTCAACTTTGAAGTGCCGAAGTACGTAAATATATTTTGTCGGTTGTTTTATTCTTATTTTAATATTTTTTCGTTAAGTAGGAAATTTTAATTTGCAATTCATTATTTCAACTGAGAACATAATAGAATTTTTACATCTTTATATTTTATTATATAAAATTTTAATAACAAAATAATGCAACGACTGGGTTAATATCATTTATGTGTTGCGTAGCTGTCAGTCGCAGTTGAAGCTAAAGTATTCTATGTAGTTGAGCCTAAACAATACAAATTAGTGGATATTTTTTAGTAATATTCAGATACTTACCACTTTTAAACACTAATAATTTACCAAAAGCCTTTTGAAATAAGAAATAGATTTTTGTAAACATTAACAAAAAAATTGTATTTTCTTGAATTTATTTTTTTATGTCAAAAATTTTTAATTTTGAAAAATTTTTCAAACATTTTTTCAGACACAAAATTTATTTAGTACACAAGACAGTAAAATTAAATGAACAATAACACTTTTTGCATATAACTAGCTTATTGAGCATAGTATGTATTTCGATGTTAATACAACATTTATAGATAATAAAATTTCCTACAAATTTCCTCTAGTACATTTTTATACCCCTTTATTGGTTTAATAGTTATACTGTATTTTATGTTTGATGTAGTATTTTACATAAACTCAAATTACAGAGGTTATGAATGAATTCATGTTCGTATAAAGTGGCCTAATGGATTTGTACCTATAAGCTATTCTGTCTGCTTACGTCGTGGTTTCGACTTCACCGCAGAATGGTGTGTTTACAATTAATTATTTATTTTAGTCTTCTTGACTTTAATAATTAATGTATTTTCATATTTTACCCACTTTTAAAATATATAATTTTTATAATATAAATGAAGAGATAGATACAAAGTAACATTTCCAGAAATCTGATCTTATGTAACTGATTACATATCAAGTTAAAAGTAAGTAGTTACTAATCTACTTTCATGTAATGCAGAAAGTATGTTGTTATGCTTGAAAAGTAACTATATCCGTAACTACATACCATTACCAAGTTTTTGCTGGGTATTTCTAAAATATTTGAATTTAGGATATAAAAATCATCCTAGTAAGAGATTTCTTAAACATAAAATAAAACACTTCTTTTTCATTAAGTGGTAATAAATATTGTTTTATTGTGATAAACAATCAAATTATTTTATTTACAAAGAAACAGATTTATTTTGTTCTGATTTTTTACAAAAAAGAAATATTACAATATATCAAAATTGGTTTATTATTAATTTGTGTACATCATTTGTTAAATGTGTAAGAGAAAACTTACAAATTATTTTATACAGTCTTAAATATAAAAAAAGATCTTAAATATTAAGGGAATTCACTTATATATACTTTTTTTTTTCAACATATACAATAAATTTTAAAATTCTATTAAAAAAACCAAATTTTAATTAATTTTTTTTTATATATTTCTTAACAAAGTTATGATTTAGTTTTAATTAAATCAGTGAATTCTATAAATATTTATACAATTATGTTTTCGTTATTAGTTACATATACATACGTATGTATATATTTCGTTTATTTTATATTTTTATAGTATATAATACACACATACATAATTTTACATTAAATATATAATAAAGTGACATAGATTTATTTAGACTTGTATTTGTTACATTTAATTAGTTGTTTTTTTTTAATGTTTATATTAATTTTAAATAAATGTTAATAAATGTAACCACCTTTTGGTTTTAATATTTTTTGTTTTGTTAAATTTTATTTAAAATTTCGTTTCATTTTGTAAATTTTATAGCTCTAAACTAAAATTTTGTGTTTATTGCAGCGGTAGATTTTCTTCTAAGTTTTAATTTTCTAAAATTATTAAGCCACATTTAAATCATGGCACAATTACCGTTTTTTTATAATTATAAATAAAATATAAATCACATATACATAACTAAATATATAAGAAATATTGTTTTTTAATGTTATTATTATTTTTTTTTTTTAAGTTAATAGTAATGCACATTGGGAACGCACAAGTGAATAGTTGCACAAAATTTGGTGTGAATTGCTTAAATGTTTCTTTAAAATTTATATGTTAATGATGACTTTCAAAAATTAAATTACCAAATTTGTTTGTGAGTTAAGAAAATAATTTCCATTAAATCTATTTGTTGAAACATTAAAGCTTTAAGCTTTAGTATACTTTTGTGTTTAGTTTTCTTATTTGTCTCAAACAAAATTCAATTGAATTAATTTTAATTTTTAACAGAGATTATTTTATTTTTCAAGAATATTTTTTTTTTATCTTGCTTGTGAAAATATTTTCTTCAATACAGTCATAGTTTTAAAAATACTTTTTATTTAATGTTTTAAAGCTTTTGGGTGTTATTTTTGGTTGAATAAGATATTTAAATATTGAAAAGTTTTTCTCTTATAATTTATTAAAGTAAATTTGAAAGTTTTACATTTAACAAACCGTAAAAGCTTTCTTATTCCAATGTAGTTTAATTAATAAAGAAAGCTCAACAATTTTAACAAATCTTAAAAATATTGCTTTAAAAAGTTTAAAAGCTTTTTTTTTTGCTATTCAACTTTGTGGCAAGATTTGAAAATAAATATTTTGAAAAGCTTTCTTTTATGGTAATTTATAAAAAGCATTACTTATATTAAAAAGTTTCTTATTTATGATTTGCCAAAAGTTTTTTTCTTTAAATTTTTAATTTATATAAAAGCCTTACATAAAATGGTTGCAAAGATTTTTTAATGCTACAAAGGCAATAGTTGTATACTTAATATTCTGCATAAAATTATAATGCTTTTAGATAAAAAGGTTAATCATCAAAAAAAAGTTTAAAATCTTCGAAATTTAAATATTTAAATCATTTCTTTAAAAGCTTGGTTGTTTTTAATTAATCGATTTTTTTAATGGTATCATTTTAAATTATCTTCTTAAAAACTTATCAAAAACTATACTAATCTTAGTTATGAAAAATTTTCTACATACGCTTTTTTTAAGTATTATATATGTATTTAGCTTTGATTTCAAAAGCTTTGCTTCAAAAATAAGTATATACACTAAATCATACACTAAGCATTAAAATACATTGTTTTAAAAAGAAATATCCAAAATTTTGAAAAGAAAAAGAATAAAGAAAATGTTTTATTTGCACATTTATGTATTATTTGCCAAGTGCTGAGCATAAAAGCTTTATCTTCAAAGAAATATTTAAAGCTTATTCAAATTTATAAAACATTTCATAAGCTTTATAGTTTAAATTTAAAACTTTTCCACTAGATCCTATAAATTACACAAAGCTTTTTAAGTTTAGTTTGTTTCAAAATATGAAAATATTAAAAACTTCTCTTGAAATTAATTATTATATTCATTTTCTTATCCAATTTCCCATTGTGCCTTACCTGTACTATATACAATTATTTTTTATTTGTTTTTATTTTTTTAAAAACATTATTAATTTTAAAGAAAAAACATCCATATACACAGATTAAAAAATAAATCAACAAATTATTTGATCTAAATACTACAAACATAGCAACAATAAGAAGCAGCTGATTTCCACCAACGTCATCATCATCATGATCACCATAAATTTTCATTCTTTTTAACAGCAGCAACCTTATAAATGGAATTGAAAAAGATAAAAAAACCAAATTAAACATTTGTTAATTAATTAAATAAATATTTTTAATTTTGAATGTGAGAAAATGAAATAATTGTGATTATTTTTTAATATTCACTGTATATGCAAAGAAAGAAAGAAAAAAAAAACGGATTAAAAACCTTTTAAAGCCACACTTTTATTTGGTTACAGTCGAGTGTTAATTTGTTTTTATGTTTAATATATTTTATTTTTCGTAACAATACCCCCAAACAACTTTTAACAAAATCACACCACTTGCACCGTTGCAAAGGCACTAAAAGTCACTTTTTTCGGAAATTCTGGTCCAGGTGAGCCACGTGTCTTGATAACTGGTTTTAGAGGAGTTCTAGGTTTTAAAGACAGCAGACCGGCAGAGGCGGCTAATTCCTTTAGACGTTGTGAAAAACCATGAGAATTGGATGATGATGATGTATCCGAATTGGAAGATATAATAGCAACACCATCTACAGTATCTCCATTGAGGGATTGAGCATTAGGCACAGTGTTGACGGTGGTGGCTGGATGGATACGATAAACTTGTCCATTGGAGGAGGGATATAGGAGACTAGCATTATTAACGGTTGATTGTGGAGTATTTGTGTAGCTGAAAATAGAGAAAGGGGAGACAAATTATAATTAGAAGTTGTGTTTTATAAGTAAAAGTATTTATATAATTAAACATAATTATTAAAAATAAGAACAAATTTGAATTTATTTGAAAAAATGTTTAAAAAAGCTTTTTGTTTTAAAATTTGTTAACGATTTTTTTATAATTGTAAATAAAAGCTTTAGTTTTAGAAAGGTTTATTTATTATTGGAAAAATCTATTTATTTGAATTATTTAAAGCTAAATTTTTAAATATCATGAAAATTATTATTTTTCTTTAAAATCCTTTTCATATTTTTTTAAAGTTTTTTCTTAAAGTCTGTACTGGTGTTTGTGGGTTGGACGTCAATGTTAAATAATCTTCTTGTTAACAGATGAAAAGGATTGAAGGCTGAGACTTGCACGGTGGGCTATCAAAAGCAGATTATTATAATTGCTCCAGAGGAGTAATTATGATATAATTGGTTTAGGGAAAGAAAGTGAAACCAGAATTTTAGTATTTTTTCATTTACGGATTTATTACAATTCAAATTTCTTTTCTTAAATTATATATGGGCAATTATCAAAAATTTTTAACCTGGCTGAAACTGACTTAAATCCTTAATAAGTTTTGTGGTAATGATATTTTGAATAAATTGGTAACAGATCTGAACTCACAAGACTTGAAACTAATACAGTGCAAAATTTTTGCACAATAGGTTTCTTTTTCTAACCATGATTGTTGTTCAAAGTTCAAGAATATAGAAAAACTGATAAAAACTACTTAAGTTTTTACCATTCTTCTAAAATGTTTGTCCGCGCGTTTATACTTTTTGATCTTACTCTATCATAAGGAAACTAATCGGACTTTGTACATAAATTCTGCACCAACTTTGTTGTCATGCAGAATTTCAACAACTAAATACAGAGTAGTAAAGTTTTGATGACAAAATTTTTTGGTTTTTAAAATTTTTCAGTTTTTTGGACGCGGTCTGTGGGCCCCTCAACCGAATACAAAATTTGGGATAGGGATTGATACCTGTTGTAATTGTGCGTATTTTACGCTATATCCCGTTGATGTGCCCGAAATAGTCAACGTAGTAGATAGTCACAAAGTTTGGAAAACAAGACCGAAAATTTTTAAAAAAGTCAGTTTTTCGCGAGGCACATTCACATTTTCATATGGAATTGCTTGGATTACTGCGTGAACTTAGTTTTTTGTCATTTTACATAACATAAATATAATTGATTAGGATCATAAATTTAAGTGAAATGTCGTTGATAATTGAAAACGGGACACTTTTGTCAAAACACATTTCGCTAAGGCACATCGTGTGGACAGCATGAAATTAACTATAATTGACATAATTATTAGGTGTTTGTTATGCTTAATAAAAATTCGGAGGCGCATCAAAAAATTTTGAGAGATAAACATTTTATTGACCAAAAAATATTTACTTGTGTTAAAAAAGGAACACAATATTAAAAAGAATTTTTATGTAATAAACTAATAATATATATTTTCAATCAATATATGGAGAAATAATCAATATATCAATATATGGAGAAATAACGATCCAAATTTGTCACAAAATTTTTAAAAGTTGCGATTTTTACTGAAAAGAAAGTTTTAAAAATTTTACTAGGAAACCCCAAAATATGCTGCACTAATACCATCAAACATTGAAAATATTATAAATTTTATTTGAATAACTCAGTAGGTTTTGATATTATGTGTAATTTTGACCAGAATTGTACATAAACTTCAAGTTTGTAAAAATGTTTGTATGTTCAACTTAAAACCGCCATAACTTTCGCGCCCCTTACATGAAATGATTAACGCGAACTGATTCTACATGCATTCGAGTCACTTTATATGTATACAAAAGAATTTTAATGTCCCATCAAAAAAAATAAAATTTTTTTTGAGGGGCTAAAATCAAAAATTTTTGATAATTGCCCAATTAGTTGAACTATAAAGTAGTTAGTAAATATTTATATATATAAAAAAATATTCCGAAAATATGGATTTATTGTAACACAACTAAATGACAAAGTAGATTAAATACAAGCTGCTCGCACTGCTGGGTTAATGATGTTGCTCGAACTCTTAGCTATATAATACTCAAGTATATTGACAAATGGAAAAGCGAGTGTTCAATTTACAGTGCGGACAACCTTCATTAAATCTGCGATATTAGACGTGGTGAATGGTATAATTCAAATTAAATTATTCACTTCAAATTTTATGTTTGTGTATAACTTTTAATTGGGCCTTAAAAGCTTTTCTTTTAATTATTGAACAAATTATATATCAAAATTAGAGTTTGTATCATTCGAAAAAAACTTTAAAAGCTGTGCACTATGTTTGAATAAATTAAACTTAAGAAAATCACAGTATAACATAAAAAAATTATAAAGAAACTTTAAGCCAAAAATCTTAAAGCGAAACCTGAAACCACAACCAAATTTTTAGTTAACTTTACAATTTATTCAAAAAGTGATTTTCCTTACAATTTATTATAACTAGCTTTACATTAAAAAGATATCAAAAACGTTTTTAATTAAATATTTTTGAACATTATATAGCTATAATAATTATAAAAAGCTTAAATTTTAAATAAAACTTTTAAAGCTTGACTTTTTAGTCGAGTAAAGGAAATAAATAAAGATTATAAAGGAAAATTGTGTAAAAAGCTTTGACACTTACAAATTCTCTATAAAATCTTTAGCTTGATATTAAACTTTGAAAGCTTTATAATTGTGAGTTAAAATAAAGCTATAAAAGTGTTCTGTTTAATTATTTAAGGACTTTACTACAGCCCTTCTTTCTATTATAACTGTGTAAAACTGTACTTGAACAAAATTTTCATGAAAACTCTATTTTTTTAAGGAATTTTAGTTATTTACTTAAATATTATTAAAGCTTAATATAATATAAAATAAGAACATTATATCTTTAATAATTACAAAAGCTTGAATTTTAAATAAAGCTTTAAAAGCTTGACTTTTTAAAATTATGAAAATATTTAATAGAAAAAAATTACTCGAAGTTTTAATTAAAGGTTTTTTAAAGAAAGAATTTTAAATGGTATTAAATCTTTATATATAAATATTGTTAACTTTTCTGAAAGCTTTAACTTAAAAAAAAAAAAAAAAAATTATAAAATCTTATTTAAAGGTTTATTTTAATATAGATTGATAGGGTATTTAAAATATTTTTAACAATTCTTTGTTGTGAAAATTGTGTGTAAGTTTCAATTATTTCTGCAAAACACTTTTTTATTAAAATGTTTGAAAAGTTTTAAACTTAATGTTAAAAAACTTACAATTTAAAAAAGCTATATTTAGATCTTTAAAAAACTATTTTCTTTATGAGATATATAAAGTTTACTGAAAAGCTCATTTTTAAAAGTTTTTAATTTTATATTTAAAGTGTTTTTCTTATAATTTACCGAAAGCTTAAATAAAATCTTTATTTTGGAAAAGCTATTAAAATTATATTAGTGTGTTAAAAATAATAATTCGAACTTTTAGTTGAAAAATTTTACTTTAAACAAATTTGGTACTTAGTTATAAAACTAAAAGATTTTTTTATTTATTTATTTATTTGTTATAGTAACTAAGGCTATAGTTAAAACTTTAATTTAGAAAGCTTTTTCCCAAAAGACAGGTTGAATGCTATAAAAACTTTGTTATTAAATTAAAAGATTATTTCAAATAAATTTGAAAGTTTTGCATAAAAATATTGAGAAATATTGAAAATAAAAATATTCTTTATAACTTTAGCAAAGCATTAATTAAAAAAGCTTTTTTCATCGTAAGATAGCTTGAATGCTATACAATTTTGTTAACAATTAAACTTTTTAACAAGCTTTAAGTTTAAAAGCTTTACCTTAAAAAATATACTTTCTTTAAAAATTACTTAAATTTGATATAATTTGATATAATATTTATTTATTTCTTATTAAAATATTTTAAAAAAGTTTTTACTTAAAAAACTTGTACATTTCAATTTATCAAAAGCTTGCGTATTAAGAGATTTATATTAAAAAAGCTGCAAAAATACCTACAAGTAAATATTGTTTTTTTTTTTTTTTTTAATAAAAAAATGTTTTTAAAAAATATTTGCATTAAAATTTTTCCTCGAAATCACATGTTTCTTTTTGTTTATGAATATTATGTTTTTGTTAAAATTAAATATTTTTTTAAATATTTAATGTGTTAATTTGTAAATGTGTTAAGTTTCCTTTTATCCTAAAGTGTTAATATTACTATATGCAAGACAAATGGATTTTCAATATAATTTAGCTAAAATTTTAATCAATCAAAATTTTAGTATTGTATAAACATAATTGCTAATGATTATTTAATTTAGTGACTAAGAAAGGTTTTTGAAAAATTTCCTTATGTTCAAATATTTAATATTAATTAACACAGTGTCAAGTTTGGTTTTTAGTTTTGGCATTAAAACCGGTAGTAGAATTTTTTAATAATTTATTAAAATTAAAAAATATGTTATGAAGATTTTTAATTAAGATTCCAATGATTATACAAATTTATCTCTCTAAAAACATTATTGTTTTTTTTTACTTTGAAAATTGTATTTTTCTCTTTCTTCTTTGGATGTTCAATTCTATTCTTAGTTTATAGATTTCTCCAAAACAAAAAGTATTTTCAATTTACATATGAATAGCAAAGAAAATTAAAATTTAATAATATAATTAATTTAAATATTAAGAAGATTGTATTTTTAAAAATGTTTGAATACCATTCGTAATTAAAATTCAGCCTAGTTATTAAATTAATTTTTTTCTTAACTTAAAGCCTTTTAAAAATGTTAATGATTTTATTTTTTTATCATTGCCATTGAATTAAGTTCTTGTTCTTATTCTTATTATTTTTTATAAAAATTGCATGCAACAACTACACTTACATACATACATGCAACAATCACAAAAAAAGCCAATAACCTAAGCCGTTTACATCATGTGCTTTTAAGTAGTTGACCTTAAACTTCATTTCAGTTATACACAAATTTAAAATTAAATACAAAAACTAAAATAAATTTATAAAAATAAAGCTTTTAAAACGTTTAATAGACATTTTATGCTGTAGGACTTGTTGCACGGCTTTTAATTTTTTTTTAATAACGATAAAATTATATTTCACTTTATCTCCTTCTCTCTCTTAAAAACACTTTTAATTTTAATTCGAAAAGCAAAAAAAGATTCGTTCAATTGTACAAAAGATGAAGGTGAATGTGAAATAAAACCATAAATTATGCATCAGTATGTTTTTACAAAAACAAGGAAGTAATTTAATTGATTTATATGTATTTCCACTTAAATAATGTCGTGTTGATTTTTTTAAATTATTTTTTGTTTTAGCCACAAAAAAATAAAAAAAAAAAAACTATGAGGGTGTGTTTAATAATATTAAATTCCTGTTTTTAGCATAGCGTCTAGAATTTTTAAGCCACATTTTTTTTTTCTGGAAGATACATTAAAAGGCTTGAACTTTGAAGGTAATTTATTTTCCACTTGGAAACTAAAAACCAGTAAGTGCCACTTAAATTAATTCGTACATATGCAACAATAAAATGTCGAACGAAATATAAACTTTTTTGGATTTAATAAACTTTAATTTTAGTAGAAAATTTATCGATTGCTCCAATATCAATGCGGAAAATGTACCGAAAATAACTTTAATTTTAGAATAATTATCGATAATTTTAATTTTCTACAGAATGGTATTCGATAACTTAATTTTCTATAGAATAGTTTTCGATAATTTCTATTTTCTGAAGAACAGTTGTCGATGACATAAATTTTTTATGGAAAAGTTATAGATAATTTGCATTTTTTATAGAAATGTTATCAGTAACATTAATTTTCTATAGAAAGGTTATCGATAACTTAAATTTTTTATGGAAATGTTATCGATAACTTTAATTTTGTATAAAAAAGTTATCGATAACTTAAATTTTTTATAGAAAAATTATCATTGACTAATTTTCTATAAAAAAAATTAAATTTTTATAAAAAAAGTTATCAATAACTTAAATTTATAGATATAGAAAATTTTTCGATAACAGTAAATTTTTTATATAAAAGTTATCGATAATTTTTCTATAGAAAAGTTGTCGATAACTTTAATTTTATAGAAAAGTAATCGATCTTAAAATTTTTATAAAAAAATTATCGATAACTATAATTTTGTATAAGAATATTATCGATAACTTCAATTTTTTATAGAAAAATTATCAATAACTAATTTTCTATAGAAAAGTTATCGATAACTTTAATTTTTTGTAGAAGAGTAATCGATAACTTTATTTTTTTAGAAAAGTAATCGATAACATAAAAAGTCTATAAAAAAGTTATAGATAACTTTAATTTTCTATAGAAAATTCATCTATAATATTATTTTTTTTTAAGTTACCGAAAACTAATTTTCTATAGAAAGTTGTCGATAACTTTAATTTTTTATAAAAAAGTTATCAATAACTTTAAGTTTCTAAGAAAATTTAAAGATACTTTTAATTTTCTACGAAATAAATATTGTACACTATAATTTTCAATAGAAAAGTTATCGATAACTTAAGATTTTAAAAGGTATCAATAACTAATTTTCTATAGAAAAGTCATCGATAACTTTATTTTTCTGTAGAATATTATTCAATAACTTTCATTTTCTACTGAAAAGTTATAGATAACTTTAATTTTGTATAGAAATGTTATCGTAAACTTTAATTTACTATAGAAAAGTTGTCGATAACTTTAATTTTCTAGAGAAAAGTTATCGATAACTTTAATTTAATGTAGAAAAGTTATCGATAACTTTAATTTTCTACAAAAAAAAAGTGATCGATAACTTTAATTTTCTATAGAAAAATTATCGATAACTTTAATATTCTACAGATAAATTATCGATAACTTAAATTTTTTATAGGGAAGTTATCAATAACTTAATTTTTTTAGAAGAGATAACTTGAATTATTTATAGAAAAGTTATAGATTAATTAAAAACTCAAACATTAAAAATTATAATTTTAACGTGTTTCTCGAAATGTTTTCAAAATATTCCTAGCTAAATTTCAATATTGAATTCAAATACGGATTGTTAAAAAAACTTGATACTTTTTGAATTTGATAGCAAGAGTTTTTCTTAAATAATTTTTAGACCCGTTAACAATAAAACCAAGGTTGGTTGCCGTTACCGCTAAAAACCCATTCAACTTACGGTAGTCAAGTACAATTACCGAAATAATTGAAAATGCGGTTAAAGCTAAAATATATAACGCTAAAAAACCGTTACCGAAATAGCTCGAAATACCTATAACGCAAAAATACCATTAGCGTTATTTTTGGGTTTAAAAAATATTATTATTTTTAATAAAGTAATATTTTATGGTTCTGAACCGATGCTTCGAAATTTTTGAAACAACAGTCACACATAAAATACAATTACTGAAATTACTCGAAATAATGGTAACGCTAAATACCGTTACCGAAATAACTAAACATACCGTGACCTCTAAAAAACCGCTATCAAAATAATCCGATATACTGTTATCTTTTCAACTTTTCGAATCGGCTGTAAACAACTTAAACACTAATATTCGGTTAAAACAAAAAATTAAAATATAATCATTAACACAAGGTTTTCGTAAGCACTAACTTTAAGTACATTTAATCGAAAACATTGTTCCAGATATTTTTATAACTTTCAGTTTTTAAAAAAAATAAAAAAGTTTCCAATCCGAAACAAAGGCACATCGTTTATATGGTTCCAGATATTTATTAAAGGTATGAAAGGTATATGAAAATATCCATGTTAACCTTGAGATCAAAGTTCATGTCAAAACATCTTTTTGAAATGGCACATTTTGGTAAATAAAATTGGAAAAAATTATTTAAATAGCACCCACACAAATGTTCTCACGAAATGAGTTTTTAAAATCTAAAAATCTCTCTGAAAGAACAAAATTTTTTCCTCCAAAAATTTATTTATATTTTATTCTAACATTCTTAAAATAAATTAAATTTTAAACCTATTTCTGGAAAAAATTTCTAAACTTTTTTGGTCAAAATATATCAGACATGAGATTTTTCATTCACTTGTAGAGAACTAAAGATATTTTAAAAAATGTGTAAATATTTTAACAAGCTTAATAATGCTTATCTTTTGGGAGGTCTTCCTACATCGGAGTCATCAAAAAATACACACAAAGTACATTTAAGATTAGTCAGTAGAGATGATCAGTGTAACAAAATATTTAAAACTTTTATTTATCAAAAACGATTTGTAAAAAATTGCCAACTTTCCAGTGGAAACAAATATTTTTAGTTACACTTAAATATTGGTAAGAATGTCATAGAAAACGTAAGTAAGGAAATCGAATAAGTAATTGTTAGAGTTAGAAAAGCGGGATTTCTTAATAAAAAGCGGGAAAAATATTTTAGGCGGGATCGAAGTTTAAAAAGCGGGATAATCCCGCCAAAAGCGGGACGTCTGGTCATGTTAGTTATGAATAACTTTAATTTTCTATAAAAAAGATATCAACAACTTTTATTTTCTATAGAAAAGTTTTCGATAACATTCATTTTTAATAGAAAATTTATCGACAATTAATTTCCTATAGAAAAGTTATCGATAATTTTAATTTTCTATAGAAAAGTTATCGATAACTTTAATTTTATAAATAAAATCATACATATTGTCGATAAATTCTACTTTTTTTTATAAAAATTGATCGATTATTTTAATTTTCTGTAAATAACTTTAATTTAAACTTCTTATCGATAACTTCAATTTTACATATAATTATTTCGATAAGAAATTAAATTTTATTATTGAATTTATTAAAAAAAAATATATATAAAAAAAGCTAACTTTTAAGAAGTTCTATATTTTTCAGATTTTGTTTCCATTGTGCAATGTGAACCACACTCTTCTATTTTAATAACAAATTATTTTTGAATTTTTAATTATTTAACTATTCTATTATCTTAATGAAATCTCTTGCATATATGTTTGAATTTTAATAACATTTTTTATTGGGTTTTTTTTTAAAGAATATTTAAAAACTTTGACAATGCCATTTGTAGTGTAAGTTTTTAAATGTCAAGTTATTTATAAACAAAATTAATTATTAAAATTTACCATAACTTGAAAGCTGAGTTTGTAAAATATTTATTATTAAATGCGTTTTATATTCACTTTTAAAGCATGTGATGTAGTTATTCGATTTATAACGTTTTAATAAATTGTTTGACATTTAAATAAGTATCAAATAAATAAATTAAAAATCTTTGTTACGAACAAGAGTTATTAAAGGAAGATTTATTTAAATAATAAAAAATCTTTTAAGTAATTCTCCTTACTATTGTTGATAATATTTACATAAAAATATTAAAAGATAATAAAATATGTACGTATATACTATATTGAAAATAAAAGACTTAAGATACAAACTTGAATATAATTTTAAAGAAACTTAAAATTATTGTTTTTATTTTTCGTTTTCCCCTATTTCCAATTGCCATCATATTGCAGCTATAAGTAGTTATGTTATTGTCTATATCTTATAGCTTTTTAACATGTAAAAACAATATCTTAGTTACACAAAAAAATTTGCTAAAATAACACTTTACAACACATATCGTGTTTTAAGTCATTACAATAGAAATTACTTCTTATTATAAAACTATTACAAAATAACGACAACACCCAATTTTAAAACGAATTTTTGTATTTTTGGCCACTACTTAAGTAATATTAATACACGTATGAATATTAAAAAAAATGCTTAAACTGCTTTAAATGAAAAAAATAAGAAAAATATTTAAAAGAAAACCTCTACATAATGTTTATAACAATTTGCAGCTAAAAGAAAAGCAAAAGTATTACAAAAGTTTCAATACAGGATTTCAAATTTTTTCTTTATATAATAATTAGGGGTTTAACTACAAATTCAAAGTAATTGGCATGACTGCATTTTTAATATTCTCTTTGTATGTAATTTTAAAGTATTTAGTTTCTGAAATATTATGTTGTGTGTTTTTTTAAGATACCTTTTGAACTAAACCGATTGTTAGAGGGTATGAGTACCAATTAGTCAAAAAGTTATTTTGGTTAACTTCCTGGATGACTTTTATAAGGTAGAAGACTTACAAAAAAAAAAGATCGATATATATTTTTTATATAGAAATGTTATTGATAACTTTAATATTCTATAGAAATCTTATCAATAACTTTGTATATTCTATAAAAATGTTATCGAAAACTTTTATTGTCTGTGGATTATCGATAACTTTAATTTTCTATATAAATATGAACGATATCTTTATTTTTATAAAATTATTGATAGCATTACTTTTCTATAGAAAAGTTATCGATAGCATTACTTTTCCATAGAAAAGTTATCGATAGCATTACTTTACCATAGAAAAGTTATCGATAGCATTACTTTTCTATAGAAAAGTTATCGATAGCATTACCTTCTTATAGAAAAGTTATTGATATCATTATTTTTTAAAGAATAGTTATCGATAGCATTGCCTTCCTATAGAAAAGATATTAATATCATTATTTTTTTAAAGAAAAGTTATCGATATCATTATATTTTTAAAGAATAATTATCGATAGCATTACATTTTTCTATACAAAAGTTAACGATAGCATTACCTTTTCTATAGAAAAGTAATCAATAGCATTATTTGTCTATAGAAAAATTATAGATAGTATTACTTTTTTATAGAAAAGTTATCGATAGCATTACTTTTCTACAGAAAAGTTATCGATAGTATTACTTTTTTACAGAAAAGTTATCGATAGCATTACTTTTCTATAGAAAAGTTATCGATAGCATTACTTTTCTATAGAAAAGTTATCGATAGCATTACTTTTCCATAGAAAAGTTATCGATAGCATTACTTTTCTATAGAAAAGTTATTGATATCATTATTAGCAGTTATCGATAGCATTAATTTTTTAAAGAAAATTTATCGATAGCATTACTTTTCTATAGAAAAGTAATTACTAACTATCCTTACTTCAACTTAATTCTCCAAAAATACAACGGTTATATTAACTAGAAAATTTTCAAATATTTATTCATTCCATTTTATTTTCTTGTTTTTCATTCATCAAGAACTTAATACAGGAAATTAATTTCAAAGGAATTTTTTTAATCTTTAAGATTTATTTCGTATCAAACCATGAAAATTATTTCATTCTTAAATACTAAAAAACTACACAAATACAAAAATAGCAACATGATTTTTTACTAAATGTAATAGAATGTTTGAATAGTTTTTTTTTGTTTTAGCAATATTTGATAATATTTCTCTCAATGCTGTTGCTGTTTGTAAACTTAACTATTTGGTCGTAATGCTCAATGACCGTTAAAATGGTTTAAGTGAGCGCATTTCCACAGCTTGATACATTTTTAACAAATTTATTGGCATCTTAAGCAGCTACATATAGACAACAGCAGAAGCAGCCACAACTAAATAATTTTTTTTTTTTAAACAACGACAACAACAGACACTACATAAATATAAAATAAAAAATAAAAAGAAGAATTTTATAGATTTTGTTCTTGTCCATTCGAAAATTTTTACTAGAAGTGAAAGAAATGAATGAAAATTTCGTTATAGGTGAACTTTTGTAACCTTTATCTAACGATTCGTTGGTGGTGGTAAACATTTTCTATCAACATAAACATTTATCATTACAACTGGACAAATCGACAAAAAAAAAAAAAAAAAAGTATATATATATATATATATATATATATATATATATATATATATATATATATATACATATGTATATACGAAAAAAAAGTATACTAAAAACGGAAAAATATAAAAAAGTTAAAGAAAGAGAACGGCTGTCTAGTTAAATGCTTAGAATCATTTTCTTAACTCTATATTAGGCTGCTTGAAAAGCAAACCCAAAATGTTTACAGGATGTAAGAATGAGTTTTATTTTTAAGTAAGTTTTTTTTTTATTTTTTTTATTATTATATGAGATGATAGTTATGATGTGCAATTGGCGTGGTTAACTATCAACAGAGTCATTATCATTATTTAACTTAAAAAATATTTATTTGAACTATATTTTATAAGTAACTAAACAAGAAAAAAAAAAGAGTTAAGGTTTATTTTATGATTTTTGTGCTTTTAAATTGATGTGATAAGTACGTGGTATGGAGAGATTTAAAAGAGGAAAATGGAATTTGTTTGAAACGATGTAAATGAAATTAAAAAGTTTTCATAAAAATGTGATTCCCGAAAGAGGGCTTGGGACTTTAGTTTTCTATTAAAAACGAGAGAAATAGATATAGTCGGTCAAGTCTCACCATATGTTAACCCTACACCATTGTGTACATTATAATTCAGGGAGGGGTCTTTTATCAGACTTGGAGCCAAATGTGGACCGATACTCGTATTAAGTGTAAAATAAAACATACGAATGCAGAATATAACGTCGATGCTAACATTTATATGAATTTATTCACTTTTAGGTGATTCCCGAAAGAGGGCTTGGGACTATTATATTTATATAAAACTTATTTGTGTCAAATATTAACTTGATACTAACATTTTAATGGGATTTATGCACGTTAAAGTGATTTTCTGAAAATGGGTTCATATGGGAGCTATGGTCAATTATAGACCGATCTTTATAAAATCAGCACACTTATTTAGATTTATATGAAACTTATATGTGCCAAATTTCATTAAAATACTGCTATATTTAAGGGATTTATGATCGTTAAACCCTTTTCCGGGAGGAAAAGGGTTTAACGATTTCTTATAAAGTAATTATCGATAGTTTACATTTTCTATGAAATACTTGTCGATAACATGAAATTTTATAGAAAAGTTATCGACAACATTAATTTTCTAGAGAAAAGTGTTAAATTGCATTTTTATGGAAAAGTTATCGATAATTAAAATTTTTTTCGATAACTAATTTTATATAAAAAAGTTATCGATAACTTTAATTTTACATAAAAATGTTATCGATAACTTAAATTTTCTAAAGAAAATTTTTCAATATCGCTAACATCAATTTTCTAGAAAATAGTTATCGAAAACTTAAATTTTCTACAAAAAAATTATCGATAATTTTAATTTTCTATAGAAAAGTTATTGATAACTTTAATTTTCTCTAAAAAGGTATCGATAACTTTAATTTTCTATAGAAATTTTATCGATATTTAATTTTCAATAGAAAAGTTATCGATAAGTTTAATTTTTTTTATAGAAAAATGATCGACAATTTTAATTTTCTATAAATAGTTATCGATAAATTTAATTTTCTATAGAAAATTTATCGATAACTTTAATTTTCTATAAAAAAGTTTTCAATAAATTTAATTTTTAGTAGAAAAGCTATCGCTAATTTCATTTTGTTAGAGAATAGTTACCGAAAACTTTAATTTTCTACAAAAAATGTATCGATAATTTTAATTTTCTATAGAAAAATTATCGACAATTTTAATTTTAGTTATCGATAACTTTAATTTTCTGAAGAAAAGTTATTGATAACTTAATTTTCTCTAAAAAGGTGTCGATAACTTTAATTTTCTATAGAAATTTTTATCGATCTTTAATTTTCAATAGAAAAGTTATCGATAACTATAATTTTTTTATAGAAAAATTATCGATAACTTTTATTTTCTATAAAAAATGATTACTTTTTAAAAAAATTAAACTGTAAATTTCTATAGAAAATTATCGATAATTTTAATTTTCTAAAAAAAGTTATAGACAACTTTAATTTTTTATAGAAAAGTTATCGATAACTTTAATTTTCTATAGAAACGTTTTCAATAAATTTAATTTTTAGTAGAAAGGCTATGGTTTACTTAAATTTTCTAATAAAAATTTATCGATAATTTTAATTTTCTATAAAAAAGTTATAGATAACTTCAATTTTCTCTAAAAGGGTATCGATAACTTTAATTTTCTATAGAAAAGTTAGAGATAACTTCAATTTTAGAAATTTCTAAATTTTATCGATCTTTAATTTTCAATAGAAAAGTTATCGATAATTTTAATTTTTTATAAAAAAAAGTTATAAATAATTTTAATTTTCTATAAAAATCTTATCGATAACTTTAATTTTCTATAGAAAAGTTATCGATAACTTTAATTTTCTATTGAAAAGTTATCGATAACTTTAATTTTCTATAGAAAACTTATTAACAACTTGTGTTTACCATAGAAAATCTATCGATAACTGTTCTGTAGAAAATGCATGTTTTCGATAGCATTTCCATGAAAAATTTAAGTTAAATTTTCTATAGAACTTAATTTTCTATAGTGAAGTTATCTATAATTCAATTTTCTATAAACATTTTATTGATAAGTTTGAGTTTATGTTTTTGATAACTTAAATTTTCTGCATTAAAGTTATTTTTTTTTTTTTATAGAAAAGTTATCAATAATTTAAATTTTCTATGAGAGAGTTATCAAAACTTTCAGTCATTATAAAAAAGTTAATGATAACATAAATTTCTATAGAAAATATATATCGATAGCCTCAATTAAAGATAAGAGAATTAAAGATAAGTTGTAGATAAAATAAATTTTGTAGAATATTTATAGATAACTTTAATTTTCTATAGAAAAGTTGTCGACGACAATTGAACAGTTACCAATTATTTTAGTTTTCTTTACAAAAGTAAATTATAATTTTAATTTTCTTTATAAAATTTATTTATAACTTTATGTTTTTAGAAAAAACCGATAGATAACTTGTATAAAAATTTTATCGATTTATTTCCTTCTCACAATTTATCGAAAACTTAAAATTTTTATATACAATTGTGGGATAATTAAATGCTTCTATAGAATTTTTTCATTAAAATATTTTTAAATATTTTAAAACCTTCACAACAAATGTAGCGATAACTTAAATTTTCTATAAAATAGTTATCGATTTCATTAACTTTTATTTCGCACTTAAATAGGATGTAACTTATTTTTTAAGTGTTAAGAAATATAGAAATAAAAAAACTGCAACTTTAGGTTACCTAAAATAATTATAGGTAACTTAACTTTTCAATGGAAAATACATATATCGATAACTTAAATATTCTATAAAAATTCTATCGATATTTTTAATTTTAATCTCACACTAAAACAAGAAGTACCTTATTGTTTAAGACTTAAGAAATACGCAAATGTTTAAAAAAAATCTAAACAAAATCTATAATTACTTCCTGCCTACACCATTTCAATTGATTATATGATTTTTAAATTTTTGAAGGCAAATAAAATATTTATTCATTACTTTAAACTCTTTACAACATTCAAATATTTTATAGTTCTAAAACAATATACATTTTTTGCAAAACATTTATTTTAAGTTAAAGTTCTACTACCGTAAGAAAAATTCTTATTTCTATTATTTAAAAAAATGTTAATGGATTTGGTGTAAATGTTTAGTTCTTTTCTTCTTGTAAATTTGAATCAGCATATTTTAAGGTAATAATTTTTTTCCATTTTTTTATCTTTGGCTTTTGCATATGTAAATAAGCGGTTTTAGTAAAGTTGCCTACTGCAAAATCATTAATTTTTTTTCTTTTTCATATTTTTGATCGTTTTCTTCTTTAGCCATTGATGATGGTGTTTTAAACGAGTAATAACCTATTGACCCAGATACTGTTGGGCTTAAGAGAGATAAATAAACAAAAACAACGAATAAATAAAAAACGATAATAAAATTGAAAGCGATTTTTTTTTTTTACAAAATAAACAAAAATACAGAAAAAATTAATATGTATGGGAGAATATGCCAGTAAATGAGTTGAAAAGGAAATCTTAAATATATTTATTTTTAATACATAAAAAAGGATTGATTAAAAGGGAAATTTTTTTCTTCAAAATAATTTATTTAAAAATTATTCCCATAAGTTATTAGGAAGTGCAAATAAACCAACATATATTTAGTTAAAATAAATAATTATTGTCATCTTATTAATCACACACAACTTAGTTAAACAATTTATATAACCATTTAGTTAAATTTATTTTAAAATATTCATTTACATTGACTTAAAGCTTAGTGCTACTAAAATATTAGTTGTTGTTATTTTTTCTTTAAATTATTCATTTATATAAGAAATCTTTAGCAATCAAAGTACATAATACTCATGTAAATATCAATTTAGTTGACATATTGACAAGTCTTGTAGGTAAAAAAAAAAAAAAAGTAGGTAATATATTCATTATTATCAAGAAAAAGGCAAAAAGCAAAAATAAATACAAATACTTATGTTTATTGTATAAATAATCTTAGTCTTGGCTAATGTTTATTTAAGTATTGTGTAAAAATTGTGTTAACAGTTGTCAGTCAATTGTGTCCACTTTTATAAATATGTATGTATGTGTGCGAAGCAAAACGTTTATATCTTAAGTCTTTTGTTCGTTAAACATAAATTGGCGCTTACATGTTTAAATGTAATTGTGACCCAATATTTATACTAAACGATTAGATATTAAGGTTTTTGTAGATTTTTATTTCTAAATTAATTTATTTGTTCAATGTTTTAGAATTTTAATGAAATATTTAGTTTTTTCAAAGTAAAAAATTAAAATTGTATCCCCTTATTTTGTAAAACGATTTACTTTGAAAAATTTTTCATACAAATTGTTGGAAAACAAAAACGATTTATATGAAAAGTTTTTCAAAGTGAGGTGGAGTGTTAATTTTTCTGTTAAAATTAAAGTTATCGAAATGTTATTAAAATAACAAATTAAAATTATGGAAAATCTCCTTGATTATTATTTTTTTTTTTTTTTAAGAAAAGTAAAGTTATCTACTACATTACTAGAAGAAAGTATAGTTACCGAGTATATTTCTAGAGAAAAATATATTTCTGAGAAAAGTAAGTTATCGGTTACATTTCTATAGAGAATTAAATATTTTTAGGGAATATTGAACTTATTGATAATTTTTATATAAAACAATTAAAGTTATCGATATCCTTTCTATATAAAATAACTTCTATATAAAATTAAAGTTACCTTTAACTTATCGTTAAGTTATTGACTATATTTTTAGAGAAAAGAAGTTATCGATAACTTTTTTAAACATAACGGTAAATTCAAAAATAAACAATAAAGTTAACAACAAATTTTCTATAGAAAATTAAATTTATCGATATATTTTCTATAGAAAATTATAGATATCTATAACTTTTCTACAGAAAATTAAAGTTATCGAAAACTTTTCAATAGAAAATTTATTTTTCGATAATCTTTCTATGGAAAATTTAATTTATCGATAACCTTTCCATAGAAAATTTAAATTATCGATAACTTTTCTATGGAAAATTGAAGCTTTTATCGATAACTTTAATTTTTCATAATAAATTTTCTATGGCAAATTATCGATAAATATAATTTTCTTTAAGAAATTTATCGATAACCTTAATTTTTCATAGAAAATTTATCGGTAAATTAATGTTATCTATAAATTTTCTATGGAAAATTAAAATTAGCGATAACTTTTCTATAGAAAATTTAAATTATCAGTAAATTTTCTATGGAAAATTAAAGTTATCGATAGCTTTTATAAAAAATCAAAATTATCGGTAGGTTTTCTATAGAAAATTTAATTTATCGATAAATTTTTTATGGAAAATGAAAGATGTCGATAATTTTTTTTTTATAGAAAATTATAATTATCGAAAAATTTTTTATGGAAAATTCAAGTTACTTTTCTATAGAAAATTAAAATTATGAATAAATTTTCTATGGAAAATTAAATTTTCTATGAGAAATTAAATTTTTTATAGAAAATTAAAATTATTGGTAAATTTCCTATAGAAAATTGATGTTATTGACAAATTTCCTATCGAAAATTGAAGTTATCGAAAACTTTTCTATAGAAAATTAAAATTATCAATAAATTTCCTATGAAAAATTTATGTAATCGATAAATTTCTAATGGAAAATGAAAGTTGTCGATAACTTTTCAAAAGAAACGTAGTTATCGACAACTTTTCTATAAAAAATTTAAGATCAATAAATTTTCTATAAAAAATTAAAGTCATCGGTAACTTTTCTATAGAAAATTAAAGTTATCGATAACTTTTCTATAAAAAATTAAAGTCATAGATAACTTGTCTATAGAAAATTAAAGTTATCGATAACTTTTCTATAGAATATCAAAGTTATAGAATGAATGTCATCGATAACTTTTCTATAGAAAATGAAAGTTATCGATAACTTTTCTATAAAAAATTAAAGTCATAGATAACTTGTCTATAGAAAATTAAAGTTATCGATAACTTTTCTATAGAATATCAAAGTTATAGAATGAATGTCATCGATAACTTTTCTATAGAAAATTAAAGTTATCGATAACTTTTCTATAAAAAATTAAAGTCATAGATAACTTGTCTATAGAAAATTAAAGTTATCGATAACTTTTCTATAGAATATCAAAGTTATAGAATGAATGTCATCGATAACTTTTCTATAGAAAATGAAAGTTATCGATAACTTTTGTATGGAATATCAAAGTTATCGACAACTTCTAATATGAAATGTAGTTACCTATAAATTTTTTATAGACAACTAATATTATCGATAAATTTTGTATGGGAAATTAAAGTTATCGATAACCATTTTTAAGTAAATTAAAGCTCTCAATAACTTTTCTAAAGAAAATTAAAATTATTGATAAATTTTGTATGGAAAGTTAAAGTTCTCGATAACTTTTCTGTAGAAAAGTAAAGTTATGGATAACTTTTCAATAGAAAATTAAATTTATCGATAACTTTTCCATAGAAAATGAAAGTTATAGTAACTTTTCTATATAATATCAAAGTTATCGACAACTTTTAATAAGAAAAGTAGTTATCTATAACTTTTCTATAGAAAATTAAAGTTCTTAATTATCGATAAATTTTGTATGGAAAATTAAAGTTATCGATAACTTTTTTTATAGAGGTGTTAAGTAATCAATATTTTATCTATAGAAATGATAAGTTTTCGATAACTTTTGTATAGAATCGTAATTCTATTGATAAATTTTTTTATAGATGTTAGCGATATCTTTTCTATAGGAAACTAGTGTTATCGATAACTTTTCTTAAGAAAACTATTGTTATCGATAAATTTCTTAAAGAAAACGAGTGTTATCCATAAGTTTTCTTAGAAAACTAATGTTAACGATAACTTTTGTATAAAAAAGTTAAGTTTCTAATAACTTTTATATAGAAAAGTTAAGTTATCGATAACTATTTGATAGAAAAGTAATGCTGTCAAATTGTAAACTTTGGCGTTTATCAACAAATTAGTGGCTTGCTTACAGCATTTAGTTTACAACCAATTATTTCTAATATAAAATAAAATTTTATAAAGATTTTGATCTTATAGAATCTAATAATATTTTATATATTATTGTATTTAATTTAAAATTTTGCTCAAATATCTAGATTTTACATGAACTGAAATCATAAACCATTTCTTTTAGACAATTTAATTTGATTTTTTTCGATTCGTTTCGTTTCGTTTTGTTTTAAGAATATAGGTATATTTTTTTCTTTTAAATAAAATGTACTTCATGTACTATTAACTAAAAAAAAATTCTAATAGGAAATGATGACTATTAATTTTAATATGTTTGATAATCTTTATTTTCGGTCATAAAAATAGCGTATGTATAGAAGTATTTACGATTATATGACTTTAGCATCTCATGCACGTAGTATTGTAATCATAAAAATACAAAGATAACATATACATAAATACAACAAGTTCATAGTCGTATTTAGTTTTATTTTTCATGATCAAGGCAAATTGTATGAGTAGTAGCTATATGTATAATGAGCTATTTTATTTTAAAGTTTAAATAAAATTTAGGTCATCTTAAACCTTACTAATTTAAGACTTTACTAATTTAAGTTTATTTTTTTAGTTTTGTTAGATTTTTTTTGCTTGAAGTATTTTTTTATTTTTAGAGATAATCAAGGTAAATGTTCTATAGCAAATAATTAAAGCTAGAGATTATTTGCAAAATAGGTAAAATGAAAAATCTTTTTATTTTGGTTTAAGAGTTTAAATATTGATTTTATATTTCTATGTTTTTTTTTTTTTTTTTAAATATAGAAAGATGTTGTATAATTATTTAAGTGGTTTTAATTGTAATTTTTTATATTTATTATGCAGACATATGTTGTTGTTTGTGCGTAAAACTATCCTTCCGTAATTATAACAATAATAAAGTATATATTTTAATTTCAAATAAAATATTTTTTTATGAAATATTTTTTATTTTGCAAATTTATTACAAGGAAGTGAGTGCAATGTTTATTTTGATGTTTAAAATTAAAAAAAGTAAATATTTTATGTGGCATTTTTATTAAACCACATTTCAGTGGAATTATTTAACAAACCATTATAAATGTTTATAAGTTAAATTTAATTATATATAGTAGCTATACATAATGAGTTGAAAAGCAAAGAAATTGCTATAGGAAAAGTTTAAAATTTGATTATTTAAAAATTGTATATAATAAATGAAAAGTTAAAATTTCATATACATATTTAAAAAAGGTTCTGGGAAATGATTACTGTTTAATAAAAATATAAAAAATGGAAAATTAGTTTATTGCAAAAATAATTTTTTTAAGCATATTAAATATTAGATTGGCCTAAGAAATTTTAGTGAACTAGTTTTAAGTTAAACTGTTTTTTTTATTCATATCCAGATGTTACTCTTAAACCCTAAAATCAATCATAAACAATTAAATAAAAAAAGTTTGTTGCCTAAGACTTTTGTTTTCGCACAATCCTTTATGGTAAAATAAAAGGCATCAAAAGCGATAGTTAACTAAAATAAATTTCACATCAAATTTATTGCATTAACATTTTTAATTAAACATTTCAAAATAAAAGTTTATTGCTTAAGTCTTTTGTTATTTCCACATCAAATGTTTTTTGAAATACATAAAAACAACAATTTCTAAGAAAAATGTAATTAATCCTGTTTGAAAACTTTTAATATATTTAAATTTAATGCTATATCATTATTATAAAGGGCGTGTAGTAAAACATTACTGGCAAAATGTTTAAATAAAAATAAACTTTAAATAATTAATGGTTTATAAATAAATAAATTTTGCTAATCATTATAATGGATACAATAACTTGTAAGTAAATTAAAATTTTATTTGTTATGATTATCTATTTTTGGTTTTATTTTCAATATTTTTTTAATTTCTTTTGTTTATACAAAATTTTTAAAATTTATAAAATTATTATTGGTTGTTGTTGTAGTTGCTAATGTTAAATTGTTTATGGCAATTTGTCTTGCGTGCCAATAAGTTATTTTGTTTGAAATATTCATACAAAAGTACACAAAACATAACATGCCACTTGCCGCTACTTATTACATGTAGTATATAGTAATATTTTTTGTAATATATTTTTATTAATATTTGTTGTATTTGTTAAAAAAAAAATTGGGTGTATTACCGTTAGCTATTGTTTTTTTTTCGTTATCATATATAATTGTCAGTATGTTTTTTTTCTGCTTGTGTGTGTTACAATCAATATGTTGTAATTTATTATAGTTTTTGCCTTTATACATTTTTTTGTTAAAAGAAAAAAAAACCTTGTTAAATACTTTACTTGTACATAAATAGTAATTTGCATTTCATTGTTGCCAATTTGTTTTAATTTTAATTTCAATTGCGAATTAAAGTGATTGGTAACATAAATTAAACGTAAAGTTGGCTAAATTAAACAATGTGGTTAATAGTAATTTTTTATAACTGATAATCAATTTATTAAAAAGGTCATTTATGAACAAGTGAAATAATTTATAAAATATATGGGCGGCTAATTAAAAAATTTACCATTTTAATCAAGTAAACTTTAAATAATAGGTCATGTCTTCTATAATAAATTATAGATTATTAACTGTTAACTTAAAGAGTTTCCAAGGGACATGAATATTATTTTTTACAGACAGCAAAATCTTATTTTATATGGTACTGAATATTAAAAAAAGTTTCTAGTAAAATTACAGACTCTCTTCTTAACATAACTCACTAAAGTTTGCCTAATAACTTCTGAAACATTTGATTTATTTGTACACAAAGTTAAAGGAAATTAAATATGAAAATTATAAATTTTACCTAAATTCTTTTGGAAATAATGTAAAGCATAATTATCTTACAAGCAAAGAACGTAATTAAAACCAAATTTTATATGAAGATTTTACTCTAAAAATATCTAAAACTTTAAATGATTATAATGAATTTGTTAATCCTCAATAATTTTATAAATGAGTGATTCTATGCCAAAAAGGACAGCAATCGGACTTAACATCTCCTATGTCCATGAAATTTTAGGCTCATGTCCCTTTCCGGTCAAAAAATATGACAGTTTAAAAAATGAAAAATAGTCAAAAACTTTACAATTACTTGTTTGATTGCTAATAACTTTTAAACTATACATGATAGATATATAGTCTTAATTTCATATTAAAAAAAATATACAACAAAAGTTCAAAGCTCAAAGTTAGACATATACAAATCAAATTGTTATATCTCAAAAAATGGTATTTTTAAAATTCTGAAAAAATATATAATGTTGATGTAACTCTTTTCCCTACGCAAGTTGGAGACTTATTTAGTTTAAAAGTTATTGACCAAAATAAAATCAAATTACTTATAGCTTCTGAACTATACACAATAAAATTTTAGTTTAAGTATCATTTTAATAATGAAATAATATGTAATAAGTTGATTTAATTTGAAAGTTCAAAGGTCAAAATTACACTTATTAAAATTAAACCTTTATGTCTCCTAAAAAGATATTTTTAAAATTCTTAAAAAATTATATAATGTCAACACAATTCTTCTTAATACCCGTGCAAAATTTCTTATTTGACACTCCTTTTGTTTAGAAGTTATATGACAAAATATAAACTAAAGTCACATTTTGTATATAAAATTTCATTTTTTTTAATAAAAAATACTTTAAATTAATGTTTGTAAATATGTATTTTGAATTTTTACATACAAAAAGTGTGAAAAACTTCTAAATCAAAAGAGACTCCAACTTGTTTTTCGTCTCGAGTATAGAATATAGTTATCTATATTTAATTGTTTAAGCTGATATCCAGCTTTGATCTTTTTATTATAGATTTTGACCTTTGAACTTTTGAATTAATTAAATTTTATAAACGTCATATTAAAGTCAATATCTTTTTATATTAAATAATAAATACCCAGCAAAAACTTTGCTTGCCATGTAATGAGATAAGAAGCTAATATAATGGCTCTACACTACTTTCACATTAGATGAATAACTCATTATTTTAACACGGTGATGTCATTAGAGGCAACTACTTACTCTATATTATTACAGGTAGGCATTTCAGAAAGTCATTACTTAGATGTCGTTACAAGAACTAATTACTTTGTAGCTATTCATTCACTCATTAGTTTCAAAGTATTACAGAAGTCATTATTAGCAAAATGAATAGTAACTAGTTACATTATCGGTTACAAGTAAGTACTGAAGTATTATAAATAAAAAGCCGATAATTTTTTTTAAATTTATTTATTTGAAAATATGCAGAAATCAGGATTAGACATACATACTATTTCAGACTTGGAGTTAATTCTTGAAGCTCATTCTTATGACCCGTGCAGAAATTGAATAAAATTCCGGACCTTAATGACCTGCCTCCGTCTGAAAATTGTTAAGAGTTTAATACGTTTAACAAATTATTTTAAAATAGCCAATAAATTTTTCTTACCTTTATGTAATTGTATTTCCTAAATTGCAATCTATTCAAATTTGTTGCCTTTTGAGTTTCTAGATTTTATAAATTTGTGCCTAGGAGAAACAATACAAATTAGTGGATATTTTTTAGTAATATTTAGATACTTACCACTTTTAAACACTAATAATTTACCAATAGCCTTTTGAAATAAGAAATTGATTTTCGTAAACCTTAACAAAAAATATTTATTTTCTTGAATTTATTTTTTTATGTCAAGAATTTTTAATTTTGAAAAATTTGACAAACATTTTTTCAGACACAAAATTTATTTAGTACACAAGACAGTAAAATTAAATGAACAATAACACTTTTTGCATATAACTAGCTTGTTGAGCGTAGTTCGTATTTTGATGTTAATACAACATTTATAGACAATAAAATTTCCTACAAATTTCCTCTAGTACATTTTTATACCCCTTTATTGGTTTAAGAGTTATACCGTATTTTATGTTTGATGTAGTATTTTACATAAACTCGAATTACAGAGTTCATTAATGAATTCATGTACGTATAAAGTGGCCTAATGGATTTGTTAACAATAAGCTATTCTGTCTGCTTACGTCGTAATTTCGACTTCACCGGAGACTGGTGTGTTTACGATTAATTATTTGTTTCAGTCTTCTTGACTTTAACAAATAATTAATGTATTTTCATATTTTACCCACTTTTAAAATATATAATTTTTATAATATAAATGAAGAGATAGATAAAAAGTAACATTTCCAAAAATCTGACCTTATGTAACTGATTACATATCAAGTTAAAAGTAAGTAGTTACTAATCTACTTTCATGTAATGCAGAAAGTATGTTGTTATGATTGAAAAGTAACTACATCCGTAACTACATACCATTACCAAGTTTTTGCTGGGTATAAATTAGAATTTTACAATGTATATTTAAGAAATTTTGAGCAATAAAGTATGTACACTTTTGGAAAAAATTCGATAGTTTTTTTAATTTTTAAGACGTCATATTTTTTAAGTAGATAGGGTTTTCAATCTGAAAGTTTATAATTTGAGCAACACTTGCAATTTTTGTTTTTTTAATTTTTAAGACGTCATATTTTTTAAGTAGATAGGGTTTTCAATCTGAAAGTTTATAATTTGAGCAACACTTGCAATAGGTAATAACTTTAGCGAATTTCATTGAAATCCGATATATCAAATCCGATTTAATTACTTAACATTACTCTTTGAATAAATTTAAATTTTTTATAGCATAGTTTTTGTTGTTACGTAACAAATATTGTAGCATATTTCTAGGCTAAAACATACAAGTTTTAATTATGCACCTGTTCTCATCGACACTTACCTGTAAAGAGAAAAGAAAAAAATATATAATTAGTAAAGTAAAATAAGGAGTGCGTATGAAGAATAAGTGCATACACTTTTAGTTATACAAATTAAATAAATGGGTGAATCTTTTTAAAATTATGTTTTTATTAAATACATTTATGTGAAAATTTAAAGGAATAATTATTTTTTTATTTTTAATAGAAGAGAACTTTCATAAGGGCTTTTATTATGTTTTTGTTGTGTCCACCTTTTTCTAAAACTGTTTAGTTCAATATCTTTCCAATTGCCTATATTTTAATTATTAGGGCAACAAATTAAGAATACATCTACGTTTGTTTTATAAAAAGAATAAATCTTTTCCGATGCCGCTCATTCATGTATATTTCAAGGTTAATTAATACTTTTTTATTTATTTATATTCCATTACAATACAACTACAAATTATATTCTAAGAGCTTTTGAGCTAAGAGATTCAGAGCAATATAATTTTTGAGCTGCTTTCCTATCTTTTCTAGCTTTCTTAAAATTTTTTATTATTTTGTCTGCAGTCCTACAGTCTAAAAATTTACTTTTTCTTCTATTGCACAGTATGAAATGCTAGAACACGGGCTGATGATAAACATTATTTGTAATATTATACAATTTGTAATTTATTGTAAAGCTAACATGTCATACATTATAGTGTAAAACAATATTTTCTTCAAAATTAAACTTATTTACATTAAAATGTACATATTAAATATCACAATGTTTCCATTAATATTTTATAATTTGTGTGGAGCTGTAGGAAATAATATTAAATAATATGCCATATACCACAGATCATTATAAAATTATAAGGTGGATATATTATATCTGTCTGGCCGTCTTTCCCAAAAATTATCCTTTAATCCCAAATAGTGTTTTTTTTATCATGGTACTTATGTATTTAAACTAATTATTTAAGCCAAGGGCTTTAATGTTTCTACCCTCGTTCCTATAAATGTCTTAAGTATTTTAATGTAATTTAAACTTTCATATGTAATAAAATAAAAATAAATTTCAAATTCAAAGACAGTTTGCCAAATAATAAGCAAATAGATTTAGCTCATATTAACAAATATTATGAAAAATATTCTCAAGATTAATAGTGTAAATTTTTCTTCATTTAAAGTTGCAGACTTACAAAAAATGCACTGAAAGGTTTCCTTCGCTTGTCATGAACTCTTTGTATTTTGAATACACCTGCATTCCTAGCAATTGTTTTATATAGTCGACTTGGCGAATGACTAGATTTTCTATAGAAAATATGTCTAATGTTACAGTTTTGTTAAAAAAAAACTTACATAGTACATGAAACTCTTACTGAATTTTCTATAGAAAATTACCAAGATTTCTTTCTTGTTTTGTATTATAAAAAATATTCTAACTGATTTGGATGAAAATCAAAACAATTTAATGTATTTATTTTGTATTTCAAAAATTTAATTCATTTTTACACTTTGTATGCGTCAGAAGTCATTTCAAAGGAAGTTTGAAAATATTTCACTTATAACTCAACCTAAAGGCGTGTATTATGCTTTGCAGCATTAATTTTGATACACAACTATATTTTAGCAATATCTGCTAGTTTATTTTTTATCCTGGCATTTTTGTTCATTGATTAGACCTTTGTAAATGATAAGAATTTCCAATGCTTATTTAGAAAAAAAAAAAAAAAATGCATTTTCTCGAAAAACGCAAAAAATTGCAAAACGAAACAATATGGAAAATATAGCCCATACATAATTTTATTTATTTCCGTTGAGTTTTAGTTTACCGATTTTCACCAAAAGCTTGCGGGTCTAATGAAATTAAAAATTTTTTACGAATCCAATTTCATTTTGGGTTGCATAAAACACATAGTATTTTTCTAAGATGCTAACAAGTTCTTACTGATTCCGTATTCAATTATAAAAGTACTTATCCTAAGATTTATATTCCATAATAAACTTATTTAAAAAATTGTTTTGCGCTAAATAATTATAAAGTAATGAAAACCATTGAAAAAAAGGCACCTTTTTTATACATATTTTAAATTTGCTTAAGGAACTGAACTTTGATCTGTTGTATTATGAAGACAAATTAGTAAAAGTAGGAAAAAACTTAATTTTTTGAAGTGTTTGCTATAAAATTACGATAATGAAAACACAAACAGAAAATGTTACCAAAATTAATTTTGGCCAAGAAAAGTGGTCGGCGAAACCATAGTGCACTGGTTAAGGTTTGCAAGTGTGTTCTCTTCAAATGCATGTATTATTTAGCAAGTTTGTTGCTTAAGTCTTTTGTTTTTGAATACATTTAATTTAGGAATTAAATCAATTACATAATATTTAGCTTTTCAATCTTTTTAAAAAAAACTAAAAAATAAATTAAAAAATCTTTTTAAATAAATTAAATACAAACATAAGCTTTCATTGATTACTTTTCTTTTTCAGTTAAAATAAAATTAATAACTTACTTTTATTATTAATATTACTGTATAATAATAAAAGGCCAGTTTTGTTTTATAGGAGATTTACTATATGTATGAATATTATCCTCTTAAACCAAAAAAGGGAACCTGCTGTGATTTTAGATTATGATTTCAATTTACTTTTTTTCTTCTTTTCATTTTGTTGCTTCTCTCTAAACAGTTGTGTTTAAAGTTGAATATATGTATTATGTTTTTTTTTTTTTTTTTTTTTTTAACAATTTGGTTTAGTTTTCTTGGGTTTTGTTATAATAGTTATAACTGCAAATATTCACATCATTGCAGGCCAGGTTTCAAACATTTACTATTAATACTTTTAGTATAAGAAAGAACAATATAATAAAAAAATAAGTCTTTTGGTCATTGGACAACAATAACATGTTAAACCTTTTACTACTGTCTGTTGCTTGTAATCATCGTATGTATGTTTGATTTTAACTTTGTCTCTATGGCAAGTATTTAAAGCAGAAAAAAAGGCATATGAGTACAATAGAAATTGGTGCATGTTTCTTTTTTTTTTGTATTTCATTCATTCTTTCTTTCATTTATTTAAAAGAAGCCAGTAAGGTATTAGTTTTTTGTTTAACTTAAATGTGTTATTTTTTGTTTAAGTAAAAGCATGACCATGGCTAAACATTTTTAAGTTAAGATCTTTTTCGTAAAAAAACTATGATGCTGGCTAGTGATTGTGATGATTTAACTTTATTGGGTGTGTTCAATTATATGCTTTAATAATAACGGTAATCACGGCCAAAAAAAAAGCTTTTTAAAGGAGTTGCTTAAAAAATAGAAGCATGTATTTAAAACTTATGCCTTAAAAGAAGAAAGTCTGGTGCGAGTAAATACATATGTTACTTATTTAAATATTTAGGCTCTATTTTCAAATTAATTCTACCAGATGTATTGTATAATTGTAGAGAATTTTTTAAAAAGTTGTTATGCGATCAACTTATAATAAAAATCTTGAAAGAATTTAATTCTTAACTAGAAATATTTAGTAATGAATTTCAAAATGTTTAAATTCTGTACAATGATTGCAGAGAATAAAGTTTTCAAAAAACTAAAATCATAACCACTGTTGCGAATATCAAAGTTTCCTATAAAAAATCTTTCGAATATCAAAATCTGGCAGATATCAAACATTTTTTTAAAGTGTTACGGATGTTGAAATTTTCTATAGACAATTTTGCGAATATCAATTTTTTCTAAAGAATATCTTTCTATAGAAAATCCTGCGGATATCAGAGTTTTCTTTAGAAAGTCATTTTCTATATAAAACCTTAATATTTTCTACAAAAGAAAACCTACGGATATTTTCTATAGAAAATCTTGCGGATATCAAAACTTTTTATAGAAAATCTTGCCGATTTTAATATTTTCTATAAAAACTCCTGCAGATGTTATTTTTTTTTTTTATACAAAATCTTGCGGATGTCAATATTTTCTGTAGAAAATATAGAGGATGTCAATATTTTCTATAGAAAATATAGCGGATGTCAATATTGTCTATAGAAAATCTTGCGGATGTCAGTATTTTCTATAGAAAATCGTATAGATGTTAATATTTTTTATAGAAAATCTTGCGGTTGTTAATGTTTTCTATAGAAAATCTTGCGAATGTTAATGTTTTCTATAGAAAATCTTGGGGATGTTATTGTTTTCTATAGTAAATCTTTCTATAAAAACTCTTGCGGATTTTAATGTATTCTATAGAAAATCTTGCGGATGATAATGTTTTCTATAGCAAATCTTTCTATAAAAACTCTTGCGGATGTTAATGTATTCTATAGAAAATCTTGCGGATGTCAATATTTTCTGTAGAAAATTTAGCGAATGTCAATAATTTCTATAGAAAATCTAGCGATTGTCAATATTGTCTATAGAAAATCTTGCATATGTAAATATTTTCTATAGAAAATCGTATAGATGTAAATATTTTCTATAGAAAATCATGCGGATATCAAAGTTTTCTATAGAAAATCATGCGGATATCCAAGTTTTCTATAGAAACTCTTGCGGATGTTAATGCTTTATATACGTTAATGTTTTCTAGAGAAAATCTTCCGAATGTTAATGTTTTCTATAGGAAATCTTGCGGGTGTCAATATTTTCTGTAGAAAATTTTGCGATAGTCAAAATATTGTTTACAGAAAATCTTGCGGATGTCAATATTTTCTATAGAAAATCCTATGAATGTTAATATTTTCTATAGAACATCTTTCGGATGACAATATTTTCTATAAAAACCCCTGCGGATATTAATGTTTTCTATAAAAAATCTTTGGAATGTTAATGTTTTCTATAGAAAATCTTGTGGATGTCAATATTTTCTGTAGACAATTTTTCGGTTATCAATACTTTCTATAGTATATCTTGCGAATGTCAATATTTTCTATAGAAAATCCTGTGGATGTTAGTATTTTCTATAGAAAAACTTGCGGATGTCAAAATTTGTCTATAGTAAATGTTGCAAATATCAATTATAATAACATTACTATTGTTTATATTAATAGAATTTATAGTTTGTTACAGAAAAACTTGTAGATAAGTATTTACGTTTCTTTACTGATGAGAAATTTATTTACAGTTCTCAAAAAAACACTCACCGCTAACAATTGTTATTATCAAAGAAAATATTTTCTTAAACATTTAAAATTATAGTTTATGTAAAAATATAAAAATTCTCATAAACAATAAAAATTATTTAAGATATAAACCAACAAAAACGTGCTCAAACTGAAATACATCAATAAACGTAAAAATATATAACGATAAATAACATTTTAAGATAACGATACAAAGTCGAATATAATAAAATAAAATACCAACATAGAACTAAAATAAAATATTAGGAAATGAAAAAAAGAAAAAATCGTTTGCAAAACCTACGGTAACTATGAAGTGTTAAATTGTTAATAAACTAAAGCAATTGCAGAGAAAATCTAAGGAAAAATATTAAGTTCAAACGTGATAAAATAGTTTGCAATAAGGCACAAAACAAGTACAAAACTTACTACACACATATACTCCATTTCAAAACCTTTCTAATATCGTTAGAATAGAAACAAGTAATATGATTGAGAGAAAAAAAAAGTAATTCATTGAGAAATTTAAACGCAGTAAAGCACGTACTTTTAGATAAAATTTATTTTAGAAAACAAAGAACTATGTTTCTAATTTAAAAGAAATTGTAATTGAAAAATTCTTTAGTTTAACATATTTGAATTTTTTAATAAATGACTTTTATAAAATTCTTAGTTTTCTTAGGTTTTATTAACTTTGCATATATTTGTTTTTTTTTTTCTTTAAGAACACTCCTCTGTTTGTCAGTTACTGTTGCTATAGGAAATTTCTATATTTAATTCTTGTATGTGTATATTTTTTTTGCCAAAAAGTATTTTTGCTTAAATTAAACTTTTCAACTTTTCTAGCGGAAATCATAGATATCACAGAAATTACTCATACGCCCATTTGATCAGTTAAAATAGCAACTAACAACAAAAGCATGGCATTATTATGAAAACATAAATACACTTAGAGAAAAATGTTTAATGGGAATGAATATTGTAGGGGAAGGAAAAACCCATCTTTGACCATAGAACCATAGACGCACATTGGAGTAAAAGAGGTCGAAAATGGCGGTCAATTCAGAGAAATGTGATATCAATATTTTAATGACCACTTTTTATTTTTTTTTATTTATTATCAGGTAAAAAATTAATTTTTAGAATTTTGAGATTTTTTTTGCAGAATGGTAATATCCGTCCTTCCGTCTATACAATAGAGTTAAATGGGTCGAAAACTATGCATAATTCAGGGAAAGGTTATATTAACACTTTAATGAACGTATAATTTTTCTTTTTATTTAGTAAGTAAAAAATGCATTCTTAGAATTATAAGATGTTTTTTTGGCAGAATGGTAATATCCTTCTGTTTATATATTTGTGTTAAATCGGTTAAAAATTTTGGTATATATATGGAACAGATCTGACCAACATCTTGCAATGCTGAAATTGTTGAAACTTCAAATGTATATAACTCAAAGAATATATAAGAGAAATAGTACATGCAAGCATGTTTTCTAAATGATTTATCAAGGAATTTAAGATGATATAAAAATTCGCTAGTGGTTAAACATTTTCTATGACTTTAGTACCCTACTTTAAACCCCCATAGCTCTGCTCCTGAAGTGTATATGGGAGCCTGCTTTTAAACTTAAAATGTTACTGTCCTCTGCTACGCCTATGTGAAATATCATGTAAATCATACCGATTAGAAGTTACAGATTTATATCAATTCTGCCCCACTGTTTTATGTTTGATAGAGCAAAGAAAATTTCTGCACTTAAGTTGTTTTTTATATGAAATCTACTGGAGTTTTTTCGGAAAAAAAAAAAAAAATAATAATAATAATTTCTCAAATCGGGCTACACATGCGCACAATTTTTTTCACAGTATTAAAGTGGACAGTATGTACTATTTTTTAAACAAATTTTCGGAACAAACAACCTGTAACATTTTAAATTGCATTCCATGAAAATTGAAAATTAGTGTATTTTAGGATAATTTTCAAAAAAATAACAAAAATATTGGGACAAAATATAATTTACAAATACTTAAATAATAGTACACTTAAATACCTCAAGTTGACGATTTCATTTTAAATTTTTATTTTAAAAGACTTTTTATTCAAAATAAATACAATGAAAATTCATCAATTTAATTTTTTGGTCTTTAAAAAATGTAAAAAAAATTTTAATTTTGACAGCTCCTTATAAGAAAACAACACAATCTAGTTTAGAGATTTTAATTGATATTGATACATAATTTTGTCTATTTTTATTCGGTGCCCAACTATATTATAAAAATTTGAATTTAAAAATTCAATTAATCAGCATTTTTGACACATTTTACCCAACGTGAGACGACATTAAATAAGATTTTTCTTAATATTTTTTTTTTGAAAGAGAATAGAAAACCTTGCAGATGTCTAGACTTTAGAGTTTTAAAAGAAAATTTTTATGTCTGTGTTTCCCAGAGATAATTTTTCGGATGGATGTTCGGACTTTCTATAAAACAATTTGGCGGATGTTTAGATGTTCTATGAAAAATATGGAGAATGTCTCGATTTTCTATAGAAAATTTTGGTGGATATTTATATTTTCTAAACAAAATTTGGTGGAAGTGTAGAATCTCTGTAGAACATTTGAAAGATGTGAAGATTTTTTTCTACAGAAAATTTGACAGTTTTCTAGATTTTTCTATAAAAAATTGGTGCATGTTTAAATGTCTTATAGAAAATTAGGCTGATGTCTAAATTTGTCACGCTGTACGAACATTTCATCGTCTACTATACAGAAATAAAATTTCTAGAAAAAATTCTTCCGAAGTACTTTCATGTTATTTTTTACCTTCAAATTCTTGCTTGCGTTTTTATTAGGATTTATTTCTTACTTTTTAGGTCTTCAGGCCAGGCTTCCTTTAAAATTTTCTGATAAAGATTCAAAGCAATTAACTTTTTGTGACACTTTTCTTCCAGAGATGAGGTGATTTTTTCTCAAAATCCTATTTTGCCTGAGTCCTACAGCCTGAAGGTACTTTTTGTCTTCCATTATCAGGTTACCATTCAGTGATCATGACCTCTTTGTATAATTTTATGACCCAAAAAACTGTATTTTGCGTCACAACAGCCTTCCTTGCAATTATTTTATATGCCCAATGCAAGATTTCATGAAAAATTTTAATTATGTTTTTAGGTGTTTTTTGTTAAACTTCCATTTTAAGAAAAACTAAATTTGCTATTAGCATGAAACTTAGCACATGGCAAGTGATCATAATTGCAAATATAAGCCATTTAACATAATTATTAATTTTTCACCACATCAAAAGTTATAAGCCCAAAAGCATGCACGGATTTTTTCATGCGTAGTCCTTAGATTTCTATAAAAAAAATTAGCGGATGTCTAGATTTTCTATAGAAAATTTAGCAAATGTCTAGATATTCTATAGATAATTTGGCGGATGTCTAGATTTTTTATAGAAAAATTTTCTATAGAAATATCTTTCTACAAAAAATTCAAGGCTTAAAAAAAACTTGACGGTTATCAAGATTTCTATAGAAAATTTAACGGATTTTCACTTTTTTTTATAGAAAAATTTCAGATTTTAATATTTTACATTAAAAACAACAGATTTAGGGGACATACTTGATGTTTTTTTATAAATAGATTTTACCTTGATAAAGTTTGTGTCTTAAATCTTTTGTTTTGATATGACTTTTTTCCAGTAATAATTCTAAATTTCTTTTCAACGAATTTTCCTTCTGTGTATTAAATACTTGAAAAAACATAAATCCTTTTCAAAACTAAACCTAGCATTTAAAGTATTCAAATAGTAAACACAAAAATAACAACTAAAAGACATGATTAAAGGGGGAGGCAAAAAAAAAATGCCCAACTGCCTGTTACGAGTTCATAAAATGCAAATAAATGAAGATAAACGAAATACCATAATAGACAAATATTATTTAGATATGAAAAGGAGAAAAAATATTATAAAAATATTTAGCTTATTTATGAAAGGCGTGTATGATTTTGTTGTTGTTGTATTTAATGCCACTATTATCCCAAAAAAATAAATACACATCTATCCAGGCATTTGTTTTCCTCTTTTGCATATCAAACACTTGTTTATAAATAAAAAAAAAAATAACCGAAAAAATCTTTACATTTTTATAATATTTTTTTTCTTTTGGCAAACATACGAGTATATGTTTAGATATGTTGCCAACAGTCAAGACCTTATACTTGTTGCTTGAACTTGATTGCAGTTTTGTGTCGAAACTACCTCTTTTATACAATTTTTTTCTTTTTCATATTTAAGTAGACAAAAAAACATACACCTGAGAAATATTTGTATTTTTTTCTTTATAAATATATATATTTTTTTTGTTATACACAATGCTCGATTTTTTTCAGTTATTTTCTTTGACGCGTGTGTTGGATAAATTCTTGTTCATGTGTGTGGGCCGATTTTGTTTTTTTTCGGTTTTGCCTTCTTCTGCAGTTATAAAGTTTGAATGTTTTAACTATTGTGAGAATTGAAGGAAAAATTGCTATATGTTGGATTTTCATTGTTAGAAGTTTTTTTTTTTTTTTTTTTTAATGAAGAGGGAGGGCGGCTATAAATATCTAGCTGTATATTAGGCATTAGAAGATTTAAACTTTAATTTAGTTTTTTTATTTAGAGAGATTATGAAAAATATTCAATACATTTTCAAAGATGTGAGAACTAGAGTATATGATAGTAATTTTTACAATAATAATAAATTTGCCATAGTATAAATAAAATTCAGACCTATAATTAAATTACAAGTTCTTGAAATTTAAGTTAGTATCGTACTCATATACCACTTCTCCTGTTTACATTAAACGCTTTTAGAATCATTAACTTAGTGTGTGAACTTAAATTCCTTTTAGCCATTCTATATTCGCTTTACCAACAATTAGATCCGCTAAACCTTTCAATTGATCTCTATGTAAACTTAAGTAAGAATTTCATGTAAAATTTTGTTGTCTATAGGAAAATCTCTATAACAAACTTAACTGTGTTTGCGCAAGAAAAAAAAAATTTTTCTACTTTAATTCAATTAATCTTTAGATGTTTCACGAATTTTTTCTAGAATTTTTAAGTAACAAAATTCACATAAACATATGTACTACTATATATAAAATGATTATATAACCACAATGACGCATGCTCTGTTTTCAAGTTCTGAACTAAATTATACTCACTTGCTATTAGTTTGTAACATAAATTGCTTATTTTAGCAATGATTTTCTTTTGCGCTCATTTGTATGATCATATAATGTTAGAGATGAAATAAAGAAAATAAAAAAAGTACTTTAAAAGAGGGAAAAAGTTTGATATTTTGATACTTAATTGAATGTATAGTTGTTAAAGTGTTTGTGATGTATTAAATATAGTATTAGATCCATTACCCTCTTATTTTGTAAAACACTTCACTTTCAAAATATTTTCCATATCAATTGTTTTCGTTTTTCGAACAAATTCTTAAAGAGAGTTAAAAAATTATTTTAATATTCTATTAAGTGTCCAAGGTCTATAGAAAAAAATACTACATACATATGTATATAAAATTATATTTTGACTATTCATAGTAAACCTACGTACTCAGGTGTCAAATTTCCCCTCAAAAGAACTTAAAAGTTTCGAAGAATAAACATTTAAAAAAAAAATAATAATTATAAAATATTTACGAATATTATATCAACCCAATATTGTTATATGCATGAAACTAGAGGTCATCCATGGTAAAACTGTGTAGTCGATTTTTCTCCAGGATTTAAAACTTCCTCTTAAAGAACTTCGCAGTTTCGAAAGATAAGCAACTTTTAAGAAAATTATAAAACATTTACAAATAACATATTAACGTCAAATGAAAGCTAAGATTCGCAATATAATAGTGCCTACTTTTTATTAAAATATTGCAGTACAAAAGGTTAAGAAAATTTATTTAAAAAAAAAAAAATAATAAAAAAAATAATTTTTTAAGAGAGCAGAAAAACAGCATTACCATTGAGAATTTTTAAAAAGTGTCCAAAAAAGATGATTTCAAAATAAAATGTCGCCAAAAAAGGGGCTAAGTGCTTTAAAACCTAAAAAACTCTTTAAAATTTTGTATTTTAAGAAAAACTACAAAATGTAGTTTTATGAAAAGCAAAATATTTTTTAATTATTTTACAATAATTTTTATTATAGCAAAAATAAAGATCTATTCACAAAAATAGTTAACATATTTTTACTAACATTTTCAGTTCATTTATAAATACTCTGCGGTTTTTTATATCACTATACTGTGAAACAATCTCAAAATGACTAATTTATTTGTTGAAATTAATATATAATCGGTCGATATATTTCAACAACTTAAAAGGGGCCAAATGGTAAGAAGAGTACACAATGGTGCTTAGTCTAAAATTTTTGAAAAAATTTGGCTCACAGTGCATAGTGAAAAATTAAAATAAACATCTTTTTAAATTGTGTTGAAATATACATTTTTAGAGAGGTAATGAAATAACTTATAAATTAGAAAAACACTTTTTTAAATCAATTTTTTGTGGCTACAACATAAAAATTAATTAAATTTTTAAAAAATTATAATTTTTTTACTATTTATAAAAGTGTTTCTTACAGTTATTTAACAGATTAAAAAATAATAAGTGCCACAACTTTAAAACAAGTTAAATTGAAAAAGTTTTTGATTTCTTGTTTTTACTTCAATTTCAAAGAGTTTAAATAAAGCTAAAATAAAAAAAAATAAAAAATTATTATTTCGTAAAGGGAGGTGCGAAGTGATTTTCAAAATGCAGTAACTCAGAAACGAATAAATATTTATTAATAGTTCTTTTACAACCTAATTGATATACATAAGTCCAAATAATATGTGTGAAAATATTATACTGGTTGGAGTCGTATTAACTAAGTTATAACTAAAATAGAAAGAATTTAGAAAAACTATTTGTGACATTTTAGGTAAAAATTATGGTTTAATTTAAGATGGAGCCAATTATAATTTGGGATAAAAAAATTATATATTTTCAATTTGCGATACATTTGATTATTAAAAGGAAAAAAGTAGTTATTTTTAACTAATTGTATATTTGACTAATTGATTATACAAGTTTAAAGAATTAAGGTAGAATTTCCTGTATTTATACCCTACACCACCATAGGTGGGGGTGGATACCAAAACAATAACATAGTTTTTGTACCAAGAGAGGTCAGTCCTTCAAATTGCTCCTATTAAAACAAATATTGTCTAACTCATAAAAAACATATTTCCAATGTCTATCAAAAATTTTGATATTGTTTTGACCAGTATTTTAAAAGAAAATGTTCCTACTACAAAATAAATTAGGATACATATCACTGTGTGATAATTTACCAAAAAAATTTGCACACATGATAAAAAATCGATATACATGTAGATCAAACTAGAGCTCATGTATAATAAAACTGCGTACTTAGTTTCTCTCCAGAATACAATTTTTTCTCAAAAGGATTTTTAAAATTCCGAAAAAAAAAACTATAAAATATTTACCAAAATTATATCAACTAAATATGGATGTCTAGTGAAAGCTACGAGTTAAAAGCAGCACGTTAAAATTTTGAAGCCTTCAAATCAAAATGCATTTCGTGCATTTTTTTGGTCAGCATAATCGACCAAATGTGTCCACAATCGGGAGAATTGTACGCAAATTTCAGCAAACCGGATCTGTAGGAAATGTGAACACCTGTTCATGCTCGCCCAGTTCGTATTGTGGAAAACATTGATGCTGTTCACGATAGTGTGGCGGAACCTTGACTCGTCGTCGTGTTCGCTATCGCGAGATGATAACGGACTTCTTGTGGCCAGAAATTGAGGATACAGCCAAACGAAACAATGGCTGCGTGCGTTTTGTTTGAACCACCATTTGTAAAGTGTGTAATTTAGTAATGAAAATGTATAATATTACAGGATTAAATTAAAAAAAAAAGATATTTTTTTTTTAAATTTTTTACCAGAATATTTAATAGAAATATTATATTGCAGGGATTCGTAGATTTTATTTAACATCTATATTGGGTCGAAATAATCTTTGTAAATATCTTAAAATATTCTCCAAATTTGCGCATTTTTTAAAAACTTTGTATTTATTTATTTTAAGTCTAAAGTAATATGCGAACGAAGTTTAAATTTTCTTCTATTCTTGTCCCATCGTTATTTGGGAGCACTGGAAGACTGTGCGGCTGGTTGGATCTACATAAAATTTCAAATAGACCCCTGGTATTGGGACACATGACCGCTTGCCAAACTTTTGTTTCTTATCCGATATATAATATGTTTATATGTTTTTTCTCGGTGAGTCTTATAATTGCATGTGCTCAATTTTGCAAAATCTGGGCTCAGTTTTTTAAATATATAGACTAATTTACTAATCCGATTTTGTAAATTCTACTTTTTTAAATAACAATATTATCTATCGAATAAAAGAAGTTGATGTATTTTCCGAATTTAAAAATAAACGATTTTGAATTAAAGAATAAAAAGAATTCTGTAAAAATTTTATGAAAAATGTCTAAAAAAGTGCAATTCACCCCAGCTTTTCATCTCTGCCTTATATACACATGTGAATGTTTAAATTGTTGCATTTCAATGTAAAGCAACTGTGCAAGTATGACTATATGTATGTTTGTGTTGATTTTCCACTAAATAACATAAACTTACACTTCTAATGTGTTTAACAAACTTGTAAATTTTCCTTTAAATTTATAACAATTGTTAAAAACACACACAGGAAAAGCATGAAAATAAGAAATATTTGAAATGTATGTAATAAAAATGTATAGAATCTAAATCTAAAGCGTACTCATATCTCAAACACTTACAGACATATAGTAGGTAATGCCTAGAGTTAGAACTGTAGCTAAAAAAAAAAAAAAAATACTTCAAAACTTCTTGGAGGCAAAAGATGCAAAAATTGGTAAGAAATGTTACGAGAAAATTTTTGAAGTGAAGAAGAAAAAACAGTTAAACTTTGACTGAAAAATTCACATGCTGTAAACTAATGTGAAATAAGTATTAGTGTGCACTACTCACTACGCTGCAACAAGTACTATTTAAAATTGGTACCATTTTTTGTGTCTTAACGAAGGGGAAGTATAACGTACAAAAATTAAATTTTTGGTGTTTTTAAAAGGTAATAATGATTAAATACCTTATAAGTTAAATCTTGGAAATCTTTCTTACCTGAAAAGACAAGAAAAAAAAAAAAATTCATAATTAGAAATTATAAAATTTATATATAAATGTGTTTAATAATTTATAGAAATTCCTCTTTGGGGTACACTAACCACCTAAGGGGAATAACAGTATTTTAAGTATTTCTGACAGGCGACAGAAGATTTTCCACTAAATAATAATTTTGTTTTAATAATATTTGCTAGATTTGAGATTCTTTTTTGAAATATTATACCCTTTGGAATTCTTCCCCAGTTGTTTGCAACATTTGTTTGGTAGTTTTTTTTTCCTGTGGCGGGAAAATATGCGAGAAATCATCATCATCAGAATTAGAATGTGTTTGAGTTTTGTGCTTCATTTTTGTCTTTTTTGCATTTGTTGTTATTGTATGTGTTGGCAACATATGTGGATGCATGTTGGTAAAGTGAGAAGACGGGTAAGCAGGCGGACAGAATCAAACATTGCCTAGTCATACATACTAGAGTACACTTTAATATCTTCAAATGCTTTTGTTGTCGTATTTTGAAGCAAGTAGCATACATTAGCCATTTCACTAAGATATGGGATGCTTAAAAGATGCAACCAAGTAAGAAAAAAAAAAAGTTAACTTCAAAAAGCGGAGGTTGCGGAAGCAACCGTGAGTGTCAGTCACTATCACACTTTTTTCTCACTTCATAGTTAGTGTTGTTGGAATTGTTTTTATTTTTTTTGCATTTATACTTTGTTACTTGTTGCTGTTGTTAGTTTGTTGCTGTTAAAAGAAATTGTAATTACAGACTTTAGAATTGAGATTAACATGCAACTTTAAAACTTCTTCAAACTGTTTGACTACGAGCCTGCCTATAAACTTTTGCTTTTTGTTTTTTTTTATGTTTCTTTTCATCTTCTTCTGAGTCTGAAATTTAGTGTTAGAATAATAAAAAAATCTAAGAACTTAAATGTTTAGCAGTACATAAACTATTGTAAGCATTTTCAACGTAGGCATCGTCGTCATCTCCAACAATGTCTGATCATCATCACTGGAGCATTGAAGTTTAGAGGGGAAAAAATGCCTAGAAGAAATTTTGAAGCTGAAAGATGTGCCAGCAGCAGTAGTAGTTTCAAACCATGAAGTTAAAAAAGTTTCTATTTTATTTTTTTTTTACAGAAGCGTTATGATGCGACCAAAAAGATTTTTTTCTTGAGTTTATCGCGTAACAGAAACATTTATTTACTCACCCTACCATAAAATAATAGGCGAATTAAGAAGGAATATGAAAAAAAAGAATATTTGAAGTTGAAATTTTCAGCTTACGCTTTTTGGAAGACACTATACTGTAGTCTACAGTATAATTTTGTCTATAACATAGTCTACAGTATAGTCTATATTCTAATCTATAGTCTAGTCTATAGTTTAGTTTATAGTCTAGTATATAGTCTATTCTATAGCCTATTCTATAGTATAGTTTATAGTCTATAGTCTGGTCTAGTCAATATTCTAGTCTATATTTTTTTATAGTCTATATATACTATAATTATACATATAATAGTATATTTTATACATAATTTAATCCATAACATAGTTAATAGTCTAGTCTAGTCTATAGCCTAGTCTATAGCCTAGTCTATAGTCTAGTCTATAGTGAAGTCTATAGTTTAGTCTATAGTGTAGTCTATAGTCTAGTCTATAGTCTAGTCTATAGTGTAGTATATAGCCTAGTCTATAGTCTAGTCTATAGTCTAGTCTATAGTATAGTCTATAGTATAGTCTATAGTATAGTCTATAGTGTAGTCTATAGTTTAGTCTATAGTGTAGTATATAGTATAGTCTATAGTGTAGTCTATAGTCTAGTCTATAGTCTAGTCTATACTTTTCTCTATAGTCTAGTCTAAAGTCTAGTCTATTGTCTAGTTATAGTCTAGTCTATTCGATGATGTGATTTTATTTTATAGAGCTCTTATTTTGTGTCCCTTTCGTACCTTTAAGAACTTTATCGATTTATTTATTTACTTTTTCGTTGTTTGTTCTTGTAATTTTCAAATGTTCTGTAACCAGGCTTATAAATGCATTTGTTACTTTTTCTGGCTATTGATGTAATTTTATTTTGTGGCTAAAAACAATGTTGCTCTGCTGCTTAAATGAAATTTATTTACTGAACAGGTCAAATATTTGATTATCTATCTTGCAGAAGAAGAAGAAGGAAACTAAAAAATTGTATTGGGAAAAATAAACAATAGTGTTTAGGTGTAAAATACCATTATTGTACGAGTAAGTATTACTAAATAAGTGGAAAAAGGAAATTAATGAAATTATTTTATGGGAAAATATGTTTGTTTTCATTTTTTTTTTTTTTTTTAAATGAAAAAAATAAACATCGATTTAAAGTAAGTGTTAAAATGTTGTTTCGATGTTATACAGTGGGAAGTTTATATTTGAAATTAAGACATGATCAATGAATAATAAAAATGCATAAGGGAGATTTTTTTTGACGAAAGCAAAATAGATATTAGTTGAAAATTACAATAATTAGATGTAATTATTAAATTGAAAATGTTTAACACATTAAGCTAACAGGACTAGAATTTTAAGTTGTTATAGTATTAATTTGTTATTCAAATTATATATTTTTAAAATACTTGTTAAATTTAAAAATGTCGTATGTTAAGTTTTTCGTTTCTTTAAATTTATTTCTATAATTTTATCTTTATGGGTGGTCTTTTAGTTACATAATTTTTAAATCCTCATCAAAGTCCTTTCATTAAATTTACTCTTAAAATGTATGTATTTATACTATTTAGCAATTGTTGCATCATTGTAACTCTACTACATATATTATTAATGAATTTTTTTTTAATTCATTTTCTATTCCCACCATTTCTGCATACAAATATCTGAATATCAAAACCAAAGATGTTTATAACTTTTAAGCATTTCCTGGACATTCACCACACATTACAGTTTTTCTTTTTTTTTTTCGGTTTTTCATTCATTTGCAATTAACAGTTACAACAAAAATTTTGCATGCAAAAAAAAAAAAAAAAAAAAAAAAAAAAAAAAACTAATTCTTTCGTTGTGTGTAAAACATGGTAGTAAACCATAATTTATTATATGCATACATAATACTTGCTATAAGAAAATAATGTACAAAATAAAAAAAAAAAATTAAAGGCAATTTTTTTCTATTTTCAGATTTTTTCATTTTATTTTTGTATTATCAGTTTTAGTCAAGTCGTTTTACTAATTAGAAAAAAAAAGCCTACAGAGAATATTTGTTCGCAAAAAAAAAAAAAAAAGACAGCGCATACCACACACGTACTTGAGGTTTTGTAGCACTAATGTTTTAGTGTTGACTACATTAACAGCCAGAATTGCAGTAGCTAAAACGAAAAATCTTAAAACAACTAGACATATTGTAACGGTATTATAGCTGCCGAATAGTTACACATTCACCTGAATATATTCTTGTACTCTCATACCTGTTCAGTTTAGAAATAATTAAAAGAATTTTGGTATTTTAATAGGCAATTTTCAATGTTTCGTTTTTTTTTTTTTGTGAGTATTAGAGAACACTGTTAAAATAAAATTGTAAAGAAAAAAATAAAAATTATGTGTGTGAAAATTGTTTCGAATTAAAAAACCTAAATGAATAGTAATTTCAAGAGTATTCCTAATACCAAATTCATATGACAAATTATGAAGAATGCTGAAATCTTATTTGAATGAATTTTTTTCTTGGTCATTTCTGATACATGTTATTTTGAAGTATTAAGTCTATAAATCACTTTTTATAATCATCATAAAAAAGATGGATTATGAGCCCCATAAAGTATATATTGGAAATTATTCAAACTCGTTTATTTTTGGGGTTCAAAAAAATTTTGAAAATTTTTTAATGGCACATCAACGCTATTTAGTATGAATATTCATTCTTTGGCTCTAGTGGAACACAGATCTGTTCGCGTGAATGACTTTGACGACGTCAATGTAATGGAGGTTTAAGATAACCATTTATAGAAGAATTTCCAAAATTTTTTTTTGCGTAAGTAAAACTTATCACAAGAACTTATTTCAGATTAAAATTGTCTTTTAACGCCAAATTCCGCTACAACAAAATATGCAAAATTTTTGATTTTTTAAAAATAACTATACACTTTTAGCAAATTAATATTTTAAAATGCCACAATGATTTTAGAATGCAATTTGGAAACTTTCTTTGATAATGAGAGTGCCTCGCGAAAAAGGCAACTCTTGAACCCATTAATTTTTTTTTCTCTCCAAGTTTGGGTACCACCTACAGCAGTTCTGTTGAGGGCACATTAATGGTATATATGTTAAATGATGCATAATTTTAAGAGCTATTAGGCTCTATTTTGAATTTTGCAATACCCGAAATGGCATAAAATCCCTAGTAAAAAAAATCCATGCTGGTCTTTTCTACAAGTGTTAGTAGCCTACCTTAGAAGAATTGGACACTTATGCTAAAATCAGCGATTACAGCCATTAAAAGAGAGAAAAAAATTGTTAGTTTCAAAAACATTTTTTAGATTACACTGGTCCACCAGTGTAATCTAAATCAGGTCTGGATTTTTTTTATGGGCGTGTCTAATATTTCGCCCATAGAAAGGCCATTACTCTAGTATATTTCTTCATAACTCAAGAACGGTGTGTGCGATTGACAAAAATGATATACCAAAAAATGCGTACTAAAAATATCTTCAAATCACCCAAAATTATTTTTTTGGGTTAAGGATCAAAATTTTCACCATTTTTAAAAAATAAAAATTACTAATTACCGGATACTTACGGAAATATTAACTGGACAAAAAATTATGTAAATTCAGCTCAAAGACAATTTAGGTCGTTATATATTGAAGTTTAATTTATCTTAATTGGACAAACCGTTCTCGAGATTGGGTCATAGCAGTCATGCCCATAAAAAAAATCAATACGTGATAGAAAAAAAGTTGATTCTTATTTAGCACGATAAATTCCATCTAATTCATCATTTTTTTTTATTTAAGACGAAAAAAAAAAAAATTTTTTTGCCCTCTAGTGTATTTCCACTTAACTACAGGTATGCATGGGTATCCTAACTTAACTGTGAATGCAATCAAGATTTGTGCATCAATTTTCATTATACGTGGCTTTATTTACTCGTAGTTTTGCCAGCTTTGAGATAAAGGTGATAAACTGAAGCATTTTTGATGTTTTCACTTTTAAAAAGAAGTTTTAGTAAAAAAAGAAATGTTGAATTTAGCATGAAACAATTTTTTTCGGACACTTATTTCGAAATATCCCCTAAACTATTGATCGGATAAAAACGGATAAAAACTTAAAGCCAATTTTATTATATATCGTTCTCGAGTTATGGTGAAATATACTCGAGTAATCGGCTTATTTAGGACGCAGTATTAGACACGCCCATAAAAAAAATCTCGACCTGATGGGAAAAAACTGAAAGCATATTCGAGTTTAGCATGTATAATTCCATCTAGTCCACATATTTTTTTTTTGAAGGAGTACGAAAAAATTTTTTTTTTTGTCGACCAGTGTTATTTCAATTTGAGTGCTTGTTGGCATCACATGGAACTGTTTCAGGTCTTGAATTTTTGTTCTGTTACACCACCAAGTGTTGTTAACATAATTGTATCAAAAGCTATTTAAAAAAATCAGAAGTTAAGAAAATATTTGAAGTTGAAGGTCGGTTTCATAAAGGAAAACTTAAAATGAGAATTGCCCATATATTCTGGGTCCTGGTAAGATTCTTACTCGATCTAGCTATGTCCGTCTGTCTGTTGAAAGCAGAATAGAGCTCGGGGCGGACATCCTAGGGGTACAAAATTTGGCTCAAATATTTTTATTATATGAAGTTTGGGTATTGAAAATAGGCAAAATCGGTAAATAAACTAAATACTAAAAAACGGGGTGTCCGTTGCAACTTCAGGTCATACTTTTCTGTTGATATCTCTTCAACAAAAGCACAAACGGCAACGAAATTTTGTACAGCTAGTTCGGGGATGAATATAAACTCGAAAACCAAAAATGGGCATGTCACCGCCCACCTCTCATGTAAGGTGAAATTTCGTATAAATAGTTTAAGCATCAACGTAAACTCGGAAAAAAAATAAGCGTGGTCCGGATACTTTACCGCCTACCATTCATATAAGGTAAATTTTGAAAAGTTGATGGTGGGTAATTTGACCAAGCGCAATATAACATTTTCGCTTCTTTTGAATTGACCCTGGTTGTCGCGATAAATCGCAATTTGTAAATTTAACGAGGTTGCACCATAAATTTAATTATAAGTATCTCGAAAATTACTTCCCTGATTTGATTAAATAAAATAACAAAAAAATTTGAATTAAAATTGTCCACAAATATGCTCAACTGTTATGTAGATATCATAATTTGCAAAAAATTGTTTTAAAAAAATCAGAAAAGTTCGTTAATGTCAAAAATGCAAATTTTAATTAATTAATCATAAAGATAAATTAGTTGCAAATAATTAGTTGCATACATTTTTGTGATTTTTTTTTTTAATATTTTTATGTAATTTGTAAAGGATCCCTGATTTGTGAATAAAGTACATATTATGTATTGATTGATTTCAATATTTATTTCAATATCTTGTTTTATTTGAAAGAAATTTATCTTTATGATTAAAAAATAAAAATTTGCATTTTGGGCATTAACGTAATTTTTTATTTTTTTATGAAAAAAATATCTTCATAACTACAAAGGATATTAAAAACTAATGTGAGTATAACTTGAAGGTAGTTCTAGTTCGAATTTTCTATATTTTATTTATTCAAATTAGAATATCCGTTTTCGAGATATGTTTCAATGGTGCAACCTTGTTAACTTTACAAATAGTGATTTATCGCAAAGATTCAATTCAAAAAAAGTGGTTTAGAAGCTTAGTACTTGATAATAACGTGAATGCAAATTGACTGAGAAATCCAATGCCGCAGAAGCAGAGTATACCAGTGTAATTTCATATTAAAGAATCGAAAAGTTAATATCAGTTATTTATTATATGTATTTATAAAAATTATTTGTCCAACATTTTTACAATAACACTGAAAAATTTAAAACAAAAAATTGTTTAGTCCCAGTTTAGTTCACAATAAAGATAAAAAAGAAATAGGTTAAAATATTAATTAAAGCAACCCATTTTTTCTTTGAAAACTTTTTAAATCTCTATAATTAAAACTGTTCTAAAGAAGCAGCCGCCTAAGGGCTAATGTTTTACAACATGTTTATTAAAATTTCTTATAATTAATTTAAAATCTTAAGTTATTTTTTAAACATCATCATTTAATGTTCACCATCATCATCATGCTTACATACATACACACACATTTTTTAAATTAGCAAGTTTGTTGTTTAAGTCTTTTGTTTATCTATAAGATTAGTTGAATGATTATGAACAATTTGTGAGAATTTTTAATTAATAGACAAAAAAAAATAAAAAATCTAAACAAAAATTGTGTTTAATAAAAATCAATCATGTCTAGAGTATTCATTCCAACTCTTCCTCAATTTGTAGCAAAACAAACAACAAATTTTGTTGTTTGATGTCTATATTTATTTTTTTGATTTTCAATAGATTTTTTAGATATTTAATCAATTCATTGTACTTGTTTATCTGTTTACATCATCTTTGAGTTTGTTTTTTTTCAATTGTAAACATACATTTTTTTGTTTAATTTTTATCAAGGTCAAGGTGTCTGTCTAAATAATTTAATTTGTTGACTTTTATTTTCAGATTTTGTTAAACTCATTCTCTCATCGGAAATTTAAAAACATTTAAAAAATACTGAAGTTTTGTTACCTGTAATCATTTTTTTTATATATTTTTTGTGAGTAACCCACTGGGTAAACAAAATGTTTTACATTAGTTTTAATTTTGTTAAACAACTTTTTTTGTATTTATTTTTTAAATGAAATTTGCATAATAATATACTGCCGCAATAATATTTATTTATACAATAAAAAAAATATTGTATTGAAAACTTGTTTTCAAAATGTGAATCGATATTTTTATTATTATTATTTTTTTTTTTTTTTGGAAAAAAAAAACTGTCATCAAAGCACGATAAAAATCAATTATCAGATTAAATTTGAAAACAACAAATAAATATTATAAAATATCTATCCTAAATATGTATTAATGTGTGAATTAAATGCTGTCATATTTATTTGTGTTCTTTTTGTTTTAAGAATTTAAAAATATGAAACGTAGTGGGCAGGAGGATAAAAAATTATTATATTACAAATAGAATAAAATTCTCATTAGTTTTATCGCTTCATTTAATTTTTATTATTGTAATTAAAAGTATCATGTTCTTATGTACGATATGTAGATTCATTTGTCATCGACAGTACTTTTGTGACATTTTTATACAAATTTTAACCTTATTTCTCAATTTAATTTGTCCATTTTTAATTAAAAATAGCTAGATATGGAGTAATTCCATATCAAAACGGAAAAAAACATCCATTTTCGGATTTGCTATCTCCGATTTCAATGAAATTCACTAGTTATTATCTATCGCAAGTGTTACTCAAATTACAAACTTTCAGACTGAAGACCCTTTACGGTCCAAAAATATGACGTTTTAATAATGAAAAACTATAGATTTTTTTTTCCAAAATTGTACATACTTTACTACTCATAACTTCTAAACTATACATTGTAAAATTCTAATTTTTATATCATTTAATAGAAAAAGATATTGACTTTAATAAAATATAAAATTTAAAATTTAATTATTACGAAAGTTTAAAGGTCAAAATCGATAATATAAGGATCAAAGCTGAATATCTCAAAAAACGGTATTTTAAAATTCGTAAAAAAATTATATATTGATAACTTAACTCTATTCTGTACTCGAGCCAAAATTCAACTTGGAGTTTCTTTTAGTTTAGGAGTTATGAAGCAAAATATTGTAAAAACCTATTTTTTTGTATGTAAAAATTTTAAATATTTACAAAAAATTTTGAAACTGATTTATGTTGTCCTCAATAATGTCTATGTCACTATGTCATTTCTGGAGTGATTTTTCACTGTAACAGTGTGTAATTGTGACATTGCTTTTGCTTGAGATCTTTAATATTAAGAGACTTTGCCTCATCTTAGTTTTCTTTATATGTATTATTTCAGTGTCCCTGCAGACCCCTTGTGGGTCCGCTATTTGAGAACAGTTGATCTAGAATCAAATCATGTTAAAAAATGCTAAAAAAAATTGACAACTTGGTGAAAAGGAGTAAATATTGTGTGAGCACAAGATGTAAAATATTTTCCATAATTTTGGGCGATTTTTTGTTTGATCTCTCAAAATATGTGAAAGATTAAATAGGAGCAAACAACAGCTGGTCAGCGCTTAAGCATTGGCAACTTTGTCTTGATGTTGCTTGATAAAAGGGCACCTTTTTAATTTCTGTTGGCAGCTTTTACATGTTTTATTATGTATACGTTCTCCCCTATATTTGATAGATATAAAAAATATATAGAATTCAGACAAACATTTTATATCTCTCTTGATAAAATTTCTCTAGTATAGACTCGTCGTTATACAGCTGAATGACCGAATCGTCGGGGGCTAATAAAGTAGACAATTGATAGCGCCGCCAACTTCGAGCCGTTCGGCTTGTATCTCTGTAATATAAAAAATATATAGAATTCAGACAAACATTTTATATCTCTCTTGATAAAATTTCTCTAGTATAGACTCGTCGTTATACAGCTGAATGACCGAATCGTCGGGGGCTAATAAAGTAGACAATTGATAGCGCCGCCAACTTCGAGCCGTTCGGCTTGTATCTCTGTAATGGCGTGTAAAAAAAGTGTTGTTTTTTGAAACAGCCTTGTTTTGTAAATGGGGTGAAAGGAAACAGGGTAAAAAGTTATATGAACTTAAATTACAATATCTGTTTTAAAGTAAGTTTAATTAATTCATAATATACATTTTGCAATTGACAAATTGATAGTAGTTAACATTTTTTATTTGTTATTTAAATATTATATTTTATTGCAAATTTTGTAAATATTTGTCTAAAATAAATAGCATTTTTACTTTATATTTAATAAAAACACTACAAAATTGACCTTGACATCCACATAAAGTATGTAAACGAAAAAGTTTTTACATTTTCAATTGCATATATTGAAGCCACAGTATACAGTATTGGAAAAAGCTAAAAGGTTTCTAATTCTGTAAAGTCTTGAAAATATATATACATTTACATTTTGAGTTTCGAGATATCAGTCAACGAAATTAAAAATTGCAAAACATCAGAAAAAAAAAAAATTTGGACGAATTTCTTAAAAAAATGTGTAAACGAAAAATTTTTTATATTTTAAAACGTAAATATTTCAGCCGCTGTAAGCAATATTATATAAATCGGATACTTTTCTGAATCTGCGAAGTCTGAAGATTTTAAATATGTAATTCTTTTTTATTAAATCCAAACTGTTAATTCATAATCTTAAAAATTGGAAAATAACACAAAATTATTTTTGAGCAAATTTTTTTGAACACTGCATCAACCAACTTCAAGTAAAAAAAAAAAAAAAATCCTTGTTTAAAAATGATAATTTTGGTAAATGATACATGAAAGAAAAGACAATGTCACACTCCGGCTAGATTTGGCATCGAAAAGTAAATTGGGAAAAAGGTTATGATAAGAAACCGTAAACACACACTGAATATGGGTGTCATAAAAAATTAATAAGGATCAGAAACAGTTAACAAATTTTACATCCAAGGTTGACATAGTGTCAAAGAAACGTGTTGAATATAAGAAAATTGTGAACATTTATTATATGTTTTATGAAATTTACAAAAGTTCTTAAAAAATGGTGTGAAAAAAGTGTCCAAAAAATTTTTTTCTGAATTTTTACAATTTTTATATTAATTCAGCGACTGATAATTTTAAACAAAAATAATAAGCAAGAACAATATTTTTGAGATACCTTATATATATACTTAAATATTTACGTGAAAACATTTTTTTCGTTAACATGCTTTATTGCAATATTCTCTAAAAAATATTTTAAATCGATAAAAAAATAATAAAAAATAAGATTTTTCTATAAATATTTTTAATAATTTATGTTAAATAATCTAAACAGGCTTGAACTATTTTTCACCTTCGCGTATTTTACGATATTTGGTAATATCTATCACAAAACGTTGGTTATTTATGGAACAGTTCTAACGAAATTTATATGTATGATTTATACTCGACATATTATGTGATTGAAGTTTTTTTAGTTTGCGATTATAACTTTAGCCTATAACCTCATTGAAAAACCGTTACAAGTAAAGTATATCGTCCTAAAATATAGCTTATATGTATTTCAACAGTCTAAAGTGACTCTACAAATATTTAGAAGATGTCTTCCTAGAAGGTATTTACGCAATATCTTCCTTTTTATTATTTGCACGAAAATTATTTTTTTTCTAAGGTGATTATCATCTCCGAAATAAATTAATGATTTGAAAGAAATTAAAACAATACTTTTATTTTTCAGTCACAATTTTTTCAGTTGTCGAAAAATGATTCAAAAATGAAAAAAATATTGAAGAAAATTGTTTGCCTGTTAGCAAAAAATTTACGTGCTTTATGATGTTAAGATTTATATGGATGCTTTGCAAGATGTAAATTATTTATTATTATATATTTCTAGATTAATTTAATGATAATTTTAGTATATATTTTTTACATATTCCAGAAGGTGGTATCTTCTTTTTTTCACCTAGATGATTATCTAGCAATATTGCTTATTTTTCATCCAGGCGTATTGATTTCTTATTTCTTAGATGTATTGCCTAAGATGCATAATCTGTCCCGATGGGGGAAACTTTCTCAATACGAATATATATATTATAGTAATAAATTTTTTCTTGTAAGCAATACGAATTCGAATCATTTTCGTATTATTTTGCTTGTAGAGCAGTTTTGTATTTAAATAAATTTTGAATGTTTGTAGTTTTTTAAAAACATAGGTAATTACACAGAGTTATAAAATGGGAAAAAATGTCTGCAGCAAAGAGTTTCTCAGTCAGTTCGAATACACGGTGTTAATAAGTACTAAGCCTCTAATCCACTTTTTTTGAATTTACTAGTTCTAGCGATAAATCGTGATTTGTAAAATTAAGGAGGTTGCACTATATATTGAAGCATATCTCGAAAACGACTTGTTTGATTTTGTTCAAAAAATTTAATTAAAATTATCTTCAAGTCGTTCCTGCATTACTTTTTTATACGGTCAACAGTTATGAAGATATTAAGCCTATCTCTATGAAAAAATTTAATTTTATGCAAAATTTCAAGAATTTTTTTTTTTTTTCAAAAAACCCCAAAAAAATTAGTGCCAAAAGTTCAAATTTGTATTCCTTAATCATAGAGATAAATTTGTTGCAAATAAAACAAGACATATTACATTAAACTCATTGCCTAAGGTTGGATTTATTCACAAATTAGTAAAAATACTCATTTATAAGTTAGATAGAAAAATTAAAAAAATAAAAAATAATTTTGTGATATTTTCATTTAAAGAATAAAAATTTAAATTTTTCACAGTTTCGAATTTTAATGATTTTTTAAAAATTAGTTTTCTTCAAATTTTGTATAAAATTTAATTTTTTCTCAAAAGATGATCTTAATATCTCCATAACTATTGACCGTATTAAAAAGTAATATTAAAGCAACTTGAAAATCAATTTAATTAAAATTTTTGTATATTTTTTTGAACAAAATCAGACAATTAGTTTTCGAGATATGTTTCAATATATAGTGCAACCTCCTAAATTTTACAAATCGCTATTTATCGCGAGAACTAGAGTCAATTCCAAAAGGGTGTATTAGAGGCTTAGTACTTATTAATACCTTGTATCTGAATTTATTAAGAAACCCCGTGCAACAGAATCATTGTTTCCCTGCGTTATTATTAATTAAATTATATTAGATTTCCTTTTCGAAAAATACTTCAGAAATTAGTATTATGCTTTTGTACTGATGTTTGTAACGCACAGAAAACACATTCTAACACCCACCTTAAAATATTCTAATCGACTCAGAATCATTTTCTGGGTTGATTCAACGATGTTCGTCCATCTTACTGGCCTGCTGTTTGTTCAAGTAAAAACTTTGTGCACGCTAACAAATGATTTATGTCAATATTCGGTACGAATAAGTTCTACACAAAAATAAATGGAAGTGTAAAATTTTGGAATTTAACTCGAAAAAATCGCTCATTAATGACAGTATTATGGTAATATTTGACACAAATATATTTAATATAAGCATGAAAAATATTAAATAAAAAAATATTTCATATGGATCGGTCTCTAAATTGGCATAGATCCCATATTAGGTCTATTTCCGAACATTTCAAAAATCATTTTATTGCACAAACGCAATAGGGTATCAAATTGTCGGGCTTGAACGACTATATCTTTCTCGTTTCATTTAAATGTTTGAAATTTAGGTCATATTAGCCAAATATTTGCCAAAATAAGCATAACTATAAAACAACTAAAAAGTGTTCAAAACTTTCAAAATTTTAAGGAATATTTTTAATTATTTGATAAATTACATTTAGAATCAACAGCAAGTTATTTATTGGATAGAGAAATGCTTAAACAATTTTTATCAAGATTGATAAATATTTCCAAATTTTTTAGTTGACATTTTTAATATTATAACTAATTAAAAATAATTCACTAAGAGCTCTAATTAATACGAACACCCAACCCAATGAAATTTAATATCAAATATAAAATTGAATATCTTTCGATTTTTTTTTTTAATTTATGAAACCACAATCCAGTTTTAGTATAAAATTTTAGACAAAAAGACCGTGATTAACTTAAATTTAATTTGAAATAAACTGGTTTGTTTTAACATAAATAGCGCCATAAATTTCAAAATAAAATGAAACGAAAAAAATGGCAATTATTACCAAATAATGATAAAAAATTTGTTAAAGACAAAAATGAAATATAATTTACATCTTTAAAAAAAATAAAAAATTACAAGGTTAGCAAACTTGTAGCTAATTCCTATTGTAAACGGGAGCTTTTTTTTAATAATAATTATATTGAATGAATTTATAAAATTAAAAATTTCACACGCATTTTAATTTAACATATTAACATAATTTTTTTGATGAACTCAAGTGGTGTCTGGGCTTTTATTTTCTTTAAAATTAAATAGAGTGTGAGATTAGCATTTTGAACTTTGAGTACAATGTAAACGTGGATGCAAAAATATAAAAAAAAATTGACATTTTTTGTTTGTTAGTAATTGGATTGTGTTGTGTTGCCATATACATAAACAAATCAATCAATCAGTTTAAAATTTTCATAACTTTCAAATTTTACTATAGTATGAAAAATTAATAAACAAGTTTGTTATTTAAGTCTTTAGATTTGTTGTTAAAATAGACTTTTGATTGCCAAGGTTTATAAATCTTAAAAATAATTAAAATTATTCTATTCTTAAATATTTTGTATTTAAGAGACTTCTTTAAGTTTTTAATAATTTGTTAACTATGGCCATCATGGTCTTATAATTTTAAAAATTTTATTAAACTGTTTAAATTAGCCAAACTTATTTAACAATATAAGTAGTTGTTTGTCTATCATTAAGTTGGCCTATCTATTCTTTTAGTTTACATTAAATCAGTTAAGTTTACTTTAATAAATTATCCACAATTTGCATAGAACCTGATGTTGCTATTTGTGTTACCATTATTATTGTTTATAAACTTCCTTTATCTGTTTGCCTGTATGCTTTTTTTTTGTATTCTTCTCCCACAATTGCTAGGTGAATTATAATTTGTAACAATTTTGTTGCCACAAACACTTTGCAAGATGTGTACGTCGTCTATCTTTATAGATACGAGCACATATTTATAATGTATGCTTCAACTAAGAGGAGGGAAAAAACAAAAGTCTATTTTAACATTCTAGTAAACATGAATGTTAAGTTTAAGTAGATATATATTTTTTTATGTTCATTTCATTTGGTTTTTCTGTCTTTTTATAGAGTTAAAATTTCTAGTTTAGTACGTGCCTGCCCTAGTGACCAAATGAACCATATTTGTATGCCAAAGCATTTGTCTGCCTACGAATCAGTACGAGATATAAACTTTAGCTTAAAGTAAGTACAAAATTTGTTTGTTACAAAAACAGCAGTCAGTATTTAACATTTGAAGACTGTTGTTGTTATTGCTCTTGTTGGTCTTCAATGTTTTTAACAGCAGCAGCAACAACAATAATAATATTATAGCCAGAGTAATAATAAAAGCGTCAACAAAACAAGTGTTAACAGTTTTTTTACTCTATAATTTGATTTTAACTATTCTAGACATGAGATAAACAATTTTTTCCCGGGCTTTTAGAAATTACAGTTGTTTTTGTTGATTTTTTTTTTGCGAAAATGTTGGCTTTTTCTATCTTAAGTTTTTGTATGCAAAGCACCTTTGATGTGCAATAAATTATTAAGTTTTGTTTTTAAGGTTTGTTTTCTTAGTTTTTGTTTAAAAATTTCAATTTCTTTTTTTTTCTTGTGGCTTCTTCTATAGATTGATGTTTTTATTTTGTTTTTGGAATAAGAGAGTTGTAAATAATTTTAAGTTAGAAAAGAAAGTATGTTTTTGGTAACGAAAGTTTATTTGATTTTATAGTTTATGTAAACATAAAAATTAAGAGAAAAAAACAGAAATTAATATTTGCAAAGAATAATAAAATTTTTAAAAATCTATAACTTTATAGCCGGTTATAAATGTTAACCATATTTTTAAAACTTTTTGTAATTTTGATTTAATTTTCTACATAGGTACATTTAATGCAAATAAGAAGAAATTTTATTTAAAAGTAGTTCATGCCAAAAATTTCATAAATTAATTTTTATTTTCGAATTTATTAAATTATCATAAAAACCTTCAAACAATTTTTTCTTAATAGCAAATAATTTCTATTAATAATAGTTGTTTATAGCAAATAAAGTAGACTTAAATTCCCAAAATTTAAAAGTTTTATTTATTTATGAAATATTCATCAAATGTAAACAAGTTTGTTGTTTAAGTCTTTTCATTTTGAAAAAGACCAGGGACCGTAACTTTCATAAATAATATAATAAAAATCTGAATTTAAACTTTAGGAACATATTGTGGAACACTTCTATTATTATTTTTTTCTGAACACCCTTTCCAAATATGCAAAAAATTTTTATTTTTTGATTTTTATTACATTCATTTATTTATTTAATTTAAAAATACTTACACTTTTCAGGGACCGTAAGTATTATGAGCAATATAATATTTTGCTAAAATTCAATTCTAAAAAAATTTAAATCACGCTTTTTGTTAGCAATATATTATTATAAATAGTAATTTTTAAACGACTATATATTCCAAACTAAAACTGATATTCACTTAAATTTTTTAGAAAACATGATATGTCTTTCATTATTGCAAAATTTTAAAACAATATTGTTTTTTTTTTCTATTTCCGAAATTGTACAAAAAAATAAAATTAAACATTTTTCAGTTTATTTCGAAAAATACTGAAGATTCTGTAATAATTTTAACATGTACTGATAGTATTTTAGAAGTTATATAAATTTGCGTTGCACGGTGGGGCCAAAAAATTTACTTTTATAAAAAATTCATTTTTGGTCGGGCGGAAAACAATTTAGTGTCAAATTGATCTCAATATATTTCTTGAGTAAATATCGTCAATAAATTAAAAAACCTTGCCTTCTCTTTTGAAATATGTAAAGAAAACAAGCGCGAATATTATATTCGGCGCGGCCGAATCTATATACCCACCATCAACTTTTTCAAATTTTACATTATTTGGGAGGGGGCGGTAAAGTGGGCGGAATTTGATTAAACTTTAGTAAGAAGTTTTCAAGTAGATTGAGGTGAGTCTGCAGTTTAAACATGTATTTTTCTTAAACTCGTCTTTTACTGATGGAACCTCTTAGTTTCTATGAATATTCTCATTTGTTATATACCATGAAACTGATTGGCTGTTTATTAACCAGTGAATGCTAGAAGCCAAGTTAGTCGCCTAGTTAAATGAATACAAAGGTATGTAACATGATCTGACTGAGATTATACTTATATTATTTAGTGTAACTGGTGGACAGTTTCCTCTTCTGAGGGTAAACTAACGTGGTTACTTTTCAATTCATTTACTCGTACACACCAGTTTTTCAACCATGTCTCCACACGTCAGAGATAAATATCAAGGTGGCTAGTTGGTATGAGCGGGTTTTCGTGGAAACTTGCCGCTTAGTCAGCAAACGTAGAAATAGTCAGTTCATGGCATACCGGTAAGTCAGAAGTTTAAATGAAGTACAAGGTAGGTCCCAGAACACATCCCTGTGGAACACCTGCTTTTATTTCAAATTATTCTGTTACAAATTCATTATACTTTACTCTAAATAAAATAAACCTGGGTATGTTTTATGATGTTTTCCAAATTATATCGGATATACTGCTGACCGTTCCACGTTGGGGTAAAATGTGTCTAAAGTGGCGATTGAAAATTCTATTTTCGTAATAAAATTGGACACAGGATAAAAATAGACTGAATTATGTATCAATAGCAATAAAAGCCTTTGATCTAGGATACATTGTTTTTTTTTTTTGTTTTTTTTTTTTTTTGTACTCAGCTTTATTAAAATAAAAAAATTTTTTTAGATATTAAAAAAAAAAAATCATATTTCAGGTGTACTTTTTTTTAATAAAAACTGTCTTAAAATAAAATGTTTAAATGAAATCATCAACTAAAGATATTTTAATGCGATCTTTCTCAAGTATTTCTAAATTTTGTTTCTTCCAAATATTTTTATTGTTTTTTGAAAACTGTCCTAAAATAAATTAATTTTGAAATTTAAAGGAATAAAACTTAAAACGTTACGTATTTTTCCAGAAAATAGTACATATTGTTTATTATTGTTTATTTTTATTATTCTGAAAAAAAAAATCGTACGCATATAAAGTCCGATTTTAGAAATTTAATTTGTGTGAAAAAATTCCAGCTGCTCTCATTAAAAAAAAACTAGATTTTTTAAAAGATATTTGGAAGACGTATCCATCGGTATTTAAAACATACCCAAGAATGATTTCAATATTTTGTTATTCTCCAAAATATCTAAGTAACATTTTTGAAACCAAGTTAAAATTATAAATTTTGAACTTTTAGTAAAAATAACAATTAATATAGTGAAAAAAAAAAAAAACTGCGAAAAATATGTAAGGACTGCTGATTTTTCTTAAAATGGAAGTTTAACAAAAAACACATAAACACATATTTCAATCAAGGAAGGCTATTGTGCTGAAGAATACAGTTTCTTAGGTCATAATATTATACAAAGAAGTCATGATCACTGAATGGTAACCTGGTAGTGGAAGATAAATAATATCTTCAGGCTGTAGGACTCAGCCAAATTGAAAGGATTTTGAGAGAAATTCACCTCATCTCAGAAAGAAGTGTCACAAAAAGTTAATTGCTTTGAATCTTTATCAGAAAATTTTAAAGGAAGTCTAGCATGAAGACTTATAAAGTAAGAAAAAAATCCTAATTGAAACGCAAGCAAGAATCTGGAGGTAAAAAATAACATGAAAGTTCCTCAGACGAATTTTTTCCAGAAATTTTGTTTCTGTATATTAGACGATGAAACGTTCGTACAGGGTGACTTTTTTCAACTTCCTAACCAGGAATTCTATGTCGCAGATGCTAGAGGGATTATTGCAGAAAAATTTCGTGTATTAAAGAAATCAAAATTTCCAACAAAGTTTTTGAATTGAGAAGTCATATGCATACGCTGGAATGAAGCACTTCATTCTTAAAATATGGTTGCATTAACACAGAAATTTACGAGAAAGAGTGCCTTTGGAAAAGACTTCTCCCTTCCCTAATAAAATTCAGTATATCCTCTGCTTTCTGGCCTATTCCCGCTTCTTCTCATTACAACAACAAAACAATGGAGTTGTAACAAAGAAATTGTAAGAGTATGTACCGATAGAGGCTAATCAATCAAATTGACCGAAATTCCATGCAATTGAAAGATATTGGACTCTAGTAAAAAATAATTTTAAGGACATTAAAAGCTCAGCATAAAATGAAACGGAGTCTAAAAATAAGTGGACTTATTCGAGCAAAAAAGTGACCGAAATACAATAAAACCTTTAATTTGAATAATTCTGGAAAATATCAGATATTTCCTTAAAAACCAACAGGAACTAATTTATTCTTTTATGTTTAGAACTTGAACATAACAGTCATTAATAGAAATATCATCTTAAAAAAAATCGCCCACTGGTTTAGTTTCTATAAGCAAATGTGCGTGCACGGATTTTTTCGTGCGCAGTCCTCATTTCGTGGAATATTGAAAAATTTAAGTCTTTCTTATATATTTTATATACTAATGGATTCCTCTCCCGAATACCTTTCAAATGATGCCACATTTTGCATGTCTTGCTGTAGAAGAAAGTATAAAATTAAAAAAAGAAGACCTGTTTTAATGAATAATTTCATTGATTTGTAATCTAACACTCACAAATTCCATAACAACTTCCTCCTCTTTAATGAAAATATTTTAAACTACTTTTAAATCAATTTGTTAAATCAAAAGACTTAACAAACAAACTTGCAAAATTCCAATTTAAAACCCACATTCTTCTCTCATCAAACAAAAACTTTAAACGAATACCTACTTAAGTATTTACTTACTTACATCTTAAAGTACTACAAGTGTTTTGCATTTAAAGCATCAATAAATTAAGCCGCTTATTTGTCAATGAAATACAAACAAAAATGCTTCGTTTCATATGTTATCAACACAATATTGTTGCATAAAAAAATCAGCATTTTTTTTTTTTTAAAGAAAGACGAAATGATGTTTTGAGATGTGCATAAAATTTTTGAGTGGTACTCTCTTAGCCAGTAAGTACTTACACTGGCGCATATAAACTTCATGAATACATGCAGATCATAAACAGTTATGTTAAATAATCAAGTAGGAAGCTTGCTACCCATTGTGTGTATATATAGGTAGATGGTAAAAGCATCTTTGTAAGAGGAGTAATTGTTGCTGTTTGGCGTAAAAATTATTGCTTTAATTGTACATGTCATGATGGCTGTTTTATCCATGTTGTCATGGATAAATTGCCCCTTTTGATTATATAATACTACTTACAATATCATTAAACAAGCTTAAATGTTTATAAAAGCTTTAACAGAAATTTATAAATGTTTTAAATAAAAATTGACATCAAATTGACGTTACGTTAATGTAAGAGTAAAACCAAATTAAATTAATTGTTAAAAATTACATCTAAAATATTTTGTTTTTTGTTACTAACAAAACAACAGTGTGAAAAATCAATATTATTGTTAATTTGTTATTTTATTCATTGTACAATTTCATTAATAAACTGTGAATTATTACACTTATTGACTCGTGTAAAGATGTTGTTTATTGAATTTATTTTTTAATTGCAAATAAATAAACATATTTGGGGGAAAACACAATATTAAGGTAGCAATAACAATATGACCTTTATCTTTAGGAGATATTAACAAATAATAATGAAAATATATAAATAGAAGGCAAACAATTATTGTAAAGTGTTTTTATTTATGTTTAAAATTTACAAAAAAAAAAAACTTTTACTTTCGCTTAAACTACAATGAGTAAAAACAAAGTAAATATAATAATTTTTAAACAAAAGACTTTAAAACAGTTGTTCCCAAACTATAGGTTTATAGTACATATTATCTTTGTGAATTTGAAATATTTCATTAAGTTCTAAAACTCGTTTTTAAATAAAGTGAATTCGTTCTTAAAGTACACCCAGATGAAAAAACATGGTTACGGCATTGTCACTATCACAATATTATGTTTTCATTGCTAATTTTCATTAATTTTAATAACACTGTGTTCATAATAACAATGTTTTTCTTTAATAATTATCATTTAATGTTTACATTCAATAACAATTTTAATATAGTTGACTACAAAAATTTTATATTATTGAATATTTTTTCCAGAAACAAAATTTTATTAATATTTTTTCATATATATAATTATTTCTACAACCATTAAATACTATCAATATTTTTCCTTGTTCTTAAGCCATATTTTTTTTTTAAGCCATATAAATATTTAATTTTCTAAACAATAAAATGTTACATATAAATTTAATACGTATGATTTTTTAAAATATGGTTGAAAAATTCATCTTGTTTGATTTTAAATATATTTTGTTGTTAATTTGTTTCACTTCATTACAATTCTCATTTAGTTTGGGTATAAATAAATGTAAATTGACAAGGTTTGGTTATATTTGGGGTGATTCAAATAATATGAGATATTTATTAACTACTATTAATTAATTTATTAAATAGTTTAGTTAATAAAAGAAAACTAATTTAGTATTAATGGTTAATTATAACATAATAAATATGGATCATGTTTTGAGTAATTTTGAACATTTTTTGAAATTTTTTGTAAAAAAAGAATAAAAAGATTAAAAAGAATCATAAGATGATAAATCGGATCATAATATGAGAAAATTTTATCATAATGTGATAAAGCCGAATCATAACGTGATAAAATACTTAAATACAGAAACTCGGATCTTAAAATGAAAAGTTAAATTATTTTATGATTTTAATGTTCATGTTATTTATAATCATACACATTTTTAAAGCAACCATATAATCCAATCATAATATGTTGCTCTTCGATTATGTGTATGTGAAAGGAAACGTTTTAAATTTTGGGAAACCTACACACAGAAAAAAGATTAATTTTAAAATGGTTCTAGCACTATAATTTTAATAAAAGTAAATATTTTTTTTATAATAATTACTGAAAATATGTAAAAGTAAACAATTTTTTATTCGCAATAGTTTAATTATGATTATGATGGAATTATAATTCCTGTAAAGAAAATTTAGTCAGTACAACCAATTTTTGTCTTACTAAAATTAATAATACTAATTCCAATATGAGAACTGAATTTTGGTTCTGCGTATTATTGGATTCAACAATTTATTTTATAAATAAAACTAAACATTTGGTTAAGAGATAAAAAAAAAAAAAAAACTAAATTCGGGGTATGCAAACAAATATTTTGTAAAATTTGTTGTGACATTTTTTGAATTAATTTTATTCTAAATTGAAAATAAAACGTTTAAATTTTGTTTTTTCTCCTTAAACATCTCGCTTTTGAAAGCATTAAAATTGTCATTCTTTACAAATGGTGTTCCAAGAATAAAAAAGGTAAGGGAAATTGTATATTGTATCTTTTTAGATATTTACATAACAGCATTCAATGTTTTTCAGAGAATTTTTTTCCATAGCGATAGATTTGCTTATTCAAGAGAATAGGAACAACTAGCTTGTGAAACGAATATGTAGCTAGCCATACTATAATTATATTTTTGAGAATACGGGCTGTTTTCATTTTATTTATGTACTATGTATCTTTCTGAGATAGTCCTATAAGTGTCAATGTCTTCTAAAACAGTGGTAAATAACTTTTGACTTCATTAATCATGAAACATTAAACTAATTTTTAAATGGGGAACGTTTTTTACAGCTCAATATATCGTTAGTTTGAGAGATGTAGAAGAAAGATGGTCCATGTGTTCTGATATCCAAAAATTTGTGTGAAGATTCAAACCTGTTAAAAATACTAAGCTGTTAAGAAACTCAATCCCTTAATGTTTTAGAGACAAAAGTGAAGGTGGAAATGGGAGAATCTTTATCGTTTATAATGATATATTATTTACAATTGTATTACAATAAAATAAAAAGTATAAAATAAAATGTCAATGAAATAATCATAAATTTGTGTTGCTTTTTATTCACAATAGAGTTATATCTAATTCCCAAACTCTTTACTGAATTATTTGTTCAAATCAGTTGCATGTACCATATTCATTCAGTAGTCACAATTAAATGCAACCGGACAAATTCTATTGGCAATAAATTCGGTTTTCACAACGAATCTGTTTTCTCTGTGTAAAACTTTATTAATTTCATATTAAAACTAAAATGTTTATTATTATTAAAAATATTAAAGTTAAAAAAAAAAATTATTTTCTAAATAGTTTTAATTTATTTAATTATATATTACACTTTAACAATATTGGCTGTATCCATTAATTTCCATCGAATTTTAAATAAAAAATAAATATTTATCAAATGTATAAAGGAACAGAATCGACAGTTTTTGGAAATAAATCTGTAACTTGTAATCGGCTGGATCCAAGGATTTTAAAAAAATTACTCATAGTTGTCACGAGCGGAGCTACTGGGGTTCAAAATACATAGGTAATTTTAAACCGCTTTGCTGAACTTGTTTCTTATAAGGCTTATGAAATACATCCTTGCTTGTAATTGTATATAAAAAAAAATTAAATCAATATCTTTTATAAAACCAAAACTACGCTATTTTAAACTTTAATATCTAATCGGATAAGAAATAAAAATTTAAATAAAAACTTTTGTTATATTGCAGGAATTCTTAGCTTTCATTTGATACCCATATTGGGTTGATATAATTTTGATACATATTTTATACTTTATTTTTATTGTTATTATAGGAAATTCTATGAACGTAAAAGGAAGTGGCAACGCTATACTTGCAATTATCTTCGCTTATCATGGTTAGTTTTTGTCAGTTAGTAAATAGCAAATATAATACTAACTCATTGTTTATACGGCAAAATTTACATATCACAATACTTTTCATTGCGAGTAAATGGTTCGTATAAACGCTATACTTGTGATTTATATTTCAACAGAACTACACATACACATACGTGACATAAAAAATTAAAAAAAAAAAAAAAATGAACGCAATCTAGTGTAAAATGTTAGGAATTAATAGATACAACCAATATATTAATATTTATTTCCGAAAGAGAATGTCTGTATAATCAAAGCATTAATGTTATATAAAAAAATTTAAACAAATCGAATACTCATGTTAATTGTTTTTAAATCAATTAATTTATTAGCTATGTTTAATTTATTTTCTATTTCTTCAAAGATTTCTAAAGAAATATACACATAATTAAAACAAAACTTTTACTTTTTTTCTTTAAAAAAAAAAAAAAAAACAAGAAAAATTTCTTATAATTTTTCGTTTTCATTTTTAAAATCATAAAGTATAATTTAAAATATAAGATGCTGCAAAAAGGTAATTAAACTCTACCAAAATAAAATCTAAATTACAACCTTAAAACAACTGAAGATAAATTTGGAAGCTGGTAACCAAAAAAAAAAAAACAAAAAACAAAAAAACGTAATGAAGAAATAAAGAAAATAAAAAAAAAAATACAAATGAAATTATGTTAAAATAAAAGCAAAAGTAATTAAGCTACAAAACTAAAGTAACACAAAAAATAGAGAGGTAACAAAAGAAATACTAAAATTTAAATAGAAATGTAAAAATACATTAAAAACCCCCTCCCTCCAAAATAAAAAAAAAGATTATTATGAAAACAGAAAAATTAAAAAAATGTAGGGGTTAACAAACCAATTTTTACTTTTTTTTTAACAAATATAACAACCATTTATAAATAGTAAATAAATAAATAAATTGCATTTTTATTATTATTTTTTCTTTTTGTTAGTGTTGAAAAATATATTTCAACGCCTTGTTTTATTTACAAGTTTTAATTTTTTATCTATTTCAGTTTTGTTTTTTGTTGTTTATCTGATTTTTATTTAAACCGACAAACAAGCATTTAAAACACTTTTATAAAAAAAAAAAAATATGTATATTGATGAGTGTTTATTGAAGCAGTGAATGGATGAATGACTGCCATAAGTCGTTTAGTTTATTTGTACCACATAATTACCGTCAAAAAGGAGGTTTGTAACAAGAAACAAGTAACAACAGCTATTGACACAATCACACTATGGAATTTAAAAAAAGTTAATCTTTTTATAACATTTAATTAATATTTATACCTTCATTAATTTTTTTTCACATTATAATAGTTTAAGACAATTGTAATTGACAGATTTGATTGAACTATTTGATTGGGTTATATAAGTACAAATAAAAATGTTATTTTGTTTTGTCAAAAAAAAAAAAAAAAAAAATCTTTAGGATCCAAGCCATTTTATTTTATAACCAGGGCAAGTTTAAATATGCACGAAAAAAATTAAAATATGCGCTTGAAAAAGCACGAAAAAAATTGGATAATATGCACAGAAATGCGTAAATATGTATTTTTTGACTTTTAATGTCTGATAGATTGACGTATCTGAATTTTTTCTTTACAATTTTTACAATGTAATTAAAATATTCACAACAAAATTTTTATAAATCTTTTGATTGAACTCCAAAAATTCATTTAAAAAATGGAGTTTTTGTTAAGAAAAACTATTTTTTGTATCCATTTTATGCAAATTTATGCAAAGATTTAAAAAACAATCTTTTTTGTGAAATACTTCTGAAATATGCAAATGCTTACTTTCCAAACGAAAAGCTTGAAAAACTTGCCCTAGTTATAACTTAATATGTCGATTCTCTAGACTATAAAGAAATCAATAGTTTAGTACTTATATAGTCGAGTCTGTGGTATATTGTATAACCTATTCCAATGTTTAGTCTAGTCTAGTATTAAACATAGTATATGGTATTCTATAGTCTAGTCCATAGTCTATTGTATAGTCTATTCTGAAGTCTATTCTATAGTCTCGTCTATAGTCTATTCTATAGCCTATTCTGTAATGTATTCTATAATATAATCAATAGTATATTCTTGAGCATCTTCAATAGCGAAATCTATAGACTATGGTCTAGTATATAGTGGATTTGATAGTCTTATATATAGTCTAGACTATAGTATTATAGTCTACAGTGTAATATATAGTATATTTTATGTTAAATAGTCTAGTGTATTCTATAGTCTATTCTATAGTTTGATTTATGGTATATTTTATTGTATACTCTAAGTCTAAACTATGATTTACTGAACAGTTTAGTCTACATTTTAATCTATAGTTTAGTCTACAACATGATCTATAGTGTAGTTTATAGTCTAGTCTATGTTTTATTATTTAATCTTTAATCTAGATTATTTTCTAGTCTATAGTATTGTATATATTCTATTCTATAGTATAGTCCATAGTTTATTAAATAGTTCGAATCCTGGTCTGTAAACTATTCCATAATCTAATCTATTGTCTATTATATATAGCAGTCTATGAAGTATTATATAGTTTATAGTCTATAGTCTATTCCACTTGCTAATATATAGCCTATTCTATTGTTTAGTCTATAGTTTATTATATGGCTTATTTTATAGTTTCTTTTATGGTCTATTCTATATATTCTATAATCTAGTGTGTAGTGTACATATATACATATGTATGTGTATATATAGTCTATTTTTTAGTATTTTCTGTAGTCTAGTTTATAGTCTATTCTATAGTCAAGTTCATAGTCTATTCTATGGTCAATAATCCGAAAAAATATATAGTTGGCCTTATTATAATTTAAATTGTCTAGTCTACAAAATAAGCTGTTGTCTATAATATAGTTTATATTCAAAGGTGCGAAAGGCTTAATTTTTGAATTAATTTTTTTAAATCGAATTAAATTTATTATCCTAGGAATTCTTTTAAAGCATTCAAATAACTTAATTCATAGACTTAAATTCTTTGTACTTCATATGAATTGAATTAATTCAGCAATGAATGAATAAGCTAAAATTTAATTAATTCTTTCGAAGCTCTGTTTATAGTTCAGCCACTAGTCTAATTTTAAATTTTTTTAGTCTGTTGTCTGGTTTTTGGTGTAGCCTTTAGGCCAGTAGCATATAGCCTAGTCTGTAGTCTTTAGTTTTTATTTTATTACTAAAACTAATGTGAATTCTTGTCTAATATATAGTTCTTAGTTTATAGTAATAATATCTTTTTTATATTTCCATCAAAAATGTAAAATTTTCTTAGAAATTAAAAGAAATTTGTTTTCCTAACTTTTCCAAATATGTAGATTTTTGATCTTTAAAAATTTTAATAAATTCTCAATTTATTTTTTTTTTTGCCTTTAAATTGGTTAATTTATTTAAAATTTCATAGGCAATTTTTACAAAATCAATAAAGCAAAAATAAACATTTCCTGATTTACATAAAATCTTAAGGTTTATTGACAACTTTGTTTCATAAATATTTAAACAAAATCATAAATATTGATTTCTTCAAACACACATCAGGTCTCTTACCTACAACTTCATGTAGACGAGAGACACTCATTATGGTCGATATTTTATTGCTGACAGATCTTGTTAAACATGGTTGCTTATTCCCCCTTTTTGTAAAACCAGAAAAAGAAAAAAAAAAGAAAAAAACTTAATAAATTGAACGACAAAACTAAAACAGACAAACCATCAAATAATTTCAATTGTTTAAAAAATTTGAAGAGTTTTTTGTTTTACTTATTTTTAGATTTTGTTACTGGAGGCTAAAAAATGAAAGTGAAATTTTGATTGTTTGATTTTTGAAGTTTTAAAACAATATTATTTTAACTTTAAGAGGGAATACAAAAAGAGTTTTTTTTTTATTACATAGGTTTTTAGGATTATAGAAATAATGAGAAAAAACGTAAGTATTGTCAATATTACTAGCATAAGTGTATGTATGTCTCTCTAATCAAGATGCCAATATTTTGTTATTTTGGCCATAATCATAAACTTTATATTTTAATACAACAACAATCATAATGAATTGTTAAAGGAAAGAAACCAACACTAAAAAAAAATTTGTAAAATAAAATAAATCTTTATTAAACGCCAACTCAATGATGTATGTATGTATGTAAAAATGTATTGCATTCATTGTATTCATTGTATATCTAGATATTCGGTGAATGAATATTATTTTTGTTTAACTGAATTTTTCTGATAAGTGCTTTCTGAAGAGTTTTTTAAAGTTGATTGAAAAGCTCTTATTGTAAAGTGGATATGTTGTTGTAACTTTTATAATGTTAACAAATTTTGTTGTTTAATAGAAAGAAGTCAACACAAAATAAATTGTTGGTGGGAGAGATGTGTGATATAATAGTTTTTACATCATTACTTTGATTGAATTATAGTTGTGGTAGTGAAAAAAAAGTAATAAAATCAATTTGGTAAAAGTTTTTTTTTTCGATGATGTGATTGAAGTACAAATTACTTAGACATCAATTTTTAAAATAAATAAATTCCTACGTTAATGTTGGTTTAGTTTTTAAAATCCTTTTAAATCATTTATAAGGAAAATTTTATTTTTTTCTATGACTTTTATAATTGTATCAAATATTCAATTGACCAAAATTTAAATTTTCTAATATTTTGTAATAAAAATAAAACCATTTATCGGTTTTTAGAGATTTTTCTTATTGCATCAATTAATAAATTAATCGAATGTAAACAAAAATAAGCAAAACTTTGAATTATTGAGTGTAGAATTAATAAATTAATCGAATATAAACAAAAATAAGCAAAAATTTGAATTATTGAGTATAAAATTTTTTTTAATAGCTTGTGTTTCAATTATTAAAATAATTGAACATGTATCATTCGTAGTTCAAATTGGATTTTTATGTATAAAATTTGTAAAATTTGAATCATTTATAGTCTACTCCATAGTCTAGTTTATAGTTTAGTTTGTAGTCTAGTTAATAGTCTAGTTTATAGTCTAGTTTATAGTCTAGTTTATAGTCTAGTTTATAGTCTAGTCTATAGTCTAGTCTATAGTCTAGTCTATAGTCTAGTCAATAGTCTAGTCTATAGTCTAGTCTATAGTCTAGTCTATAGTCTAGTCTATATTCTAGTCCATCATAGTCAAGTCTATAGTCTAGTCTATAGTATTTTTAAAAATTCTTTAGCTCTTTTGCTGCTAATTAACACCCCTCTATTTTATGTTCTGCAAGTTTTAGATTCGCTGATTTCAACCACATTTTAATGGTTCTAATTGCCCCATTTGCATAAAGCTGTACCTCGTCTAGATTCCGGGCTTGTTCAACGACTGCAACATCATCCGCCAAGCCTACTATTTTTACCTCTTCAGGAACTTAGAGCTTAAAATTATGTGGCCCCATTGCGCAGGATTGCTTTTTTCGCAATGTCAACCACTAGGCATCAACCGTCGATCTCGCTTTTCGGAAACCAAATTGCATCTGCGAAATACCTTCAGCTTCTTCTACCGCCTTTTGAATCCTATTATGTATTACCCTCTCTAAACACTTACCTACTGTATCTAGGAGGCATATCGGACTATATGACTGAGTTTCACCCAAAGTCTTTCCTGGTTTTGGTATAAGGACAAATCTTTCAAGCAGTTATTAAATAGTTTTGCGAACAATTGTGGTCTTGATTTCATCGCAGTCTTTAACGCGTTCTTTGGAATAACATCTAGTTTCAGGGCTTTTTTGTCGCCAATTTTTGAACACATTTTTAAGATTTCTACTTCATTTATAGTCTATAGTCTAGTCCATAGTCTAGTTTATAGCCTAGTCTAAAGTCCACTCTATAGTCTAGTCTAAAGACTATAGCCCAGTCTGACAAATTTATTTATGATCTGGTACATAGTATAGCGTTTAGTCTAGTCTATAACCCAGTCTGACAAATTTATCCATAGTCTGGTATATAGTATAGCCTTTTGTCTAGTCTATACTATAACCTATAGAGTAGTCAATAGTCTAGTATATAGTATAGTTTAAAGCCTATTCTTTAGCCTAGTCTATTGTATAGTTCATAGTATATTTTATAGCCTATTCTATAGTATAGTTTATAGTCTAGTATAAAGTATAGTCTATAGTCTTGTAAATAGTCTAGACTATAGTCCAGTCTAAAGTTTATTCTATATTCCAGTCTTAAGATAAATATATATGTATTTTTATGTCTTTGTTTAATTTTAATTTTTAATCCGAAGTTAAACTTTTGCTAACGTTTACGTAATTAAAAAACTCACCTTAAAATTATTTTTTTGTATAATTTTCTTTAATCATCCTTAAAAATACCAAATTTTAGCATTAAATACATACCTAAAAAGAGAAGAAATAAAAAAAGTACAAACATTAAAAAATATTTTTCAAATTATATTTAGTAATTGCTTTTGTTTTAGCATATGTTAATCATTTACAAGTGGTTAATTATTAAAACAAAATGGTATCAAGGTAAAAGTAATAATAAGAAAACCTAATTTTTTAGCATTAAAAAACCCCAAGTTTTTTATGTATCATTAAATATTTTAAAATAATATTAAAAAAATATAACAAAATTCCATAAAAGTACTATTAAAAGCCTGCTTACATTTAATTGCATTAAATCATCTAAAATTCAAACTACTGTTAGGAAATGACATGCACCCACAGGTAATATTGAAAATTGACATTAATATAATTTATATGACAGTTTATTCATTCTACATATATAAGTGTAATAGTATGTATGATTTTTAATATGATCCATTAGCTTAACGGAAATAACCTTGTGTCATTTTCTTTACTATCATGTTCATTTAGTAAGAAATAACAAACAATTTAAACAAATTATAATAATAATGGAATGTGTTATAGTGCTACTTTTTAACACTAAATACTTGTCGTTGTTGTTGTTGTTGCTATTGTTAATTTAAGTTGTTTAAATTGCCATGAAATTGTTTAGTCAACAAAAAATTTGTTAGTAATAGTTTTTTTATCTTCTTTCATTTTTCAATTTGTTATTGTTGAATTAGATGAATAACAAATAACAAAAGATATTTTTTAAAATATAAGACTCGTGACAAGATTTTATTTGTAAAAACAGCAACAAAATCAGCGGGAGAGGTGGCTTAAGCAATTAGCAAAATATATTTCTTATTTTAACTAAACATATTTTACACATGTTAACATATTTTATAAAGACAAAAAAGACGCCCACATACTAATTTTAAATATTAGTATGTTTTAATAATTATTTATAATTAATGACTTTGTTGTGATAGGAATACAAATTGCATTTGTAATATTTTATTTATATTTAAATTTTTTAATGAATAATGTTAGAAAAGGATTTAAATGACATAAAATATATGGAAATTTTAACAGTGAAATAAAAGAAATTGAATTTAAAATAAATTTCTATAATTTACTATAATTTTATCATAATGTTTTGATATATTGAAGTCATAAAATATAAAAAGCAAGATTAATTTTAATATTTACAGTTCGCTAAACGCTTCCAAGATTCGGTATTTGGATAATGAGCAAATTTCCCTCTAAAAATCACCATCCACTTTCTTATGGATACAGGTTTGCTAATACAATAAGGCATATCGTCGATGAAAATAAATGTAGCCATATTTCTTTTTAACTAAGTATTATTTTATTATTTTAAATTTCAGAACTATGATGGAATCTTTTATTTTGCTGCTTTGTAATATTCTTTAACTCATTTGAATGTAAAATTTGGTTAATGTTTTAAATATTTTTTTTTAAATTAATTTTTCTGATGTCATGAAGGAAAGATCTCCACTGAAGCATATTTAAATGCGGACAGTGAGGAACTTTAGTTAGAAATCTCCTTTATATTTGGGGAGTAAATCGATCATATATTCTTTTTATAAGAAAACTACTTTACGTAAAAGTTTGTACAATATCAAAAAAATATTTGCTAGCGTTTCTGCTGTAATAATATCTTCATATATTTATGGGCACCAAACGTCAAGTTATGTTTAATTTTTGAGGGATAAATATGGATGAAAATAATTTGACAAGACCAAATGAATAAATGAGCAAGTGCTTCTAAAGAATGAATACATTCGCCACTTTAAGTGAATATTTTTCACTTTATTGAAAGTATTAATAACTACTTCAAAAAAAGAGAAAATTAATTTATTTTTGCGGAACAAATTTTAATAGTTTGTGAGAAAATTACAAATTCACAAATTTAGAAGCTTTTTTATTACCCACATTTTAACAACGCTTAAATAAAATTTTTATTAAAAAGTTTTATAAACATATTTTTAAGAGAATCACTTCAAAAGGAATCAATAAGAGTCATAAAAAAATGTTTTGGTTATATTATATATTGACTTCAATCTTTAGACAAAGAATTTACTTTAAAAAATTGGAGAACAAATTTTTTGTAAAAAATGGGTTTTTGGAGAAACTATAAAAATTTGATCTGTAATAAAATCTTTGTTTATTTATGATAATCTAACAGAATTTTCGGCAATTTTTTACTTTATCATTTGAATTGAAAAAGTGTAAAAAAAATAAAATTTTTGGGAAAGGAGTCTAAAATTCCCAAAAATTAGATTTTTTTTTGGTATTTTGTTCAAAAAGAAACATATTTGTTGCAAGTTTGAAAATTGGCATTGACAAACTTTTAAAAATAAAACAAAGATTCCAAAATTGCATTCTATTTGCAGATTCATACTTTAGGATTTTGGAAGTTAAATTTTTGATAAAAATATGTGAACTTCGAGATGGCCGTTTGCTATTTTAAAATCATCTCCGTGAATATACCTTTCAGAAGAGTTTAAAAGGTGAAGAAACTTTTTTGGAAAAAAATCACATGTTTTCAATTTCAAAATCGTTTTTTTATACTCGGAAAATATATCGACTTCAAATTATTTTATTTTATATTATATATTATATTTTTTATTTTATTTTATTTTATTTTATTTATAATGATATATCTGGAAAATCAATATATGCAAGGTATAAAAATATTAAAAATCGAAAACCGCTCCTGAGTGGTCTGTGGTATTTCCTTTCCAAACTTAAAATTCAACACACCTCTGCTACGTTTGGATAAAATTTTATGTAAATCCAATCGATTAGTTACAGATTTATTTCCAAAAATGTTTGATTCTGTCCCACTGAGCCCTAATGACAACTCAGTATTCAAACCATTATTTTTTCAGCTGGAGAGTTTTTGTTTCTCGACAGATTTGAAGAACTGAAACAAACAGATTTGAAGAACTCTTTCGGCAGTATTTTCGGCATGATATAAAACTCTGGATGGCTCTAACTGTTGGCCTTGTTAGTTTTTAGAATTTTCACAAACAATGCAACTACATATTATTTAAAAATATATATCTTATATTTTCAGGAACTTTACAACACAGAAAAAATTATTACTGTCTTTTTTTCAATTAACTCAGTTGTTTAATTTTTCAGCAAAATTTAATAAATATATTCAAAAAAAAATAAAATAAAAGTAAATTTTGGTATGATTTTACTTCCTATAGACATTTTTAATTCATTTAATCATCTACTTGATTGATTTAATTAATTTATTAATTGGGAATTTTTTTCTGTTTTGTATTTTTTATAGTTTTTAGTAATTGATATAATCATTTTGGTGAGAGGTGCAAATTTAAACAAGTTTATAATTGAATGAATTATTTTCATATATATTTGTTAATTGGTGACTTTTTTCTGTGAATATAAAGTTAAGTTCAACTATGACTGCTCAAAAAAAGTTAAGGTATTTCTTATTAAATTCTGAGACTTTCTCATAGTTTTTGATTAATAAAATATGTACCAGAAGTTGAAAATTATAGGTTATAATTAGGGTTGCTAGAAGGCCTTGAATGAACTTGATTGTCAAGATATTTCAGAAGTTGTCAAGTTACAAGTTCAAATGTAATTTGTCAAGTTGAAAACAATTTGTAGTTACCTAGTGTTTATATTAGACAAATTTTCATTAAGACAAACGTCAAAATCAGTGCTAATGTATACAAGGTAACCTCAGTCAAACAGCTGATAATTAGTTTGGTTGTTACAGCTGTCAAACTGCATATATAAAAACATTAACGAATTCGCATTTTTATTATTTGTTGCCACTTTCCATTAATATGCATTCATTTTAACGTTTGTCTTGGTAAAATATTATCTAATATAGACACTATATATATATTATTTAACAACGCATTTCTTAGCATTTGTTCATGGCTTAAACGGATATGCTACTATGTAAACTTATATTTTCGCTAAAAGCTATATCCCTATTCTATATAGATTTTCTATAAAAAGTAAACAATTTTTGGCGGAAGCCAATTGTCAGGTTTCTTTTTAAAAATCAAGCTCGTTTTTCAGGTATGTCAAGTTAGACCACAATTCGAATCTGTCAATCCTAGTTATAATACTTAAAGCTTTTTATAGGTCGTATAGAAATGAATGATTAAAGTTCTTATTTTTGATTTTCTGCTTATTTTTTTACAACATATTTGAAGTTATACTTTTTTTATGTTATAAAAGAAAAATTTTCTTGATGTTATTTTTCTTTTTTTATCTTTAAACGACCACGGATAATTTAAAATAATTCTGTTTACACATTTATATTGCTTATAGATTCAAAAATCTTAGTTATGCAATTCAACACAAACCATTTGCTAATTTTAATATTATTTTATAAAATATTCTTTGAAATTTCATATTTTATTTGTAATGAAAGTTATTCCATTACAAACGGAAGGTTCTATCTTTCTCTGTGTGTCAAAATCGATTTTCCTAAGCTTACGGTTTTGTCAACGATTGAAAACTCTTGGAAGTGTTCTAGATCATAAGTAAAGCAAAAGTTTGTTTTTTGATTTGATCTTAATTTTTAAATATAGAATAACTAGAAAGCAGCCAATAAAGTTTCTATGAATGAAATATGAAATGGCAACAAAACGAAAGACTTAAAAAACAAACAGCATTTTATTAATTTAAGCTACTAAAAATATTTCTTCATTCTTTAATTTTTGTAACGTTTTATCTTTTTTATCATAATCATAATCATTTGAATTTCTTAGAAACAATAGAAAACATTGATTAATTTTAGATTTTAATAATTTTCTTTTATTACTGTTTTGTTTGTGCAATTATTTTTCACACTAAGATAAATTAATACCTTAATTAATTTCATTTGATTTTTATTGCTGAGTTTGTAGCCAAATAAAATGGAAAAATTTTCAGTTTTATTTTATTTTGTTTGTAAACAAAAAAATTCCAGATGGCATGTTAAACCCTAATCATGCAAAAAAAGAAATTATTAAAAATTTCCCAAACTTACAAAAAATTACTTAGGTTTTCTTATATGAAATCCCATCTTCAAAACATCAAAAGATGGGAGACAATATGTCAGCTGCAAAAAAATAAAGACAAGATATTAATATTGTTTTTTTAAAGAAATGAAAAATAAGTTGAATGGTACTATAACCGGCAAAACGTGATTGTACAAATGCCACCTACCGCTAAAAACAACTCGCATACTGCTAAGAAAAATTGTAAAATCACTAACAAGTACATCGTTTTATATTTTACATACATAAGTGTAAATATGTAGTATTTTTTAAATATTTTTGGAATATTTATTTACAAAGGAAAGGCATAATATTTTGAAGTGAGTAAGCTCATGAATGTAATGAAAAAAAAAAAACACGAATGAACGAACGGTCATTGAAATTTTTTTTTTGTTTTTTTGAGTTAAAATATTGTTGTTTATATTTTACCTCTTTGTGGTAGTAAATTGTTGTGGTGATGCTGTTTGCAGTTATGTTTTTTTTTTCTGTTTATTTGGGCTTTATGAAACAACAGCTTCAAAAACAGAAACCGAAAAGTAACGAGAAAATCTTAGCAGCCAGCTAGCAAGTAAGTGAGTAAATAAGTAACTAGCTGACGGTTTGGCTGGTTGGCTGGAAAAAAAAACAGCATATGATTTACTTTCTCCATCAGTTGTTATAATTTGAACTTTCAAAGTTGAAAATAAGTTTTTATAAAAAAGTTTTGTTTTTTTCTGTAAATTGTTGTTTTTGCAAGTACATTATTATTATTTAAGTTAAGGCGAAAAAATAAATAAATAATTTTAGTTTTGTATTACGGAAAATTGGAGTAAAATTGAAAAAAGTGAATGTTATTATTTTCTAGGTTTTGGTTGTTTAATTAAAAATTAAATTGTTATGGGAGAGAAAAAAACTTGTACAATTTTGAAGTGGCATTTTTTTTAAACAATTTATTTCAATTAATTTAGTTATTAAATAAATAACCAAAAATAAATTTAAAAAAATCCTGAAAATCATAAATCATATATATTTGTTTTACATGAAATTTATTATTATCTGGAACTCTTAATACTCATAAATAATTTGTACATAGTCCAACTCATCGAAGTTCTATAAAAAATATTATATATTTTGTTATTTATTTTTTCCCCAACGTCGAATCTTTACTTATTAATTCTTTTGTTATTTAATTTTCTAACTATTTCGTAATATCTCTAAAATAAAATTTCATTTGCATTTAATAAAATTTCAATAAAAACTCAATAAAAAAAAAAAAATAATGTTAATTTATAGAATTTTTAATCACTCAAACAAAATTGAAAATTTCCGCCACTCAACATCAAAAAAACAAACCTCCTAAAATATCCCATTAAATAATACTTTTTTATTATTGAATATTCATGCTATGATAAAATCTTAAAAAGAAAAAAAAAAAAAAACGAAAGAAACAAACATATTAACACCTTCTTTCTAGCAGTTTAAATTATGTACAAAAATCATTCAACTATACAGACAAATCATTCAACAAAACTTAACAAATTTATACAAGTGAAATTCCATTAATAATTTCAGCTCTCCTCTGTACGAAGTTCAATGTATCTTGCTTTGGATTTTTTTTTAACAAAAAAATAGAAAACACTGGCTAAGAAAATAATAGCTCAACAATATTTATTGTTTATTTCAAAGAGTTATAACAAATATATCTAACACATACATCTTAATGTTGTTGTTATAAAGTGTAAAAAGTGTAGAAGTTATACGCAGCAAGAGAAGAAGCAGAAAAGAAAACAAACTAACAAACAACTCGTGTCTAATCAATTATAAAATAGTTCCGCTGTCACCACTTACATTTCATCAGTTTCCATTTTATAACATTTTCTTTTTCAATTTACTTTTCGGTTCTTATTTTTTAGATTTTACTTATGAATGAATGCTTTAGATGTTTTAGTTTCTTAGGCAAGAATGACTCATGTTACATATAATTGTTAGTAAATATTTGTTAGAATTTTAAGTAAACAATGATTTGGTTAAAACCTTTAGAAAAACAGTTGATTTAAGTACGCGTTTTGTTTATTTAAATAATAAACACTATTTCATAATCTACACAACTATAGGTGGGGAGGATATGAAGCGTTTATGCTGATGTTTGTAACATCCAAAAATTTGGTCCAAGACCCAGCTTAGAATTGTCCATTCCTGTAAACCTTATAATCAAACTACAGGTCGTAATAATCGGATTTAAGTGGGTTTAAGTATTTTTACTCTTTCCAGAGCTTTCTGAAGCTTCCAGACGTAGTAAAAAACTAAAAAGCGGCTTAATTTTGAATCTGTTCATCCTACAAAATATATATATATATATAAATATATATATATATATATATATATATATATATATATATATATATATATATATATATATATATATATATATATATATATATATATATATATATATATATATATATATATATATATATATATATATATATATTTTTTTTTTTTTTATATATTTTTTTTTTTGAGGTCTGTTTTGTTTTTATACAATTTTAATTTGCTATACTCATTGCTTGCTCTCCAAATCATATCCAAAACCGATTTTACATTTCGGGCAGGGTTGATTTTTATTTTTGGTTTTAAAAATAAATAATAAATATTATCCCATCAGATTCTAACAGCTTCAAATTTTAACTTCAATTTGGGAAAGGAAAAGCGTCAAAATGATGTTCATATATTTGTTTAAAGATTTTCGGATTTGTTTGTGATCATTTTTATTATTACAGTATTATATTTCCTGGCAATGGACGGCTTGATCATAGCTGTTATATAAATATCTTTTCCGAAGATATAAATATCTTTTCTGAAGCTCTAGATTAGTCTCTAGTTCAGTTGTAATTTATTTTATTTTTTTTTTTTTTGTTTTTCCAATTTAATTTTATTGAATATAATATTTTACATTACATATTATTTTTTCATTTCTAGTTCAGTTCTAGTTTAATTCTAGTTCAGTTCGATTTCAGTTGTAGTTCAGTTGTAATTCAATTCAATTCAAGTTATAGTTCAGTTATAGCTCTAGTTCAGTTCTACTTAAATTCTAGTTTAGTTCTAGTTTATTTCCAGTTCTAGTTTAGTTCTAGTTCAGTTCTAGTTCAGTTCCAGTTGTTATTTTGTTTTTTAAATTTATTGAGTATAATAAAACTTTACATTTCATCCTATTACTTTTTCAGTTCTAGTTCAGTTTGATTTCAGTTGTAATTCAATTCTATTTTAGTTCTAGTTCAGTTCTAGTTTAGTTCTAGTTAAGTTATAGTTTAATTCTAGTTTAGTTATAGATCAGTTCTAGTTCAGTTCTAGTTAAGTTCCAGTTAAGTTTTTTTGTTTTTCAAATTTCTAGTTCTAGTTAAGTTATACACTAAGGGAAAAAATTCGATTCAAAATCAACAACAGTTGTGCTCACATTGGTAATTTACGGTAACCGCTTTTTAATACCTTTCGTTAACAAATTTAGTAGAAAACGTATGTAATTTAACAATTTGATACCGAAATGGTTTCAACTTAGGTATCGATTTTTAATAAGAATTGAACACGCAGTGTTTATTTTGAACACATACGGTGTAGATTCACTATTGACACAGAATGGTATCGTTTTCAACACGTATGTGATTGATATTTCTCTGGGTGTAGTTTAATTCTAGTTTAGTTCTAGTTCTATTGTAGTTAAGTTATAGTTCAGTTTTAGTTCATTCATATTATATTTTGGAGCCTTGGAAGGTTAATATTCGGGATGTTTAATTTTTTGTATTTTTTGATATATGAAGGGTGAACTCAGCGTAACATAACTGAGCCTCAACCATATTTTTTTCAGCATCCAAAATTTAAATTTACTCTCATTTACCAAAACTAATGGTAATAGTAGTTATCAAGTTGTCTGTTTTTCGTCATATTTTTTGTTTTCTATTAATAATATTTTTATATATGTAATTTGTAAACTATTTTATCAAATTAAAAATGTCATGAAAAAAATTTATTGATTATTTATTATTTATTATTATTTATTTTATTATTATTTTTGTCTGAAAAGTAGAAGCAAAAATAATAATAAAATAAATAATAATTATAATAACAGACATCACAATATTATTAGCGATTTGACAATCAACCATCAGATCATATTTTTTGTATAAAAATACATACATATATAAGTCTTTTCAATTTTAAAAATTTCATGGTCAAAAATTATAAAATCTCTTAAATCCATCATCTATTTATTTCAAACATAAAAAAAACTGTCTGTGAATTTTAAAAATTTCTACAAACATGATTGAAATACTTAAAATAAACGACAAAAAAGAGGAGTTATCTAATTTAGTGTAAATAACTAAACACTAATACTAACTTAAGGCAGTGTTAGTTGATAAGTAAGCTACATATTTAAGCAATAGATGAATGGACGAATGGATGCCGGGATGTCTCTGGCTATTTAACAAAGCTTGACTTGTTGTTGTCTACTTCTTTATATTGTTAAATTAAATATTAAAAGTTAAAGACAGAGACTCTAAAGACGGTGTAACGTCATAAAAAAAAATAATAATAAAAAATACGGTGTTGCTGTGTTAAAGTTGTTACTGACGTTGTAGTTATTGTTTTCGTTGTTGTCTGAATTAACTTGATAGCAATAACTGCAGACACCACTATTTCTATTGCCTTTACTAACTATTTAACACTAAATATCATTTGCTAAAGAAGATGATGACCAATGGTTTTTGTTTTTTTCTTTAGTGTTTGTAACTTTGCAACGCTCAAGTTGTTTTTATTTTTTTTTGTGAATTATTTGAATGTATAAAATTTGTTGCTGCTGTTGTTGTTGTTTTCTTTTGGTTTGTTTGCTTAAAACTTAATATGAATTTCCCTTTTATTTTCCAAATCTTTGTAAGTCTGGCTGTCTACTTTGAGTTACTTTTATATTTAGATATTTATAAAATTTAAGAGATTGTAAATGTTTGTCTGAATTTGGTTTTGTTATCTAAAATAGTGATAATTACGCAAATACATAACGTGCTAATTTGTTACTTTTCTTTTTGGTATACGAGTCCAAGTGTATATATAGTAAAATAAATAAATGTGCATCTTAATTTAATTAACACTTGGTTTACGTTGAGATTGGCATAAGTAAATGCAAATGTAAAAGTGTGTGTTTAGAGAAGCGTGGAACAGTGGTTTGAAAACGGGGTTTTATGTTAACATTTGAAAAGAAAAATTAAATAAATATTAATATTAGAAACAAAAACATGATCTTAAATGTTTATTTTAATAACAAGTTATTATCTTGATATATTTGTTTATTTTAATCGAAAATCTGAATATATATTTAAATTTGTCATACATATGTTTTCAATTGTGTCTTAAGCATCTGTTTTAAGTGTTTTGTTTAGCTTTTGTTGGTTATTTTAATTCCACAAATTGAATTTTGATATTGAAAAGTGTTTTTTAAATCTTTTATCTTATTTCTAAAAAATAATCATGTTATTGAAATACTATTTCTATCATGTTGTATAGTAAATAAATATAAAAATCTTGTCGGATGTTAATTTTTTTAAATATAAATATTTAAATGATTTTTATTTATTTATTTTTATTGTATTTTGTTGACATTATTGTTTTAATATTGAAATATTTGCTTTTCCTGGGTTTGAGTGGATGTGGTCTAGTGATTTATTTAAGAAATTGTCGGATTATTTGTTTAAGGAAATATATTTTAAATTAATGACATTACAATATATGATTTTGGGAGACTTTTTTATCTTAACTTACAATTTACTAAAAAAAAAAAAACAATGTCAAGAATTTTAGGTTATTAACCACTTTTGGAACCGAGAACTTTAGAAATTTACTACACCATTTCCAGTTTTATTTCAGAATTCTATTTATATTTTAAAAGTTTCCATTTATATTTTAGAAATTTCTAATTATTTCAGAATGTTCTACTTGTAGTTCAGAATTTTCTATTTGTAGTTTAGAAAATTCTAAATGTAGTTTAGAAATTTTCATTTCAAATTTTTCAAATTCTATTTAAGAAATTTACATTTATATTTCAATATTTTCTAATTGTATTAAAGAGTTTTTAACAGAAAATAGTTGAAATACAAATGGAAATTTCTTAAATAGAATTTTAAAAATTTGAAATGCAAATGGAAATTTTTAAACTTCATTTATAATTTTCTAAACTATCCCAGCAAAAACTTTGCTTGCTATGTAATGAGATAAGAAGCTAATATAATGGCTCTTCATTACTTTCACATTAGATGAATAACTCATTATTTTAACACGGTGATGTCATTAGAGGCAACTACTTACTCTATATTATTACAGGTAGGCATTTCAGAAAGTCATTACTTAGATATCATTACAAGAAGTAATTACTTTAAAGCTAATCTATTGATCATTAATTTCAAAGTATTACAGAAGTCATTATTATCAAAATGAATAGTAACTAGTTACATTATCGGTTACAAATAAGTACTGAAATATGGAAAAATAAAAAGCTGATATTTTTGAAATTTATTTACTTAAAACGTAAAGAAATTAATATTTTAAAATTACAGAGTGCAACAACTTAACTGTATACAGGAATTTTAAAAATTAAAAAGCTTTTAGATTAAAAATAAATTTATAAGTTATTTTTTACATAAAAGAATAATAATAATTCACAAATGTTTTATTTATGATTATGGACTATGTCCTACATTTCATTTTCCTGTGAAAATTACAGTTTTCACTTAGTTTGTGTTACAAATTTGGAAAATTTAGTTTCATTTTGTTTCATTCACTTTTCAAGAATATGATTCCAAATCATAAACATAAGACTAAGTGAAATTTATAACATTTATTATTGAAAAAATATAGAATTTAAGGACTAATGTACGCAATGTGATAAATGTACTTTAAAATGATTATTGGATTTAGAGTTAACATTGTTAATTAAATACCGATCTTTATTAAATTGTCATTTAGAAGTAGTTTATATAAAATTTAATGCTCCTATTCATAGAGAACATTTGTATGGATGCTAAGTGAAATAATGAACCGATCATAATCAATTTGAATGGCGTTCATCCCTATATTAAAATAATAATTGATGCAAAGTTTAATCAAAATATCTTTAAAATTCACTAGACTTACATTGACTGATAGCCAGCCATCTAGTTAGCCAACGGACGGACCTCTTCTTTAAATCAAGTGAGATAGTGATTCTAATTCGAACGGTTATTTTATAACAAATTACAAGGACAAATGTAAGGAAAGCTGTGGTCAATTATGGACTATTTGCGCAAATTTTGTTAAAATAATTTCGGCCAGTTGCGAAAGTTGAAATAGTGGGTTTTGCGAAAAGTATTACTTGAATAGCCAGGCTGCCAAAAGGAGGGACGAACATCCTTAAATCGATTCACAAAGTGATCCTAAGTCAAATGGTAAAAATATGTAAATATATGGGTGGAGAAAAACGTTAAAACAAGAAATTATGTTTTACTTACATATAAGTTTCCAAATTTAATATGGTTTTCGCAGATTGCAAAAAAGACACCGCAGAAAAGAAACAAGCTTTCAACAAAATTTAAACATGTATGTCTTAAAATAATAATTGCTCCAGCATGATCTTTGTTCAAATCTATTAAAGGAACTTCTTTTACCCAAAAGTTTGGCATAAATACGGACCAAAAGACACAAATTTTATTGAAGTGGAATCACTACTTAACGACTAACTTGCTTTTTCTTGAAGAATTCCACAAATTTTAATAAAAACGCACTTTTTTTAATTTAATAAATATTTTTAATATTTTTTATTTTTATTATAATATTTATGACAGTAAACAGTTCAGTGGGGCATAACTAAAATGATATCGATGAAAAATGAAATCAAATATAATTTTCATTACATTTACTTTTAAATTAAAAACGAAAGAATGATTTCATTTCCACTTTCGATTTAAAGTCTCTTTTTTAAATACAGAACATGGCCTTATAAAATGAAACATATTGTCGAAATGAGATTTTAGTATAACACAGAAAAACTAGTAATTAATGTATTTTTATGTTTTGCCCCACTCTTAAATATAATTATATATATTTTTATAATTTAAATGAAAAGATTGATTAAAAGACATTTTCAAAATCTGATCTCAAGTAATAGATTACATATCGGCTTAAAAGTAAGTACTTACTAATCTGCTTTCATGTAATACAGACAGTATGTTGTTATCATTGAAAAGTAACTACATCTGTAACTACCATTACCAAGTTTTTACTGGGTACAAATAGAAAATTTTGAATAACAAATATAAATTTCTGAAATGTAATTATAAACTTCTAAAGAATAATTAGATATTTCTGTAATATAATTGGAAACTTTTAAAGCAAAATTAGACATTTCTGAAACATAATTAAAAATTTCTAAAATATAATCAGAAACTCCTAAAATACAACCGAAAATGGTGTAGTTTGAACATATAATCGTAGACTTTGGAAGGTTATGCAATTCTCGTGGAAGACAAAAATAAGGAAAGCAAGCAATTAGTAGTTATCTGTTTTAATCATAATTTTTGTTAAGTACGTTCTTTATTATTATTTTTTTAAACTATTTTCTATTTATTTTATAAAAGTGATGTTAAACTAAATTATTATTTGGAATTTATAACAAAATATGGTATTAAACGATTTATAATATATAAACTCTATACCATTTACTTGTTTACTTGTATTAATTATTCAATTATTTGAAATTAAAATTTTTTAATAATTTTTGCTAAAAATAAATTAACTTATCAGTTTTTAATTATTTTTCTTATTGGATAAATTAATTAACTAATGAATTAAAAATAAGTGATAATTTGAATAAGTAATTGAATATACAATTTTTTTCATAGGTTGAATTTTAATTAATAAAATAATTGAATACGTATTCGTCGAAACTGAAATTTAATTTTAGATTTTTTTCTGTAAAATTTGAGCTTAATTTGTTAGATTACTTTGATTTTGAGTAATTTATTTAATTATAAAAATATTTGAAATCATTTTAAAATTCTGATAAATAATTTTTTTCGAAATATTTTTTTCTGTGTAGTGATCTTGGATAAGAAGTATTTTGGTTGTAAAATTTTTTAGTACACCATTTATCATAATATATATATTTATACTAAATAGTTTTCAGTGGAGAAATGCCTATATTTTGGTACATATTCAAAACAGTTAATACAAAGCTTTAAATTAATTTTAAACAAACAACATTTCAACTTCCTAGTTTTTAAAATGTTTAGCATTTATTTTATATCATAATTCTGTTTGAAAATCTGTCTGAAGTCATTAATTTCATCTATAATAAATTAATAATAAATATGTATATTTAATGACTTGATTTTTGTAAAGGCTGAATGACGTGTTTTGTCATTTTGCTAAATATTTTACAGTTATGTCAAACAAAATGTTAATATTCTAACTGTAGCATTTTTTTGAACAAGTTTGCAGCTTAAGTCTTGTGTTTTATTTGTTTATTAACAAATAGAAAATATTAATAATATACGAAATGATTAAGAAAATTTCTAAAGAATTTTTTAACAGAAATAAGGCCATATAATAATAATAATAATAATAATAATAATAATAATAATAATAATAATAATAATAATAATAAAAATATTATTTTTAATATGTAGGTGGTAATAAAAAATTTATAAATCATAAAAGTTAATAAAATTATTTGATAATAAAGTTTAAATTAGTATTTTAAATTTAAATTAGCATAAATGGTATATTATTTGATTTGTTTTTTTTTATATCATGAAAACCACTGTATTTTTTTTATTATTTTTTAAGCAAGTATTTGTAGTGCGTGGCAAACGTATTTAATATGTGTTGAAAAATATCATAATTTTCATAATTATCATATACATATTTGTTTTTAGTTTATTATGATGATTTTTGTTATTATTTTAAATATTTTTTTTTTTTTTAGTTAATAAAATTTAAAACTCTTTTTTTTATAAATGTGTTAATATATTTGTGTTTTTAATATAAATGCTTTAAAAGAAATTGTAAAAATATGTGGTTTTAATAACAATTTCTTTAGCTAAATGACATACATACTATTACATATAATATTACAAAGCCAGTTATTATAATTTATAAATATTTATTACATATTCAACATTTAAGTAAATAGTATTTCTTTAATATTACATCATTAATTTTATTATCTATACTCAATTACTTCAAATATCTGTATAATGATGATCATAAACTCTTCATTTTTATTTTGTTAAATTTTAATATATTTATTTATTTATTTTTTTTCTATCTTACTCTTCATATATTTCTTCTACTATTTTGTGGCAAATGCAAGTTTATAACTTTATCTTCCTTAAAAAATAGTTGTCTATAGACGAGTGAGTTTTTTGTTTTTTTTAAACAAATATACTCCTTTAATGTTGTATAAGAGAAGAAAGATTGCCACTGTCAATGAACAAACATTTTACATATATATTTGTATTCATATTCAAACATAGCGAAAGTTTTCCTATGAATGTTTATAATGATGAAAGAAAAAAAAAAAAAAACTAACTAACTAAAGAAAAAAACTATGCGAAATTATGAAATTTAAAACATAACTAAGCTATACTGGAAGTTGTGCCACTGTTGGGGATATGAATTTTCTCATCGCCACCAAAACCGCCACAATGTTAATGAACTTTTTATTTCGAAATAGTTTTTTTTTCTTTGTGCTAACATTTCCATCTATTGCCAAGACTTGTTCAGACATATTCCATCATTTTCATTTTTCCATATGTTGTTTAAATTTTTTTCTATCTTTTTGTTTTTGCATTAGTTCGGAAAATGATACAGGAAAACTTTGTTCACAAGTTAGTGTTTTCTTTTTCTTATTGTTTTTTTTTCTTCTAATAATTCACCTTTTGCAACCGTTAATTTGCTAGGTTCATGTAACTAAAAACATTATGGAATTACATTTCTGGTATTGAAAATGAAAATTCATTTTTAATCTTTTTGCTATTTTATGGACTTTTGCTTTAGATACTAGGGGAAAGGGACTTTGTTTTTTCTTTTTCTTTTTCATTAATTAATTTTTTTTTGTTATAACTTAAAGATTGATTTGAAATTTGTTTGATGCTATAATGATTGAAATTTTATTGAAGTTTAAAGGTTTACAGTTGTTTTGTTGGAAAAAGAAATAGAAAATGTTTTTAAATCAAAGAGAAAGGGGAAATATATGAAAGGTCATTGAAAAGATAATGTAATAATTTATGAAGCAAACTAAGTAAAGGGTTTGAAAGAAGAAGTGATATATGTTGTAAATGAACCGATTTATATAGCCCACAGTGAGGCTTAACGCAAAATTATTGGTAATAAATTTATATCTCCTAAACTACTGATCAGATCGAATTGATATATTGATATAGCATACAGTGGGGCTTAAAACAAAATTTGTGGTAATATCTCTATCTCCTAAACTACTGGTCGGATCGAATTGAAATGTTTAGAAGTGTTGTAGAGGAGTACCTAAAGTTTCATAAAATTCATCTCGTAGTCATCCTGTTATAACACGAGATAAGGTACAGGGTGTCAAAATTGATTACCTCAAGTATGCAAAAATTTCAAAAAATCGTTACTTCTACAAATCAAGTCCGATTTCAAAGATTTCTATATTTATGTAAAGACCTTTGCAAGATAAAGAAAAATAAGCTTACTCACTTAAGTTATCTTTAAAAGATATTTACGCCTGAATTTTCGATTTTTCTTTACATATTTGATTTGACACTAAATAGTTTCCGGAGATTTTATGAAAAAATCAATTTTTAAAACAACTTTTTTAATTGCACAAAAAATCATATTAGCTTAATATTTTCACTATTATTTCTTATGTAATGTATAAAATAATATCTATCTTTAATTCTATCAAAAATCATTTATAAAGCTTTAGAAACCAATTTTTGTATAATATTGAAAGCGAGGATTGACAATTTGATGGTCTTTGATATGATTTATATTTCAAAAGTAATACTTGGATATATAAAATTACACATTCTTTATGTCTTTCACTTAAAAATCTCCCCTGACTATTTTCTCTTCTCTTGTTAAATGTCTAAATTATAAAATCGTCAGGATAATAATTTTTAACAATATTTAAATTACAAGGCCCAATAATAGATTGCAGCTAGAAAGAAACATTCCTGGAATGAACAACTTACCTCTACTTAATGAATAGCTTATAATTGAAATTCAAAAAAGGATTCCAGCTCTTTAATTAATTATATCTATATCCTCTATTCATGCCACTTTAATAAAACTAAGTATAATACGACTTCAAGCAAATTAAAAAGCAAAAAAAAAAAAAAAAGAGAGAGAAAAATCCACTAACTTTAGCAAATCATTAATTAAAATGTATGCAACATAGTTGCAAGGCAAAAATCTTTCTAGTTGATTACAAAATATTTAAATAACATACCCTTACTACAGTAAAGTGCCAATTTAACAATCAGTTTGTGGCACATCAATAAAATAAAAGCAAAAATAAAAAATATATAGTAATAATTTTTCTGCGCAAAAGAAAAAAAGAAACACAAAAGATAAATTGGCCAACACATTGGACTCAGCAATGAGCAATCAATGATGCTAATGGAATAAACACGCAATTTTTCAAAAGACCACCATCAGCAGCAGCGGCAGCAGAAAAAAAATGAAAGAAAAGAAAATGTAACAAAAACCACTTAGATTTCAAGATATAAAATGTTTGTACAGCGTATAAAAACAAAACTTCCTCAATAGATCTTTAGTTTACTTAACTTACCGCAAAACTATAATGAAAAATGATTTTATGAAATAAAAATAGTTCTTTCTAAGATGATGTTTGAAAGCCAATAGAATTGTAGTTATAGTTAGAGCAATGTTTTTTATATTTTTATAGCTTTTTATAAAAAAAATTTACAAAATTATATAGCCGTCAAAAGAAAGTAAATGTTTGTGTAAAAAACTAGCAATTTAAAGAGTTAAAATTTATAAAATGAAATTAATTATTACTACTCGTACTGTGAAGTAAGAGTAATGGATTTTGGTTTATGATGGTGGCCAGAAATTATATTTTATGTGATTATTCGTATATGGTTTTTTATTGAAAGTAAAGAAATGGAGTTATTTAGTTGACTTTAAGAAGGATGACTTTTATAATTATAAAATAAAATCAGTTAAAGTACTTAACTGCATTGAAGAATAATTTTAAATTTTTTATGAAATATGTATTGTATTATTTCAAATAGTTAACGTATTATATTTGTAAGTATTGTATAGCTAAGTTCTAATTCTAGTTCAGTTCTAGTTCAGTTCTAGTTCAGTTCTAGTTCAGTTCTAGTTCAGTTCTAGTTAAGTTCTAGTTAAGTTCTAGTTCAGTTCTAGTTAAGTTCTAGTTAAGTTCTAGTTCAGTTCTAGTTCAGTTCTAGTTCAGTTCTAGTTCAGTTCTAGTTCAGTTCTAGTTCAGTTCTAGTTCAGTTCTAGTTCAGTTCTAGTTCAGTTCTAGTTCAGTTCTAGTTCAGTTCTAGTTCAGTTCTAGTTCAGTTCTAGTTCAGTTCTAGTTCAGTTCTAGTTCAGTTCTAGTTCAGTTCTAGTTCAGTTCTAGTTCAGTTCTAGTTCAGTTCTAGTTCAGTTCTAGTTCAGTTCTAGTTCAGTTCTAGTTCAGTTCTAGTTCAGTTCTAGTTCAGTTCTAGTTCAGTTCTAGTTCAGTTCTAGTTCAGTTCTAGTTCAGTTCTAGTTCAGTTCTAGTTCAGTTCTAGTTCAGTTCTAGTTCAGTTCTAGTTCAGTTCTAGTTCAGTTCTAGTTCAGTTCTAGTTCAGTTCTAGTTCAGTTCTAGTTCAGTTCAAGTTCAGTTCTAGTTCAGTTCTAGTTCAGTTCTAGTTCAGTTCTAGTTCAGTTCTAGTTCAGTTCTAGTTCAGTTCTAATTCAGTTCTAGTTCAGTTCTAGTTCAGTTCTAGTTCAGTTCTAGTTCATTTATAGTTCAATTCTAGTTCAGTCGGCAACAACACCAGCAAACAATAACACACAGATAACCAACAACACACTTGTCAACAACAACACACTTTTTTTTTTTTTTTATTTATTAATTTCTTTATTTATTTAAATTTCAGGTTTTACATGTAGTTCAATTCTAGTTCAACAACAATTACGCACCAGCAAACTACAACACACTGGTATTCAACAACACACGTGTCAACAACAGCACATTCGTCAACAATCATTACACACCAGCAAACAACATAATTGTCAATAACAATAGTCACGTAAACAACAACACACTGGTAACTAACAACCAACTCGTTAATAACATCATACCAAATGAAGTCACCACATCAGCAAAAACTATAGCCAGTAAACTACAAATACTCAACATCAGAAGCTTATACTGCGCAACATTAATCAACGAATTCTACGGCGACACCAGGTTCCTCAAGCCAGTTGACCACATGTATAACACGAGACGTCGAGCAGAAGGAAGGTTCCAAGTAGAACGCCATAGAAATAATTACGGAAAAAATTGCTTGAACGTTGTGCTACCAAATATCTTCAATAAACTACCAACAAATCTACTTTGCATAACTAATTTGTATAAGAGAAAAAAATTATTGGAATCCTTTTTTATAGACTCGCAGTGAAAATAAATAAAATTTTATGTGTAATATTTTTTAAGATATTTCATCCTGCAGATAAGCCAGATGGCTTCGCGGGATTAGTTTTAAAATTGCATATAAATTCAAAATTGAAATAATAAATATAATAAAAAAAAGTTCTAGTTCAGTTCTAGTTCAGTTCTAGTACACTTCTAGTACAGTTCTAGTTCAGTTCTAGTTCAGTTCTAATTCAACTAGTTTCACATATGTAACAGTTTTATAATCTCAACTGATATACTGTCAGATAACAATTTTAAATTTTATATAAAAGAAATTGTAATAAATGTGATGTTATTTACTTTCAATTTCTTAAATTTAACTAATATTTGGTCTCATATTTTTTTAAGTATATTTTAATTTCTAATTATCAAAGCAAAAGATTTAAAATTGAAAAATTCTGTGGCAACCAGGAAACACTACATAAGTTATTCTTTATGTCCAGTTCTATGCTGTGTCAATTTTTTGTCTATCTAGAAAGTATTTCAAGAGATATTTACATTTGAATTTAAAATTTTTAAAAAATATAAACTGATTTACTGAAAACTTTAAAAAACTACTTATGTAGTTTTTCCTTGTTGCCACAGAATTGCATTAGAACTATGAAAACAAAAGTCCTTTTTGGCAGAATAAAAAAAATCTTTAAATTTTATATTTATAATTGTGGTTGTATATTCTGTATAAAAACTCTTCTTCATAGTTATATTACAAGCTTTAATTCTCTTTTAATTCTTTGTTTATTTATAAATATATTTTATATAACCCATATTTAGTATATTGTATTTTTTTCTCTTTTCAATGTTATAGTTTCTAAATATTTTCTTTAGCCACTATGCTATGCATCATTAGCTATTTGGAAACTTTTACTTGATTATCATAATAATATCAAGTAATTATTATCATTAACAGCATTTTCTTCTTCTTCATTATTTTTCTACTTAATATAGTACTTTAGTAAAATAGCATGAT